>CM038111.1:28485348-28602296 GCA_001642375.2 Mentha longifolia | reverse complement strand
TTCCACCAGTGCACAACTTTTGGCTCGTTCTCATGGCCTTATGAAGATACTCGCTATCGCTTCTTGGTGCCTTTTCAATCATTTCCATCAGCTCAAACATCTTCTCTGCGACAAGCTTCGCGTGGACATATAATTTTCTTGCATAATTTTCTTCTGATGTTTGATCTCCCTCATTTGCACCAGTATCGACTTCTTCATCATAGATATTAGGTTTTGGCACATCATCATGGCCAACATCTATTCGATTCAGTGTCCTGCCACATCCAAATCTTTGGCACTGATTTCATCTCTTTCTCTTGCTCTCAGAGTATCATTCGTCCAATTCGTGAATATTGGGAATGATCTTTCATTTTTCTTTTCGTACAAGCATACGATATCCACGAAGAAAAGCTATAAAAAAAAACAGAGTATCAAAAAATATTCTCACGAAAGTGTTGCATATTTCTCACAAAGTGTTGCATATTTCCCAGAAAGTGTTGCATTTGTTTCACAAAGTGATGCATATTTCTAACAAAATGATGCATAAATCACATAAAGTGTTGCATAATTTCAGTAAAGTGATGCATAATTCCAAAAAGTGTTGCATATCTTAATAACTTCCTTGCATAATTATAATAAAATGATGCATAATTAACTTAAAGTGTTGCAGAGGAACTTACAATCAAGAATAATACCGGTCCTAGGAAAGTCTTGTGCTTCTCCTTGTCCCATTGTTTCTTGTACTTCAGTAGACATTCCAACGTATACTTGCACCAATCCATATCCTTGATCTTACTCACATCATCCAAATATGCCATTATGTTCGGTGTGACATAACCGTGTGAGGTATTCTCAATAAGAGATGAAACTAGCAAAATTACAAAATGGCGTTTAAACCATTCCCCACCCTCTAGATCCTCTAACATCTTCTTCACGATGTCTTTTTGACATATACTTGGCTTCCCAGATCCAAACATTCCGGTCCACTCAACCAACAAGTCACATTTAGGGTTTTTTTTTAGGAATATCAATTGTTACTCCCCCCATCGGAAAACCAAATACCCTATGAACATCTAAATAATCAACGATAATTCTATCCCCTATTCCAAGAATTAGTTGACAACTTCGTGCATCGAAGTTGTCAACTACCCAATAAGCCAACCTAGATGGGATGTCAGTAATTAGTAATTTCAGAATGTGACCAAAGCCTAATTCGATCACAACATTCTTTTGAGATTTGTTCATTTCTTGGAAGGCTTTCACTAGGGAGTGTGGGCTTGTCCTAGTGCTAAGCTTTGGATAGGATGCCTTGGCAGGTAGTTTATTACCTTTCGTTTTCTTTTTCGAGATCTGACCTTCATTCACAATGATCTCCTTGGCTTTCCTCTTATTCCCAATCAATGTCGTTTTTGATTGATCATTTGATTTTTTTTCTGTTTTTTGGCCGATCGTGCTTTGCCTTTGTCCTTGCTACACAATAAAATTGAAAATTTCATGCATCATGTGAGAACTTTAAATGAATGTCTATGTTAATGCATTACAATACCTTCTTCCATATTCGTGTTGGTTGCATGCACTACACTTCTTGTACGAGGTGTATCCATGAAATCATCATCTGATCCCTCATCTTGTAAGATAGGTGGACGTTGTGGTCTATCGTGTTTTGTTTTAGTTATTCCTGCACATGCACAAACAAGTATTGTATTTATAGATATTTTCATTGCATATTTGTCATAAAGTGTTGCACCAATCCATAGTAACAAACAAGTAGATCAGATCCCAATCTACTTCTTTGCTGCACCAATATTAGCTCTTTATCTCAAATCAAATGAACTAAACTAACTCCTACTCCTATTACACATACACACACAAACAGGATACAACTATTACACATATACACACAACAATTAGGGCAAGTAAGGTAGCTAACAACTAATAGCAAAATTAGTTAGTTATGTTCCATTGTAATCATTACAATCCTTAAACAGAATATACTATAAGAAACTATTGCATTTATGCTGCATACACAAGCAACAACTGAGTTATCAGTTTATCCAATAAACCATGAGACATATTAATCAGATAATTTTAAACTGATAACTAATATTTATGCAGTGTTCCAATTCAAGCACCACAGAAGTAATACCACAAATACATTATAGGCGCTTGATTCAACTCTTAAACGATTGAACTGAAACAACAATCTCACTCATAAGCAACTACATCAATCGTTTCAACTTTATTCTCAAATTTTCCCATGGAATAGACACAATAAAACTGAAACAAGCATTTCATCGAACGATTTGTATGCACAAACTCATCAAATTACATAGCTTCTGAAATTACCAAGGAATAGAGCAATAATCAAGGAATATAAATCAAATGCAATGAGATTTGCCATCGTTTCTAACCTTCTTCAACGTCGATCAATACCCGTCGCTTTGCCATCGTCTCTTCAAAATCTGCAGCACAAATCGCGAATCCTCCTTTTTGCGAACTGGAGATTCGTTTTCTTCCTGGATTTATGTTGCTATGCTTCAAAATCTCTACCGAAATATGTAGTTTGAGCGGGAGGGAAGGGTGAAATTTGAGGAAGAATCGGATTTGCAAAAATTCGGGAGTGGGTAGAGAAGAATCGTGGCTGTAAATCTGAAATAGAATAGAACTGAAATGGACAATTATACCCTCCAATCAGTATTTAATAATAATATAAATTAAATAATTATCAGATTCAAGTTTTAATCTTAGCCATTGATCCAATAATTATCAATGGTGTATGATGGTTTCTAGGTTTCACTCTATGGGTGGTTTCCACCTGAATGCACCCCTATATATATATATATATATATATATATATATATATATATATATATATATATATATTCATTCCGATAACTCAGTAAATCATTTTTCACAAATAGAAACGTGTTCACAAAATTAGCTAAGAAAACTATTGTCGCCTCAATATTTCTTGGAATAGTTTCGAAAATTTAAGGTGACCAAATCCATTTTTTTTATTATTACGCAAAAGAGTTGAGGACAACAATAAAAAAAAATCAAAGTTTAAAACTAAAATCAATTTCGTTCAAAAGAAAACATAATTGGGACAAACTAATCTTTCAATTTAATTAATAGATTCATCAAAGCATGCTCATAATTTTCATCTTAACTAATGGCCCAAACTAATAGCTGCAGCCCAACAAATAAAAGTCAACTAAAGAAAGGGAAAGTTTTAATCCTAAAATCTACCCATCTCTGCAGAACACCCTCCCCCTTTCTCCCTCTCGAAAACCTCTCTTTTCTCTTTACGAATGTAAAATCGTCGACGCGAGGCAGCCCCAATTTCGCATCATCGATTTCGGCACCGATTTCGCAGCATCGCCGCCAACTCCGTCATCAACACCGTCGCGGCAGCAGCAGCAAGTGTAGGAGCAGGGAAAACGCCCCTCTCCAGCTTCAGATTCCGTCGCTTCGCCGCCGCTTTACCGCCGACACTACCATCGCGGCAGCAGCAGTCGCATGGACTGCCGCCGTTCCGCAACCGACGCCATCTTCATCGTGATCTCGCCGCAGCAGCCAACACCGTCGAGCAGCAGCAGCAGGGGCTGCCCCTCCCCTGTTCTAATATCTCTCTCTCTCTCGACTCCGCCGTTCGAGTTCCCGACGCTGCCACCGTTATTGATAACTCGCCACCGGTCGAAGATGATGCCCAGCAAAAAATTTCGAATCGAGGGTGCCTCACTTCCTTAATTCATTTTAATCTCTAGAAGTTTTTGTGTAGGATTCCTTTCATTAACAAGTTATTAAAGCAATTCGTATTTCTAGTTTTCTTGATTTATCAAGGTCGACAATGGTATTGGACCTTGAACAGTAATGGTTTGGTTGGAATATTAAGGTTTTCAATTGCAGTGAGGGTTAAGAAATTGGGTAGGAGAAACACTTACTGTTTAAAGATTGAAAATTTGGATTTGATGAAGATGGACAGGTATGAAAATATGGATGAGCTTGTAGTTGCTTTTCTTCCTCTTCTCCTCTACGTTCTTTTCTTTTGCTTTTCTTCTCTTTATTTCTTTGATTCTCTTCTTGCTTATGCTTATCCTTAATCTCCTTCCTTCTTCTTCTTACTCTTTCCTTTATCTAGATGATGATGAATGAATGATAAAACAACTGCATTTGATTTTCATGTTTCTCTTCTCTCAATTTCCTTGATGTTTGCTCGCCCTCTATCTCGCTCGTTTTGCTTCTCTGGTAAAAATGAGGGGATGATCTTCAAATGGTGAAAAGGAGGTGCAAGGATGGTGAAAAAGTGAGTAGTCAACGTGGCTTCATTCCAACCATTTCTCATGGGCTTCAGTAGACTTGGGCTTGTAGTTGGGCTAAAAAAAAATAAGAGGTTTGATAATGGCTTAGGATTAAACACTTAATTAAAAGGTCTATTAATAAAAATTTCTCTTCTACTAAAAATCGTGATTAATAAAACTAGAGATCGATTTTCGAATGAGACCTTAATTGTGTGAGGGAACTTATCGACAACTAACGATATGTGTATTCGTACACATGAAAAATAATCCATCAATTAATTATAAGTCCAAAAGACTTAAACGAAAAACTATTTCGTATCATAACTACTTCACCAATAATTATATTATTGATTACAAATACTCGAGAAATTTTATTTCCTCCTTCGGAATGTCAATTTTTCTAAATACGGATTTTTACGGCTATTACACTAGCCCTTGAATAACCTTAGGAGTTTATTATTTAGTGTCCGGCTTTTTGTGCTCCCTAAGGGTTTATTCCATTTGGATAAAAATTATGCTTTGGTATGTTTTTTCATGCCTTTTTAATGCTTTTTAGTGTTTATTTCATGCTTTTTTATTATTGATTTCATGCTTTTATACTGTCATTAGTTTTTGGTGTTATTAGTGGTTTTTTTGAAACTAGACCCTAACCCTGGAATAAACCCTTAGGGGTTTTATTATCTAGTGTCCATAATTAAAAATTATGCTTTGGTATGTTATTTCATACCTTTTTAATGCTTTTTAGTGTTTATTTCATGTTTTTTATAATTGATTTCATGCTTTTATACTATTATTATGAATTTTTGATGTTATTAGTGGTTTTTTCAAATCTAGACCCTAACTCTGGAATAAACCCTTATTGGGTTTATTATCTAGACCCTATTTATGGAATAACCCTAAACCCTAAGGGCTCTAAACCCTAACCCCTAATAATTTATTCCAGGACTAGGGTCTAGTTTCCGAAAAACCACTAATAACACCTCAAACCACCAAAAGCCGGACACTAGATAAAAAATCCCTAAGGGTTAATTCCAGGGCTAGGTCTAGTTTTCGAAAAAACTACTAATAACACCCAAAACCACCAAAAGTTAGACACTTGATAATAAACCCCCTAAGGGTTTATTCCAGGGTTATGGTTTAGTTTCGAAAAAACCACTAATAACACCAAAAACTATTAACTATGTAAAAGCATGAAATCAATATTAAAAAAGTATGAAATAAACACTAAAAGCATAAAAGCATGAAAAAACAATTATGCTTATTTAGATATGAAATTATGTTTTTTATGAATGTTAAAATACTTAATTATTAAATGTTCACTTTAAGCATTATGAGAAAATTAAACAAGCATTAGGAAAAATAAATTAAGCATTTTAACATTTATAAAAAGCATAATTTGATATCTAATTAAGCATAATTTTACACTCATATAGAAAGAAGCATAAATGAAACGTATCATAATCTTTTTGTATGTACTAAATAAGCATAAAAGTTCTAAAAAAATTAAGCATAAAAGAAAAATTAATTAAAATAAAGAATGACATGAAACGGGATGAAAAATTAATACTACACTAATACCCCATAAAATGAGATGGCAGTTAACACCATAAAATGAAACGGGATTAAAATAAATGAGATGGCAGTTAACACCATAAAATGCGGATGAAAAATTAATATTACACTAATACCCCTCTTCCCTCTAAAAATTGGCGTTTTTCATTTAAATACACCTACTAATCTTAACGGTCCATCTATTAAAATGGATGGTTGATATTGATTCATAGTTCTCAAGTTTTAAAAGGGTTCTTATAATATCCAATCTCTCTCTCACTATATATATATATATATATATATATATGAATATATGATTCAATATAATTGAATGATAGAATATAAAACCACCATCATTTAGATATGTTGAGGAAAGTTGACAGTTCTCGAATAGTTTAATACTCATTTTCAATTCAAGTCGTTCGTTAGTTATTTTAAATATTGATTGAAGATTACTCCATTATATATAAGTTTCCCTATCGGTTAAGTCATCTTCTCAAAAATCAATTTATCACTTTCATACATATAAACATCTTCATTCACCTTGTCCCCACTCAATTAACAAATTATAGGCCGTAATAATATAATTTTCCTGTTAACGTGATGTCTTATAAATACTTGACCTAATTTTCTATTATAGTGAATAATGAACGATTTGAAATTAAATATTAAAATAAATTTAATACTCCAACCGTCATACATTATCATCTTATTTTTATTTACTTTGCCCCAAATATAAATAGAGAATATATTCTCATTTATTTATTAAATAAATTATTTAATTATTTTTCATTACATGTACTGTAGTCAATTTATTATCTTTCACTGGGGATGGATCTTATGGGTGCCACCTTCAAACTTGAGAACTAGGAACCAATCCTAGCCATCCTTTTCTCACAATCTAATGGTGGAGATTAATTTCTAAATTAAATATTATATTGATTAAATGCTTTTTTAACTAATTATGAAGGGTAATTTAGTCATGGAAAAACCAATTAAGATTCATCTACCGTAATTATCGGCACCCACACCATCTCCTCTTCTAAAAAACTCCCTGCGTGTGAATCTCCTTCTAAAAATTTCTGCGCAAGCAACTATTTTTTCGTCTCCATTTTGCCAAGAACTCTTTTTTTCTTCTACAACATTGAGTTCGTCATAAAAAAATATTAAAAACAGAAAATGAAAAAACATGTACAATTTAAGCACCGTTTCGCAGCAATTGAATCCATCTCCGACCTGATATATGGCACCGGAAAAAAAAAAGGAAAACGAATTAGCAGTGTTTTTTTTCCCTTCATGCTTTGGACCGTTGCAAATTCTAATGCTTATTTTATAATTCTTATTTACGCATAATGTCATTGTCTATTTAAGCAATTATCTATTATATATATATATATATATATATATATATATATATATGTTTTAGTATTTTTTTGATATATATGTAATTATGATTTATTGCAAATGATGCTTTTATAGATATAAAATTATGCTTTTTGCTAATCATGCATGTTATGTATTAAATTTATGTTTTTTTTTCCCCAAATGATGCTCATTTAGATATGAAATTATGCTTGTTATAATTCTAAATATTCTAATTAAAGTTGAATAAATATTATTGAATGATTAAAGTCCAACATACATATGTAAAGATGTATTTGATGCTTAAATAGTTATTTTAGAATATTTAAATGCTTAATTAATTATTAATCGACGTTCAAACGAAAAACATGCTAATAAACGTCATTTAATTTGTGTTTTTCCATCAATGTTAATTATCATTTTGGTACTACAATTTCTGCTTTAATACTATCAGTTCATTGCTTTTGTTTTTTTATAAAAAGAATGCTTTAATAATATTATCAGTTTATTGCTTCAATAATATTAATTTAATGCTTTAATACTATCAGTTTATTCACTATTTTTAATGCTTAAGGGTTTTTTTTTTTTTTTTGGGTATACGTAAATTTATATTTTTCTACAACCATGCTTATTCAAATATAAAATTATGCTGTTTTATGAATTTTAAAGTGCCTATTTTGCTTTTTTATGAGTCATTTCGTGCTTCTTCTATTATATCATATCGCTTTTGATCCTTAAACGAAACTTGAGTGCTAATGACCCAAATGATTGGTTTAATGTAGTATACTTTAAAAAAAAAAAAAAAAGATAAGGTAAAATAAATAAAAAGAATATATAAAGAATTTTCAAAGAAGAAAAAATATATATATACATACACTTTGCCGCACAACTACAACTTGCGCTTATTCATGCTTTTTAGGGCCTATTTCATTGCTTTTTTAGTCTTAATTTTATGCTTTTTAATGTTAATTATTAGTATTTTTGGGTGTTATTAGTGATTTTTTCGGAAACTAGACCCTAACCTTGGAATAAACCCTTAGGGGTTTATTATCTAGTGTCCAGCTTTTGATGGTTTGGGGCGTTATTAGTGGTTTTCCGAAAACTAGACCCTAACCCTAGAATAAACCCTAAAACCTAAGGTTTATTCCAAAAAAAAATGAAATAACAATAAATAAAAGCATTAAAAAGGCATTAAAAAAGCACGAATAAGCATGTCAAAACCAGGACACTAGACCCTAAACCCTAAACACTAGACCCTAAACTCTGAAACTCTAAACCATAAGGGTTTATTCCAGAGCTAGGGTTTAGTTTTCGGAAAACCACTAATAACACCAAAAACCACCAAAAGTCGGATACTAGATAATAAACCCCTCAGGGTTTATTGCAGAGTTAGGGTCTAGTTTATTCATAACATATATACACTTTGCCGCTCAACTACAACATGCGCTTATTCATGCTTTTTTAGTGCATATTTCATGCTTTTTTAGTCTTGATTTCATGCTTTTTATTGTTAATTATTAGTTTTTTGGGTGTTATTAGTGATTTTTTCAGAAACTAGACCCCTAGCCTTTGAATAAACCCTTAGAGGGTTTATTCTCTAGTGTTCAGCTTTTGATGGTTTGGGTGTTATTAATGGTTTTCCAAAAACTAGACCCTAACCCTGGAATAAACCCTAAACTCTAAGTGTTTATTCCAAAAAAAGTGAAATAATAATAAAAAAAACATTTAAAAAAGCACGAATAAGCATGTCAAAATCAGGACACTAGACCCTAAACCCTGAAACCCTAAACCATAAGGGTTTATTCCGGGGCTAGGGTCTAGTTTTCAAAAAATCACTAATAACACCCAAAACCACCAAAAGTCAGACACTACTAATAACATCAGGGTTTATTATAGGGCTAGGGTTTAGTTTTTGGGAAACTACTAATAACATCCAAAACCATCAAAAGCCGGACACTAGATAATAAATCCCTAAAGGTTTATTCCAGGGCTAGGGTCTAGTTTCTGGAAAACCGCGGACATGATGATTGTCAAAAAAACATGAAATAGACACTAATAACAGTAAAAAGGCATGAAATTAATATTAAAAAAACATGAAATGATTATAGTCAAAGCATATAGAAAAACTGATATAAAGCATTGAAAAAATCAACGATGTGATTACCAAACAATATGCATAAAAAACCATGCCTATTTAGTACTAAAGACATGCTTATTTAGTAGAAAAAATTAATTACTAAACAAAATGCACAAAAGACATGCTTATTTATAATAAATAACATACTTATTTAAAAGAAAAAAAAACAAAAATATGAAAAACCTATAAAACAATCTAAAGTCAAACGGTTCGTATTCTTGTGCATTCTTGTACAGAACATGTTTATTGATACTTTTATTTTCTTATTTTTTAGTTTAATTAGGTTGCGTGATGTAAGAGTACTATTTTTTTATTTTCTAAAATTTGAGATGTGATTCCATGGTTTAAGGAAACGGTTTTACAGCAATACAGTTTAATGAAAAATACGGATGTGATCCACGATTTAAGGAAGATAAAATATTAATTGAATTTTGATCTTACTATATTACCCCTGCGTGTATATAGGTAAAACGCGAATTCAAATATTAGCCCATTAAATGATAATCGTAGGATCTAATTAGATTAATGGATGAGATTGGTTCCTAGTTCTCAACTAATGAAGGGGTTCTTATATGATCCAATATATATATATATATATATATATATATAACGTGCCCACTACTAATAAGAAAATACCACGTTGATAACTTTTTTCATTTCGGGTTGATTTTTTTTTGTTGGGGTTTAGTTTATTTTTTTTTGTAGGGTTTAGTATTTAGGGTATATATTTAAAATAGTTTATTTATTTATAGTATTGTCACGTCATCTATGAGCACATTTAGCATACCTATAGTGGGCATTATAACATTATTCTATGTCAATATATTGGATAAAAAGATATATTTGGACAATTAATAATATGAAAATCTTGCTATGAAAGGTTGGTAAATTAAATTTTGTAAACACTTCCTTCTATAATCATTTAATTTATTGACTCAATTTTCTATTGCAAAGAACAAATGACGACTTGGCATTGACGCTGAGTGCAACGATGTGATAATTGTTATTCTAACTTGACCTATTTTTCTATAAGTTCCGAAGTATTATCTCTTAATTAATGATCGCCCTACTTTGAGGGTAGGGAAAATGCAATAATAATTGATGTAATATAATCGAGTCGAATCCACAAGGAATGCTAGGTCGTTTAAGATTCAAGTAGTAATCCAATTATCTAACTACTATTCAAGCTTACAAGTGACATGTTTTTGTGTTTTTGGTTAGCTAATGAGAAATATAAAGTAAGTAACAAACTAGAGAACAACTAATAACAAAAGTTAACAAACAATAGTAGAAAGCTTGGTTCCAAATATAATCCGATAATCACTAGAGGCCTAGGTTTTAGGATTTGCATGGATTAGCCATTTTAATCTAATTCATATGGGAGTTCTATATATGATAAATATCAATTCTTCTCTCGAAGCAACCAATATTAGTGGATTAACCTATGACATCTATCTCCGACTAGGACTCAAGATGCATAAATTAACTCCAAATAGCTCAATTAATTATCTAGAAGCTCCTACTAGCAAGAATTACTAATATGTTGTGATTTGATGCTAAGTGCTATGAATTAAAGCCTACTAAGCATTTAACCAAACACCTTGTATGCACTCAATGATGGCCAATCAATCATGCAATAAAATTAAGTCCCAAACCACAAGACATATGAATTAGAAGGTAAATCCAACAACAAAACCTAAAAACCCAAGGATCTAGATCATATCTTCATATATTGGAACCAAAAGGAAATTTAGCTAGACATAATTGAAGGAATTAAACCATAAAAAGTAAATGAAATCATGCTTAAAAGACAGAGAATTTAATAAGGAAGAATAAAATGGTCTTGGATCTTGAATCCACAAATTAAAGCTCTCCAAATCTTCAAAATACTAAAAGGGAAAGAGAGAAATGTTTCTAGGGTTCTAGGAATATTCAATGTGCAAAAAGATATACAAATTGGGTGAATTTTAGGATTAAATACATTGAAAATCATACAAAAATCCAAAGTCAAACGGTCAAAGCCCGAAATAAAAGGAGAAAAGGGATGCACGCGGGCCAGGGCGCGGCCCATTGGGCCGCGTCCCAAACCGCGTGAGTAGATAGAGTTGGGGCGGATTGAACGCGGGCTACGGCGCGGCCCAATGGGCCGCGGCCCGGTCTGCGTCAGCAACCTCCAATGCGCAGTTTTACGATTTTGCCTCGTTCTCCCTCGTCCGAACTCCGATTCTCGATCCGCTTTTTGCTATGGCTTTCTAACGAACTCCTCTTCAACATGGAATGATCAAAATTGCCAAATAAGTTCTTCATAAACTTGCAAAAAGATACAAAGAAACTAGAGAGAACGAGGAAAACATAAATGAACTTGAACTAGTGAAAACCTAACTTTATAAATTCAATTTCCACATTTTTAACCCTAGGTTTCACCCTAATTAAGCTCGATTCTTCCTCAATTCTAGCCTCCGATCCTTAGCCACATGAGTGCTCTTTCCAATTCTTACAAAAATGGATTGAAAACCAAAAAGAAACGAGAAAAGTAGAATGTATGCTACAAGTTAAGAAAACCTAGCATTTCTAACCTTTAAGCACATGAATCAAGACTTAAACACATGCAAAACACACTCAACATGCACATAAAATACGTGTTAATCACTCCCCCAAACTTAAGCCATTGTTCGTCCCGAACAATGAAACAAACAATCAAAATACTTAACACGTATGGGGTGTGCATTTTGAGTTCCTCGATGCCTCATATCATCTCAAAAACCATTTTAGTTCAAGGAAATTCTCAAGTCAAGCCAAACATTCATAAGATCACTCACCATCCTAACTTAGAAATCAATCACTCAAGCACATTCAACCCTAAACCTCACAAGAAGTGTATCACTCGATCACTCAATATATGGAAAAAGGTAAGCACTCATCGAAATCATGCAAAACACATCTTTAACTATAAGCTTGCCTATCAACTCAAGTTCCTCGTACTACAATGCATGCACAAATTAGGATCAAAAAGGTCTTTATTAAGCTTGTAATGTAGGGACATTGGTTAAGGTAGGGAATTTTAGGCTAAGTGGCTTAAATCTTCATCTAAGCTCCTTTACCTCTTTTCTTCACTTCTCTAAGTATGAAATTCTTCATCTTCTACCTTATCCAAACCCTTTTTATCAAATGAAAGTTCAAGCTTTTATCAAACTTCTAAAGGAACACTCCTTTATGCTCTTATTCTTTTTTCTTTTCTTTTTTTATCAATAAGAACTTTGTTCTTATTCTTTTTATTTTCTAACATTGAGCTTATAGGAGCGTTCTTTCAACTCAAAACCAATCTTAAAACTCTTCACCATCAACCACCATTTCTCATGAATTTTCAACTTCCACCAAGATTCCCTTAACCATCCTTCACCCCCTATCGTCCGGTTCAAGAAGAAAAGGCTCTATTCAAGGCTCAAAATGGGACGACAATGTTAATGAAAGATAGGTTAGTGTTTAGGGAAAATGGGCTATGCAATGATGGCCTAAGATCATCTCCTAATCATGCAAACATGTAATACTTCTAATAAGAGTATCAAGGCAAGTTCTAGTAAAGAGAATGCAATGCAAGATTAAGCTCTCAAGAAAGGATATTCACTATGTAAAATGCATAGTTTAAGGCTCAAAATCCTCTCAAGCCTTTTTGTCTAGAGTCTAAGTGCCCAAGATCAATCCTTCCAAGATATTCAAGTGAAATAACCCTAATCATGCTTAACTTAAACTTGAGAAATATCAAAAAAATGTCACCATTTTAGCATCAATCATTGGCATCTCACCCAAAGCACTTGAGAAATTAAACACGTTCTTTCACATTCAAGCATGCAAGCATACATTCATTATTCAATTCAATTTTTTTTTTTTTCAATTTTTCAAGAATTTCGCATTCAAGTCCCAATCTCAAACAAATCCATTCAAACCAAAAATTCTTCATTAAAGCCCCAATCAAACTTCAAACTAACCAACAAATCAATCAAAATTTTCATCAATTCACCTCATCTTTTCACAAACATCATACACTAAAAATTTCTCTATCAAACTCCAATCAAAACCAACAAAACTTTCAATCAAATTTTTCACTCACATGATAACACAATTTCCTTTCAAAACAAAAATTTCTCACCCTCTTCATCAAACCAACACCTCACAATCAACTACCAACCAAGCACTCATCCAAAACGACCATCCAAAACACACATATTCCACCAAGATAAAATCACCAAACAAAGTACCAAATCCAAACTAAACACCAAAACACAACAACTAAATGAAAGACAAGTAAATAATGGAAACACGTGAAAATTAAGTGATTTAAATTCCTTATCCTACCCCCCTCCCCCAAACTTATTTTAGAAAATAAATTCGAAAATAAGTTTGGAGGGACAGATAAATATAGAATTTAAATCACACTCACAAATGGTCCAAGCTAAGAGGGGGGTGCCGGGGGCCATGTGACCCCTTGAGAGATTTGATAATCTCTAAATTGTTCCAAAAGCTCCCTCATAGAAGTGGTGTTCCTTTCTATTCTTGTGTTCCATTCAACCTCTTCAAGTTGAGTGCTTCGAATCTCGGTGATATCTCCCCTCATACCGGTCACTTGTTCTTGAAAAGAATGGAAACTTTCTTCCATGTGATTCATCCTCCTCTCTAGAGCATCGATCCTCTCATTATTGGCTCCATGCGATCCTCCTCCCATCTCATCATGTGGTGCTTCCATCTCTTCATCATCACCTTCACTCTCCACAATAGCAATGCTATAGGCATTTTTCACATCATAATTGAAGATTTTATTGCTTATGATGCTCAAATGAATTGGAGTATCCAACAACCAATTATCCATGTCCATCATGTTTGTGACCAAGATCCTCCTCTCATTAGGTAAAGGAAATTTTGAGCCATCTTTGAGAATAAAGAAAAATGGAGTCTTCTTTGTGTGAAGAAATCGGATATCCTTAAGCTTGGAAAAATCGAGAAGGTGACGTTGATCAAACGGAGGCCATCCAAAGACATCTTCACTTAAGCTCTTGGCCAAAGGACTAAGCATCCCTCCAATATTCACCTTTCCTTTCAAAGCACTTGCTTGCTTTAGGAGTTGAGGAATCAACAAGTGGGTAAAGTGGACTTTAGTGTTGGTAAGCATGGAATGGAGTATGAAGAGCTCTTCACCTCGAATGGAAGTGTTCTCCCGCCTTGCAAGAATGGAATGGCTGAGAATCTTTACGACCATGCGAAGGATGGGATTTCGGATATCATTTGACTTTGATTGGCCCGCTCGAAACTCATTATCTCTTCCAACCAAGTAAGGCCAAAAATTGTCAACATTGGATGATCCCGCATAGTACTTGTTACCATAGAGAGGCACATTAAAGATATTATTAAGTCTACTCTCCGAGAAATTATGTCTCTCTCCTCCAAGTTGGAGTGAAATGCCCAGATTTTCATTCACCAATTCATCGGAGTAGACTATTGATTAACACGTATTTTATGTGTATGTTGAATGTGTTTGAATGTGTTTGAGTCTCGATTTATGTGCTTAAATGTTAGAAATGCTAGGATTTCTTAACTTGTAGCATACTTTTTACTTTTCTCGTTTCCTTTCAGTTTTCGATCCATTTTTGGCTAAGGATCGAAGGCTAGAAACGAGGAAGAATCGAGCTTGATTAGAGTAAAACCTAGGGTTAGAAATGAGGAATTTCAAGTTATAAAGCTAGGGTTTCATTAGTTTTACTTCATTTATGTTTTCCTCGTTCTCTCGAGTCTTTTCATGCTTTTTTTGCAGGATAATGAAGAACTCATTTGGCCAATTTGATCATTCCATGTCGAAGAGGAGTTCGTTAGGAGTCCATAGCAAAAAACGGTTCGCAAATCGAAGTTCGGATGAGGAAGAACGAGCCGAAACAAAATTATTGCGCAGCGGAAGCAACATGGGCGCGACCCGGCGCGCGACTGCTTCAGGGGCTACCCCCGATCGCGTGCCAATGAAGGAAATTTGGCCTTGGGCGCGCGACCTCCGGGAGTGGGCGCGCCGCCCAACTTCTTTCCTCCGAAAATTCGATTTTCTCCCATTTTCTATGTTTTTCTAATTATGTTTTGACCCCACTCAATGTAATGATATAAATAGGATAGGTATTATCTTGGGAACATTTTTTATTCTCCCAAGAACCCTAGAACATTTTCCCTCTTTCATTTTTAGTATTTTGAAGATTGTTGAAGCTACATTGGTTGGATTTGCAATTGGAGACCATCTTCTTCTTCCTTATTGAATTCTCTTTCTTTTAAGCATGATTTTAATTACTTTTTATGATTTATTTTCCTTAATCATGTCTAGCTAGTTCTCTTTGTGATTTCAATTATATGTAGATTAAGATTAAGTGATTGGGTTTAGGCTCTAATTGTGAATTTACCTTCTAATTTCATGTTCATTTCTCTTGGGGCCATGTTTTATTATGTAATTGTGATTGATCACCATAGTTGCATACCAAGTGTTTGATCTAATGCTTAGGAGGCTTAGATTAGATGCTAGGATCAAGAGATTTGCATGCTAGAGTATAGTAGGGTTAAGGAACTCCATGAACTATTGGGAGTTAATGAATTGCTTGATGCCTTAGTCGGAATTAGGCCTTTCATTAATCTACTTGTCTTCATTGCAATGAGAATTGAGTGAACCATAGTTAGGAGGTTTTCCACATGAAATTGGATTAAATTGGTTAATTTTAGTTAGAGTTCTAATCACCCATCACTTGAGCCTAATCGAAGTATAATTGGAATCACATTTATTTCCTATTGATTTTATATCCTTTGCTTATTTGTTGCTTGTTTAGTTAAGTTTAAAGTTGATAATTACTTTTTGGTGTTATTAGTTAATCAAAAACACAAAAAACATGCTTGTCGGTAGCTTGAATAGTAGGTTTAGTAGCTAGGTTACTACTTGAGACTTGAGCGTCCTTGCATTCCTTGTGGTTCGACTCGATTACTTAATCGATTATTATTGCTCTCTACCCTCACCCTAAAGTGAGGGCGGACCAACTATGGTGCTCAACCCTTCAAGAACGATCTCTTTATAAGTGTGTCTATCATAAAGCTCATCTTCAAGGAAGTCCCCCCAACCAATATTTGCAAATAAAATCTTCACATTATCAAACAATCCGAGCTCCACTAACACCTTCTTTGATGGAAATCTTGTTGACTCAATTCCTCTTGCCAAAATTTTAGCAAATTTGGCTCGATATTCGGGTTCATCAATGAAGAGATCATACCGGAGTGGTGGGATCCGAGCTCCTTGAAGAGGTGCTTCCTTTCAACTTCTTTAATGGAGGTGCTTTGGAGGAAACCTTGGATGATGTTGCTTTTGACTTTCCTTTGTCCCCGGCCCAGCCCGCGACCCACAGCCTGCGGCCCGGATGATCAGGTGCAACCCGGAGCCAGTAGCCGGGTCTGGCCGTGGGCGCGACCCATCACGCGGGCCACAGACCGCGCTCCAGGCCGCGGCGATCTTCTGCAGGTGTAGCTCCGAGCCGCGGGCCATGGCACGGCCTGTTGGGCCGCGGCCCAGCCCGCAGCAAGCCCATTTTTCGAATTTTCAATTTTTTTTATTTTTATTTAGAAAGAAATAAACTAAAATTTACCTAGTTAAAATGAGACAAAATTCTTAAAATGAAACTACGAATAAAATGCAAACGAAATTCAAGGAAAATTCAAAGGAAATTCAAGAAAAATGCAAAGGATACGTGTTAGGGTGCCTCCTAACGAGCGCTTTGTTTAACGTCGTTAGCTCGACATAGCTTCCAATATCAAGCATCATTAAGAAGAATGGTCGACTCCTCCTTAAATTTCTTCGTATTGAAATAGAGCTTGAGTCGATGTCCATTAACAACAAAGGTAGAACCATCATTCTTGAGAAGTTCGAATGTGCCATTCTTGAAACTCTTACTCACAATGTAAGGACCGGTCCACCTTGACTTGAGTTTTCCGGGGAAAAGACGAAGATGAGAGTTAAAGAGAAGAACCTCATCACCCGGAATGATCATTTTGCTTCGAATTTCCAAATCATGAAACTTCTTGGCTCGTTCCTTGTAAATCCGAGAATTTTCATAGGCCTCATTTCTCCATTCTTCTAGCTCTACAAGATGATCCTTCCTATTCAATCCGGCCTCCTTAAACTCAAGATTAATCCTCTTTATAGCCCAAAATACCTTATGCTCAATCTTCAAAGGCAAGTGACAAGATTTTCCAAACACAAGTTGATACGGAGACATACCAAAGGGGGTTTTATAGGCGGTTCGATAGGCCCACAAAGCATCATCTAGTTTCTTTGCCCAATCTTTTCGAGTAGTGATTGTCTTCTCCAAGATTTGCTTGATCTCCCGGTTTGCAAGCTCCGCTTGATCATTGGCTTGAGGATGATAAGGAGAGGTAATCTTGTGCTTCACTCCATATTTAGCAAGAACACTTCCCAACCACTTATTATTGAAGTGAGACCCCCCATCACTAAGCAATGCCTTTGGAGTTCCAAACCGAGTCAAGATGTTCTTCTTCAAAAACTTGATCACAACCTTGGAATCACTAGTCAAAGTTGGAATAGCTTCGACCCATCTTGAAACATATTCAATAGCAAGAAGAATATAAGAAAAACCACAAGAATTAGGGAATGGTCCCATGAAGTCTATCCCCCACACATCAAACAATTCAACCTCGACCATGATGTTTTGAGACATCTCATCCCTTTTTGTGATATTTCCCATCCTTTGACATCTATCACAATTCTTCACAAATGATTGGCAATCTCTAAAAATCGAAGGCCAATAGAATCCACTTTGAAAAACCTTCCAAGCCGTACGATTTGCCCCAAAATGACCCCCATTTGGTCCCTCATGACAATCTTCAATAATCTTGAGCCATTCACCATCCATAACACATCTTCTAATAAGACCATCGGCACATCTTCTCCATAAATATGGATCTTGCCAATAATAGAATTTCACATCTCTAAGGAACTTGGCCTTTTGATAATCCGAGAGGTTTGGTGGCAACTCTCGAAGCACAAGATAATTAGCAAAATCGGCAAACCAAGAATCCTTGCATTTCAAGACCATGATCCTCTCATCCGGGAAGCACACATTGATATTCAATCTCAAATCTTCACCTTCAATCGGATTTTCAAGCCTTGACATGTGATCGGCTAGCACATTATCAACTCCTCTTCTATCACAAATCTCCATGTTGAATTCTTGTAGAAGGAGAATCCAACGAATCAATCGAGGCTTTGCATCCTTCTTAGCCATGAGATGTCGTATAGCCATATGATCCGAATAGACAATAGTGTGATTCCCAACAAGATATGACCGGAATTTGTCAAAAGCAAAGACAATGGCCAAGAATTCTCTTTCCGTTGTTGTGTAGTTCCTTTGAGCACCATCCAAGGTTCTACTAGCATAATGAATGACTCGAAAAACTTTGTCTCTCATTTGCCCCAAAACCACTCCTAAAGCATAATCACTTGCATCACACTTCAATATGAAAGATTCACTCCAATTGGGTTTGATGAGAATAGGAGTAGAGATGAGGGCTTTCTTCAATGTCTCAAAAGCTTTCAAATATTCTTCATCAAATACAAACTTCACATCTTTTCGCAAGAGATCACAAAGTGGCTTTGTGATCTTTGAAAAATCCTTAATGAATCTTCTATAGAACCCCGCATGACCAAGGAAACTTCGGATTGATTTCACATTTGTAGGAGGTGGAAGCTTCTCTGTAGGTCCCGATAAATAGATATTGGTGTATGGGGGGGGGGAATACACCAATTCGCCAACAGTTTTGACTTTAAAAACAAAGTTGATCTTACTAAGTTGTCAGCTCAGCTTATCAGTGCAGCTCGGTTTATCCAGCTCAGTCAGTAAACTGGTGAGCTTGCTAAACCGAACTGTGTGCGGAAGTTTGGTGGACAGGTTGGCTTTCTCTTAGAAAATTCTTGCTTTGTGCAGGTTGATTATATCAATGAAGTGCAATGTAATGAAGGTTAGTTGAACATTGTAAGGTCGACTGTAAATAAAAGATAGAGAGAGAGAGATCGAGACAGTCGATTTAGCGTGGTTCGGGAAACGTCCCTACATCCACGTCAGATACCGTCGTATCTGAAATTCCTTACTTCTCTCTTATTTATACTGGCTGAGTACCAGCCTCAACCTTCGTCAATCTTTAGACTTAGGCCGAGCACGAGTTATGGGTCGTGACCCTTACAACCTTTCATACAAACATACATACAACCTTGCAGCTAAACTAACAGATTCTTCTTTACTTGAACGAATGTGTAGTAAGCATGTGAAGAGTGTTCTGTGAGGTTCCAGACTCAGAAATCTTGAAGGTCTCAACACTTGGGAAATGGCTTGGATTCGAGTGTTGAGTTTGGCTTTGAAGCGTAAAGATTTCTGGATAGATTTAGCTTTGAATTAGCTCTGGTTTCCTCTTTCTATTTTTCTCTCTTCCCCGTCTATTTTCCCTTCTTTCCCCACCTCTCGATTCTGGGATGGCTTGAAGTATTCATATGACTCCAATTTGAATTAGAGTCGTTGGAGTTGCAGAGGTGTCAGAACCGTACTGCTGACTGGACTTCTAGCCGTTGAGGTTTTCTATACAGCTTGAACCATCAAGGTTGGCAAGGCACAGCTTAGGTCAGACTGGGAAGGTCGACCTTTTGTACCTCAAGCTGTCTTTGTTTTCTGTGGTCTTCAAGCTTGATCTTTGTATTAGAATCTTCATCTTGAGAAGCTGTTGACTAATAGCAGCTTGACTCACAGCAGCTTGACTAAGCATATTGGCTTCAGCAGGTTCCTCAGAAGGTTGGCTTCAGCAGGTTCCACAACATGCAGGTTCCACAACATGCAGGTTGCACTCAGGAGGTTGGCCTAAGCAGGTTCCTCAGCATGCAGGTTCCACAACATGCAGGTTGCACAACATACAGGTTCCTCAGCATGCAGGTTGGCATCCGCAGGTTGGCCTATGCAGGTTGGACTACAGGTTACACGAGCAGGTTGACAGATTGATCTAACTAGGTACAAGGTTGCACTACCAACCTTGATCTTTACATGGAGATCAGTCTGTTCCTATCAAACCTATAACTAAGTCCTATAACTAAGTGTGGTTTCTAATAACATCATCAAAACTAAACTAAACAGGGTTCCCAACAATTTCCCCCTTTTTGATGATGTCGAAACCAACACTTTACAAATAGTTCCTAAAGATAATAATATAAGATCAATAAACTAAAAGTTCAGCAAGATGAACTTGCTTTCTGTGCTTTATGCTCTTCCTGCATCTTGACACCACTAGTGCATCTATCCTGCATCTTTCCCCCTTTTTCTACATCTTTCCATGCTCGTTCTACATCTTTCCCCCTTTTCGACATTATCAATAAGGGTCTGTGCTTTCTGGTGAAAAAAAGAGTTTTTTTCCTTGAGCTTGACTTGCTTGGAAAGATCATTGCATTCTCTGTTTCCCCCTTAATTGTTGATCTGGTGTTTTACAGATATATTGGTTGGGCTGGCAAATCAGTGATCATTCCCCCTTAAAATGTGTCAAGGTTGATCAGCTTGACTAGGAGGCTAGCTTGGTTATGAGATCAGCTTGATTGACTGAGCAGACTGATCAGGTCAACTCTAGAAATAAGCTTAGCTGATCTGTTGCTCTCGATCTGCATCTTGAGACAGCCTTTCCATTATCTTGTTCACCACGATCATCGATTCGATGCACCATCCTTTGGGTTTCCAACAATGAGCTCCTCCGGAAGATCATGTTCTATCTTCCTTGAGTGATCTTTTCTTCATATTATTCAAGTTCAGGCTTGATCTTGGGATCCACGAATTTAGAATGAGCTTGAGGGATGAGGTGTGGAGCTGATAGATTGATCTGTGAGTAGGGAGTTAATCTGTTATGATTGAGCTGGTGAGGCAGCTCGATGTCCTTGCATCAGTTCCCCCTTGATATGTGATCTGGTTTTGATCAGTTTGCTCTTTTGTACCACTTGTTCCTTGTAGCTTTCAAGGCCTCTGAAGCTTGCGACGCGAGCTTTGTCTTTTGCCCTTTGTTTCTTCAGCTCATCCAAAAACAACTTCTGCTTGCCTTCATCCGCGCAGTCTTCAGCAGTGTATCCAGCTTCTGCCATGACCCGGATGAGGTTGGATTCAGCCGAAGCTTTCTCTTGAGCAGACAGCTGCTTGGCAGTAGCAGGTTGGGCAGCTGATACAGGTTGAGCAGCTGCAGTTGGCATCACAGGTTGGGGAGGTTGAGCAACCTATGCCTTCTTAGCTCTTCCTGTAACCTGTGTCTTCTTACCTTACATTGTGATACCACTTATATTGTGATCTGCTTGTTGATCAATAGAGAGTTTCCCTAGAAATACTCCAGAATTTGCTTCGCAGTTGAAAGTCTTTAATTTAGATTTCCCATTGTCGTGAGTGTAACACTAACAACAACAGAAATTGGAAGTATTAAAGTAGGCTTAGCATTTTGTTGAGATCGGATGCTAAGTGGGAGGTCAAGCTCCCTTGCAGAGGTTGAGGAGCAGGTTGATGGCAATCTGCATGATAAGATGGCTCCTCAGCAGCTTGGATTCTCTGATACTTTTGACCTTGATGAGCAGTTTGGAAGAAATCTCGAAAGAGAGACTGCTCATATGAATCACACTGGTACCACCGATCTTGGTAGCCAGCTTGGGTGACTAGAGCTGGTGTTTCCAGCTTGACAATAAGCTTGTTTCAGTCGGCTTTGATCAGATCTGGTCTGTTTGACTTGTAGTGACCTGACCTGCCATAACCACAACAAGTACCCCAAAAGTTAGTAGAATTGAAATTCGAGGGATTTACCAGTGCTCTGCTAATCAGAGCGGTCGAGGTTGTGTTTGCCGACTCAGTGCTTGTTCTCGCGATAGAACTGCTTATACTTGAGCATTCGAGATTCCAACCTCTCCTGCTTTCTTGTCATCATCGCGAGATCTTGCAGCAGTTCGTCCTTCCTAGTGAACTCTTTAGATAAGTTGGGAGGAACATCTTTGGCCAGATCAGCTCGAAATGCAGCATCTTTTTCTTCCTCTTGATACCATTTCTTTTTAGCTTTACTTCCTTTGTTAGAGCAAGCTGGAGCTGATCCATGAATACGAATGATCTCGTACTCATTCCCCATCAAAATGTCAAAAAGCTCTTCGGTTGTGAGCTTATTGAAGTCAGGTCGGTTGGGATGGAGGGCAACATGCACATGCCAACTTGCTGGGAGGGCACGAATGACCTTGAGATTCAACTCTCGCTGAGTGAATTTGTCCTTTTTGATAGCAGCGATCTCGAGAGTGATCTTCATGAAGCGATCTCTCATCTGCTCCACAGTCTCTCCAGACAACATCTTGAATTCATTGAAATTGTTGCAGGCCATGGAGAGCTTGTTCTCTTGCGACTCTTCAGATCCTATGCTGAGAGACTTTAGAGTATCCCACATTTCTTTTGCAGTTTGCAGATTTCTGATCTTGGCAAGGTGAACTCCTTTGACTGTGCTTGAGATGAGCGCTTTCGCATAATTGTCCAGGCTGGCTTCTAATCTTTCCTCGGCAGTGTACTTACGAGGACTCTTGACCACTTGTTTGAACGTGGCCTCGCCTGGAGATTCTCCTTCAATCTGAACCTTTTCTCCGTAGATAAGAGAGGATCCATTTTCGATGATATCCCACATGCGAATGTGACGAGCTTGCAGGCACATGCGAATCCTGAAGCTCCAATCTTCATATCCCTGTATAGAAAAATCTTCGCAATTGCGAACAAGTGCAGTTTCCATGATGACAGGTTGATATGAAGGTTACAAAAAGAATTTTCCTAGATCAGTTCAATTTGACCAAAAGTTTTGAAAAGAACTTTTAGTAAACAGATACGATGGTCAAAAGAACCACCGCTCTGATACCACTTGTAGGTCCCGATAAATAGATATTGGTGTATGGGGGGGGGAATACACCAATTCGCCAACAGTTTTGACTTTAAAAACAAAGTTGATCTTACTAAGTTGTCAGCTCAGCTTATCAGTGCAGCTCGGTTTATCCAGCTCAGTCAGTAAACTGGTGAGCTTGCTAAACCGAACTGTGTGCGGAAGTTTGGTGGACAGGTTGGCTTTCTCTTAGAAAATTCTTGCTTTGTGCAGGTTGATTATATCAATGAAGTGCAATGTAATGAAGGTTAGTTGAACATTATAAGGTCGACTGTAAATAAAAGATAGAGAGAGAGAGATCGAGACAGTCGATTTAGCGTGGTTCGGGAAATGTCCCTACATCCACGTCAGATACCGTCGTATCTGAAATTCCTTACTTCTCTCTTATTTATACTGGCTGAGTACCAGCCTCAACCTTCGTCAATCTTTAGACTTAGGCCGAGCACGAGTTATGGGTCGTGACCCTTACAACCTTTCATACAAACATACATACAACCTTGCAGCTAAACTAACAGATTCTTCTTTACTTGAACGAATGTGTAGTAAGCATGTGAAGAGTGTTCTGTGAGGTTCCAGACTCAGAAATCTTGAAGGTCTCAACACTTGGGAAATGGCTTGGATTCGAGTGTTGAGTTTGGCTTTGAAGCGTAAAGATTTCTGGATAGATTTAGCTTTGAAGCTCTGGTTTCCTCTTTCTATTTTTCTCTCTTCCCCGTCTATTTTCCCTTCTTTCCCCACCTCTCGATTCTGGGATGGCTTGAAGTATTTATATGACTCCAATTTGAATTAGAGTCGTTGGAGTTGCAGAGGTGTCAGAACCGTACTGCTGACTGGACTTCTAGCCGTTGAGGTTTTCTATACAGCTTGAACCATCAAGGTTGGCAAGGCACAGCTTAGGTCAGACTGGGAAGGTCGACCTTTTGTACCTCAAGCTGTCTTTGTTTTCTGTGGTCTTCAAGCTTGATCTTTGTATTAGAATCTTCATCTTGAGAAGCTGTTGACTAATAGCAGCTTGACTCACAGCAGCTTGACTAAGCATATTGGCTTCAGCAGGTTCCTCAGAAGGTTGGCTTCAGCAGGTTCCACAACATGCAGGTTCCACAACATGCAGGTTGCACTCAGGAGGTTGGCCTAAGCAGGTTCCTCAGCATGCAGGTTCCACAACATGCAGGTTGCACAACATACAGGTTCCTCAGCATGCAGGTTGGCATCCGCAGGTTGGCCTATGCAGGTTGGACTACAGGTTACACGAGCAGGTTGACAGATTGATCTAACTAGGTACAAGGTTGCACTACCAACCTTGATCTTTACATGGAGATCAGTCTGTTCCTATCAAACCTATAACTAAGTCCTATAACTAAGTGTGGTTTCTAATAACATCATCAAAACTAAACTAAACAGGGTTCCCAACATTCTCTATAGCAACAATCTTGGCTCTATCAACTTCCAAACCATCTCTAGAAACTTTATACCCAAGCACAATTCCATCTCTAACCATAAAGTGGCACTTCTCCCAATTCAAAACAAGAGAAGTGTCTTTACACCTTTGCAACACCTTTGTGAGATTATCCAAACAAGAATCAAAGGTCTTCCCGAAAACTGAAAAATCATCCAGGAATACCTCCATGATATTTTCAATCAAACCTCCAAAGATAGACATCATGCACCTTTGAAAAGTGGCCGGAGCATTACATAACCCGAAAGGCATCCTCCTATATGCAAATACTCCATAAGGGCATGTAAAGGCCGTCTTGTGTTGATCCTCCGGGGCTATGGCAATTTGATTATATCCCGAATACCCATCAAGAAAACAATAGTACTCATAGCCCGCCAAACGATCCAACATTTGATCTATAAAGGGCAAAGGAAAATGATCCTTCCTTGTAGCCGAATTCAAAGCCCTATAATCGATACACACTCGATATCCGGTGGCAACCCTTGTAGCAATAGTCTCATCATTCTCATTCTTGACCACCGTCATCCCCCCTTTCTTCAGAACAACTTGGGTAGGACTTACCCATTCACTATCCGAGATGGCGTAAATCATTCTCGCATCTAATAGCTTCAACATCTCTTTTCTCACCACCTCTTGCAAGACCGGATTCAACCTCCTTTGAGGTTGAACCTTGGGACGACAATCATTTTCCAATAGAATACGATGGATGCATATAGATGGACAAATACCCTTGATATCATCAATAGACCAACCAATAACATCTTTAAACTCCCTAAGGACACGCAACAACTTGTCCAATTTGGACTCTGACAAGTGTTGTGACACAATTACGGGAAAAAAGTTATTATCATCAAGGAAGGCGTACCTTAGGTGATCGGGGAGAGGTTTCAACTCTTGAGAAGTGTTTAAAGAAAATTCCACCTTAGTTGAACTCCCGCTCTCCCCCAGTTGATTGATATCAAGGTAATGAACTTCATCCTTCAACGATCCTTGATTTGCTTCCAAATAAGTAATAGACTCCAACAAATCATCGCAAGCATCATCCAAATCGGAATAAGAATAGAAAGAATTAACGATGATTTCTTCCGTGAGATCCTTTGCCATAGATGTAGGCAAGGTGGTGATTGAATTACATTCCTCATATGTTGAGTCATCTCTTCGCTTCATAGCATCAAAGATGGAAAGAGTGAGGGTCTCTCTTCATTAACTCTAAACGTAAGATTCCCATCTTGCACATCAATAAGAGCTCTTCCGGTTGTTAGAAAAGGATGCCCAAGAATGAGGGGCATATCCTTATCCTCCAGCATATCCAAGATAACAAAATCCGCGGGGAAGATGAACTCCTCAACTTTCACTAACACATCCTCAACAATTCCTTGGGCATAAGATATGGAACGATCGGCCATTTGGAGACAAATAGACGTAGGTTTGATCTCTCCAATGTCCAATCTTCTAAAAATAGACAATGACATCAAATTGATGCTAGCTCCAAGATCACATAAGATATTCCCAAACTTTTCCCTCCAATCACACATGTTATTGTGAAGCTTCCGGGATCCTTCTTTTTCAAAGGCATCTTCCTTTGGATCACCGCACTAACCTCCTCCGTTAGGTTAATTGTTTCGAATGAACCAAACTTTCTCTTGTTAGCAACGGCATCATTCAAGAACTTCACATATCCGGGCATATCTCAAAGTGTATCAAGCAAGGGAATGTTGATTTGTACTTTGTTGAATATTTCCAAGAATCTCATCAACTTTTCGTCAACCTTATGCTTGGCTAGACGATGAGGAAATGGAGCCTTCGTAATAACATCCTTGGTAGGGAGAGGAGCCTATACTAGCACTGCCTTAGGAGCTTCTCCTTGAACTTATTTCCTTGAATTCTCTTCATTGGTAGGAGACTCCTCATAAGGTATGTCTTCAACAAGGACTTCATCTTTTCCACTTCCGGATGTAGCATGATTCTCATAGGCTCTTCCACTCCTAAGTGTGATAGCATTGCATTGGTTCTTTGGATTGACCTCCGTATTACTTGGAAACTTTCCCGGAGTATGTTGGGTGGTGGCTTGGTTAGCCATTTGACTTATTTGGCCCTCCATCATCTTCACTTGCTTTGTCAAAGAGGTGAGAGAATTCTCCAATGCACTCACTTTTTGTCCCGTTTGTGTGATAAACGAGCTTTGTTGATTTGTCATTTATTGGACAAGTTGTTCAATAGAAGGAGATGTTTTCTTCGGTTTTTCAATTGCTCCTTGAGAAACGGAGAATCCGGGAGGTGGCAATTGAGCGTTGTTAGGATTTCCATAGGAGAGATTGGGATGATTCCGGTTGTTTGGATTATGGCTTGATAGCCTCCTTGATAACCATAAGAATTACCTCCTTGTGGCCTTCCTTGGAATCCTCCTTGTTGTCCTTGGAAACCCCCTTTGTTGAAATTTTCATATTGCCTTTGGTTCACAAAATTCAAGTCTTCACTTCCACTAGGCTCCAAGTTCTCTTGATATTGATGAACACTTTGAACTTGAGCTTGAGATTGAGCTTTCCTCTCTTCTTCATATTGCTTCTTCATATTAGCAACTTCCATTACCAATGCATCGAACTTCTCATCATCAATAGAAGCAACCTTCCTAGAAGGGGCCCTCTCCATTGGCCATTGATAGCTATTGGCGGCCATCTCTTCAATAATTCTTAAGGCTTCCTTTGCATTTCGATTCACTAGACATCCTCCGGAAGTAGCATCCATGATGCTTCTTGTGTGTGGTGTGAGACCACTATAAAAAGTGGTAATTTGTTGACCTTCCGTGAAGCCATGTTGAGGACATTTTCTAAGAAGCTCTCGATACCTCTCCCATGCTTCAAACAAAGTCTCATCACCTTGTTGAGAGAAGTGTGAAATATCGGAGATAAGCCTTTGAGCTTTGGATGGTGGGAAGTATTTAGAGAGGAAGGCCTTGCATAGATCATCCCATGTGTGAATGTTAGCTTTGTTTAGTCCTTTATACCAATCCTTGGCCCGTTCCCGTAGAGAAAACCGGAACATCCTCATCCGAATAGCATCATTTGAAACTCCATTAAGCTTGATAGTATCGCAATATCAAGGAACATACCAAGGTGGGCGTTCGGATACTCTATAGGACTTCCACCGGATTGCTCACTCTTCACCATTTGGATGAGTCCGGATTTGAGCTCAAAATTATTAGCATTGATTGTCCCCCATTCTCCTCCTTGAAATTGTTCCGTTGGAGATTGGAACATATGGTTGAGATGAGGTGGTTGAGCCTCATTTGCCCTTGTTTCTTGCTCATCCTTCCATGCACGAAATTCTTCCATCTCTTTCATAAGAGCTTCTATTGCTTGATGATTAGCTCCCATTACTTTTCTCTTAGCTCGATTGTCCCTCTTATGTTGCTTTTCAACTTCTAGATACAAAGGTAGAGGCGTGCCCTTCTTTGATCTAGTGAGCATACACCTACAAAACAAACAATAAAAAGAAAATAAATGCTTGAATTAGTAATTTCAATAACCAAATCGACTATTGAAACTCAAACTAAGCATTCCCCGGCAACGGCGCCAAAAATTGATCCGCCCTACTTTTGAGGGTAGGGAAAATGCAATAATAATCGATGTAATATAATCGAGTCGAATCCACAAGGAATGCTAGGTCGTTTAAGATTCAAGTAGTAATCTAATTATCTAACTACTATTCAAGCTTACAAGTGACATGTTTTTGTGTTTTTGGTTAGCTAATGAGAAATATAAAGTAAGTAACAAACTAGAGAACAACTAATAACAAAAGTTAACAAACAATAGTAGAAAGCTTGGTTCCAAATATAATCCGATAATCACTAGAGGCCTAGGTTTTAGGATTTGCATGGATTAGCCATTTTAATCTAATTCATATGGGAGTTCTATATATGATAAATATCAATTCTTCTCTCGAAGCAACCAATATTAGTGGATTAACCTATGACATCTATCTCCGACTAGGACTCAAGATGCATAAATTAACTCCAAATAGCTCAATTAATTATCTAGAAGCTCCTACTAGCAAGAATTACTAATATGTTGTGATTTGATGCTAAGTGCTATGAATTAAAGCCTACTAAGCATTTAACCAAACACCTTGTATGCACTCAATGATGGCCAATCAATCATGCAATAAAATTAAGTCCCAAACCACAAGACATATGAATTAGAAGGTAAATCCAACAACAAAACCTAAAAACCCAAGGATTTAGATCATATCTTCATATATTGGAACCAAAAGGAAATTTAGCTAGACATAATTGAAGGAATTAAACCATAAAAAGTAAATGAAATCATGCTTAAAAGATAGAGAATTTAATAAGGAAGAATAAAATGGTCTTGGATCTTGAATCCACAAATTAAAGCTCTCCAAATCTTCAAAATACTAAAAGGGAAAGAGAGAAATGTTTCTAGGGTTCTAGGAATATTCAATGTGCAAAAAGATATACAAATTGGGTGAATTTTAGGATTAAATACATTGAAAATCATCCAAAAATCCAAAGTCAAACGGTCAAAGCCCGAAATAAAAGGGAGAAAAGGGATGCACGCGGGCCAGGGCGCGGCCCATTGGGCCGCGTCCCAAACCGCGTGAGTAGATAGAGTTGGGGCGGATTGAACGCGGGCTACGGCGCGGCCCGGTCCGCGTCAGCAACCTCCAATGCGCAGTTTTACGATTTGCCTCGTTCTCCCTCGTCCGAACTCCAATTCTTGATCCGCTTTTTGCTATGGCTTCCTAACGAACTCCTATTCAACATGGAATGATCAAAATTGCCAAATAAGTTCTTCATAAACCTGCAAAAAGATACAAAGAAACTAGAGAGAACGAGGAAAACATAAATGAACTTGAACTAGTGAAAACCTAACTTTATAAATTCAATTTCCACATTTTTAACCCTAGGTTTCACCCTAATTAAGCTCGATTCTTCCTCAATTCTAGCCTCCGATCCTTAGCCACATGAATGCTCTTTCCAATTTTTACAAAAATGGATCGAAAACCAAAAAGAAACGAGAAAAGTAGAATGTATGCTACAAGTTAAGAAAACCTAGCATTTCTAACCTTTAAGCACATGAATCAAGACTTAAACACACGCAAAACACACTCAACATGCACATAAAATACGTGTTAATCACTTAACCTATTTGTAATTATAATAATTCTTCCAATAAATTGTACATATGACGGGTGGCTTAACATGTAAAACAAGCCAACTTTCCTCAGCATATCTAAATGATGGTGATTTTAAATTACTTTACTTTTGGGTTTTCAAGTTTCTATTTGATGTGGTATCATTGTGATTTCATTGATTATATGCTTAGGCTTGCTTGATGATTGTGGTTGATTGAGGTTAAATGGATGATTCTTGCTTGTTTAAGTTGGTTTGGTGATGAGTTTGGGTCGATGAGCTTAATTGATGGAAATTCCTTCTTTGGTTGTTTGTTTTGTTGGTTTGAAGTTTTATTGGAATTTACATGGAAAATCTTTAGTGTGAATGATTTGGTTGATTGATTGGGTCTTGAGTGCGAAAATTTTGAAAATTTGAAAAGTTTTTGAGTTGAATAGTGAATGAATGCTTGCATGCTTGAGTGCGAAAGTACGTGTTTGTCATTCCATTGTGCATAAGAAGGAGATGCCTATGATGAAATATGAAAAATGTGAAAGTGTTTTGAATTTGAGAAGCATTATTGAGCATATCTATTTATCAAGTTGCATGAGTTGTTGGTGAAGAATGAAACTTGATTGTTGGGCATTGAACATTAACTAGTGAGGACTTGAGCTATGACTATGCATTGCATATAGTTAAATGTTCCTTGATTGAGAGTTATCATGCATGTTTCTTCATTTCTAGAACTTGTCTCGGTTCTTATTCGAGATTGCTCTATGTGTGCATGGAATTAGGAGATGATCATAGATCATCTTTTCATAAACCATTTTTCCCAAACACTTACCTATCTTTCATTACCCTTGTGGTCCCCGTTTGAGCCTTATTAAGTCTTTCATTCAAAAACCGGAGGATATGGGGTAAAGGATGGTTAAGGGAATCTTTGGGGAAGTTGATTATTTGTTGAAAATGATGGGGAAATGGAAAGTTGTTGGGATTGACTTGTCTTGAAAAAGAATAATCCTATAAGCTCATGTTCAGAAAATGAAAAGTTAAGAACAAAGTTCTTATAAAAAAATAAAAAAAAAGGAGTCGATGAATAAAGAGCATAAAGGAGTAGTTCTTATCTTATGATGAGTGTTAGTAAAAGCTTGAGGCTTTATTGGACAAATGGGGTTGGATAAGGTAGAAGATGAAATAATTCATGCTTAGAGGAGAGAAGATATAAGGTGAAAGTACTTAGATGAGAATTTGAGTCACTTAACCTAAAATTTCTTACCTTAACCAATGTCCCGACATTACAAGCTTAATAAAGTCCTTTGTGATCTTAATTCTATGCACATGCTTAAGCGGTGGAGATGGTAGATAAGAGGCAAGCTTATGGTAAATGAGCTGCATTGCATTGATTTGTTGAGTGATAACCCTTATACACTCGAGTGTTGAGCGATACACTTCCCGTGAGGTTCATTTGCTTTATAATTGAGGGAAGTTCTTTGCTAATGATTCACGTGATGAGGTAGAGAGTGTGTTTGATATGCTTTGAAAATTCGGGAAATGTTTTTGGTGAGAAATTATGAGGCATTGTTGAACTCGAAAATGCACATCCTCATACGTGTTAAGTATTTTGATTGTTCATTCCATTGTTCGGGACGAACAATGGCTTAAGTTTGGGGGAGTGATTAACACGTATTTTATGTGCATGTTAAGCTTAATTAGAGTAAAATTTATATTTAAATATGTGGAGTTTCAAGTGATATGATTAGGGTTTCACTAGTTTGCTCGCATTTAAGTTTTCCTCATTTTCTCGAGTCTTGTTATGCTTTTTGCAGGAAAAATTAAGAACTTATTTGGCCAATTGAACTATTCCATGTCGAAGAGAGTTTGTTAGGAAGCCATAGCAAAAAGCGGATCGAGAATCGGAGTTCGGACGAGGGAGAACGAGCGAAAATGGTGAAGTTGCGCGAAAGAACCGGACAGGGAAGGATAAACGGCGGCTTGAACGGCGATTTGCCAAACCGCCGATCAAACCGCCGATTAGGTGGCCGGTCAACAGCAAGAACGGTGGTCTCTTTGGCGGTTTGAACGGCGGTTTGCCAAACCGCCGTTGTGGTGTGTTTCCTCTCTTCTTGACCGAATTTGGTTCGACCAACTCAGTCTAACTCGACCTAAAACTCATTTTTAATGTATATTAACCCCAAATCTTTCCCAATTGGGTATCTTTAGCTTGAATGTTCATCTTAGAACCCTAGATATATTTCTCTCTTTCTACTTTGGTATTTTGATCATTTGTTGAAGATTTACTTTGAAGATTTGAAGATCCTTCCACTACTTTGTTCTATTTTGAATTCTCTATCTTTTGATTATGGTTTCATACAATTCTTATGGTTCATTTGCTCTAATCATGTCTAGCTAATTTCCTTTGTGATTCTAATTATATGTAGATTAGGGATAAGTGATGGGATTAGGCTTTGATCTATGAATTTACCTCTAATTTCATGTTCATCTCTCTTGGGGCTATATTTTATTATGTAATTGTGCTTGATCATCATAGTTGCATATGAAGTGTTTGATCTAATGCTTAGGAGGCTTAGATTAGATGCTAGGAAACAAGAGATTTGCATGCTAGAGATAGTAGGGCTAAAGAACTCCATAAGCTATTGGGAGTAAATGAATTGCTTGATATCTTAGTAGGAATTAAGCCTTTCATTAATCTACTTGATTTCATTGCAATGGGAGTTGAGTGAATCATACTTAGGAGATTTCCCACATGAAATTGGATTAAAATGGCTAGTTCTAGTTAAAGTCCTACATCCCTATCACCTAGACCTAATTGAAGTATAATTGGAGTCACTTTCATTTCCTTATTGAATTCTCGTTATTTGCATACTTGTTGATTGTTTAGTTGAACCTTAAGCTTGTTACTTACTTTCATTGTCATTAGTTAATCAAAAACCCAAAAACATATTAGTTGGTAGCTTGAATAGTGATTAGATAGCTAGATTACTAGTTGAAATTCTTACACCAAAACATTCCTTGTGGATTCGACTCGATTATACTAAATCGATTATCATTGCATCCTCTACCCTAAAAAGTAGAGCGATCAATTTTTGCCTTGTGCTTTTGTGCTAAATTGATCATGGAATAATTGTAAAGTAAAATTTGATATAGTATTCTTTTGTCATTATCATTTTTATATTTTTTTTAGTTTAACTAATAAATTAAGAGAAATACCCATATTTCCTCATTGGTCATAAACGACCCTATCCTCATAACAAGATTGTAAAAAAAAAAGCATAAGTATATGACTTTCTTTCTTTTTATTTTTTTATCATATATGCGTAGCCATGATATTATAAATATATTGAGCTTAAAAATAAATTTAATAGTTTCTTATTGTACTAAAAAATGGATCAACGTACAACGCACGTTATCCCTGCTAGTTTTTCATAAATATTCTTTAAATGGTCATGCTTATAGAATCTTTAATTATTAAGAGTATCCAAGAATCCGACGTGGTGTTTGATGATCTTGCTGATCTTGCAATGTTGCAACAATCCTAAATTTGAGAATAATTATCAGATTCAAATGAACCCAAACACATATTCACACTCGAAAAATAAGTACAAACGGACCAAGTCAGAATTCATTCAACACTTTAACCAATAGCTCATTTCCCATATTTCCTTGGTCTTCTTGGATTGCGAGTGCAGATTGGGCAACAAACTGGCTACATGCCTCGATATCGATCACCTTCAGAGTTGCAATATCTCTGAATTCACTTGGAATCTCCTCTAAGTTCCAACAACACTTGACGATCAAGTGCTCGAGGCGTGGCAAGTGAGAGCTTTCTGTTCGCCAACTCATGAGATTCGACCAGTTTATCTGCAGGAATTTCAGCCTCACGAATTCCCCTTCTTTGGTCTCCCAGCATCTGTCCACGAAGTCGTAAATCTTAAGTTTCAAAACTTCAAGATTAGGCAACGAACCAATGATCGACATATCTTCCAAGGGCGGTCTGCATCCGGTTAAACTCAACCTCCTTATACTGGTTGGCAAAGCATAATACATAGGGATAGGATCTGGAATCGTATCGGTGAAATAATCAGAAGTTTTCACAATGCCAGTTCCGAGCAAGTGCAAATTCAGCGTCTCGAGCTGGTGAAAATGGACAAGACTGGTGAGGCCTAACTCTGACCACTCTCTTGAGGAATGAACAAGCTTCAACTTCTTCACATTTGGAATCATGGCAATGGCTTCTCTACTAAACTTGAAGTTTGCCACTCTAGAAACTGTTTGGAGATTTTCTAGCACATGAATGCTTCCGCCGATTCTCGGAGGCGAAGGAATCAACAACAGGCACCCTTTCAAGATAATATGCCTCAGCTGTGGCATTTTCCATATATCAAGGGGTACAGGTAACTTCGATCGTATATCTGAAGATCGGTTTATGATTAAAGTCTGCAGGTTTTCAAGCTTCAATATAGCTGGTGGGAGCATGAATGGAACTGGACTGAAATTGATGTAGGCGAAAGCTAAGTATCTCAGATGAAACATCTCTGTCGTTTCATCTGGGAACGATCGCAGCCATGTGTTTGGCATGGCGAGTACTCTCAGCAATCTCGAGCACGAGATCAAAGAAGATACTCGACATGCAAAACTGAATTGCAATACAGAACGAATAAGCAATTCAGAGGGATTTGATACCTTGATTTCCACAGGGGAAGAGATTGATAAACGACGCGAATTTGCAAAGTCCGTGCCATGAATGTCGCCATACATGTCAGCCACAGCAAGAAAATTCTCCTCTTTTGCTATTTGTATGCACAAGTCTCTCAAGAGATCGTGCACACTACAACACTTAAATCTACCCGTCCACGTCTTTTTAGTCATGAAAACGAGATTTCTCTTAACGAGATCCTCCAGATACTCCTCTGCTGCTGCTTCTAAGGTTTTAGACTCGATTGGTTTTAGAAATCCCTCAGCAACCCATAACTTGATGAGATCTGAGACAGGCATTTCATAATATACAGCGAAAACCCCCAAGTAGAGGAAACATGGCTTCAGATGATTAGGTAAATGATCGTAACTCAACCTTAGTAACTTTGAGAAATTCCTATCAACAATTGCCACAACCGCACTCACATTTTCTGCAAGATTCCTCCAGTACCACTCTGTCATGGTCACCGTTGTGAGAATTCCTGCAACAACGAGAATTGCAAGGGGAAGCCCACCACAGTTCTTAGCAATCATCTTTCCGATTTCCTCTAATTCCGGTGGGCAAGATTCTTCCACAAACACCTTCTCTTGAAGCATATTCCAGCTTTCTTCCTCGTTTATGAGATGCATATGATGAATAGGGCTAGAGGAAACATACTCGGCAACATTCCCCAGCCTCGTGGTTATCACGATCCGACTTCCGTTGTTATCATCAGGAAGGAACATTCTTAGATCATCCCATGCCTCTGTAGTCCACATATCATCCAATACAATCAAATAACGCATGCCCTTTAATTTCTTGTAAATACGCTCCATCAATTGCTCGTTGGTCATGTTAGCATGTGTGGATCGATCTGTCTCCAAAGTGAAAGAATGGAGGATGCCAAGAAGAATTCCTGGCAAATGATACTGCTGAGATATTGTAGCCCATGCTCGAGTGTGAAAATGATATGCAATAAGAGAATCATCAAATATATATTTGGCAAAAGTAGTTTTGCCTATCCCACCCATTCCAACAATCGGAATGACATTAAGCTTGGATGATTCTCCACAAAGGCGTTCTTGAATCGCAATCAAGTCCTCTTCATATCCCACCATCCTGTTCTTGCTGTTTCCTGCTTGACTTGATGAAGCAAGAGCTGGAGTTTGAGTAATACTAATTTGTGAGGCTTCAACGCTTTGTATCATCATTTTGAAGTTCGCCGCCTCTTCAACAATGAGATTGATCTGATCCAAAGCCTCCAACAAGCCAGCTTTATAATTCTTGTTTAGAGTTCTCAACTGCTTCTTCTTTCGTACGGTGGATAAGACCGATTGGCAGCAGCCCTTCTTCATTCCACCATTCTCATAACCGGTTCGAATTTGATCAAAAATGTGTTGCTCAATGATATCCTGTGCTTGATACGCCGTCTCTCTGATTTTTGTCTCCAAAGATCGGATCATTTCTCCAGCTTCATGTAGATGATGATCATCCAGAAAAGCTAGCAAGAAGCTTAGCTTTTCATGGAGAGACTCCAATTTTTTGCGCTCATCACTTTGAGGAACGTGGGAATATTGATGGAGATGGTGATGCAGTACGTGGCCTAATAATTGAGAAAGTGAAACAATAGCAGCATAAGCCATTTGTGATAGTACTGGTAATTTATTTTTTTTTAAATGCTCAGAAACAATCACAATTCTGAATATGGTAGAACAGCGATTAGAACATGAAAATTCTGATAATAAATGTTGAAAAAAATGATTTGAGCTTGAGCAGAAGATGAAGTCTCCTTCAAAAGTCAAAAACAAAAAAAAAACAAAAAAAGCAAATGGATTGATATAGCTGTAATAGTCAATGAAATAGGCTAGCTTGCCTAGTTGACAAATGACTTTTGTTGATAAAGATAAGGTATGAAAAATCAAATATGTAACGCTTTGCTTTATGCTCAGAAACAATCACAATTCAGAATATGGTATTAGAACATGAAAATTCTGATAATAAGTTTTCACGTACAAATTGTTTTTCAGCTGAACAGAAGATAAAGTCTTCCTCAAGAGTAGTTTGTTTAAGCAAATTAATTGGTTATGCACATATTAGGTGTATTGAAGTCAATTAAACAGGCTGCCTAGCCCAGTTTGTACAAAGATTTGAAATTCAAAGAACTATATACGGATGTGAACTAGGGATAAATCATAAATCTGAACCTCAAGACTTTCTCCATACATACATTTCAAGTTATATTAAACACAACTTGTGAGTCCATTAAATATTATAATCGATCAAATACACATCACATGTCGCCAAAGATCATCCAGCTATAAAATAAGATGCAGAGTTTACTGAAAGTACATATAATTACCCAAAATACTTTAATTAAATAACAAACATTACAGGACAACTAGTAAAATAGTCATTTTGAAATAATAAAGATAAATAATAGCCATTTAAATAAAAAAGATAAAAATTAGCTACTTTTAATAGTAAAGTACACTATTACCCTCAATAAAATCAACTCATCACTTTCTTCCCCAAAACTCACTCAGCCAAACACGCACTAACGCACACACACAGAAACACACACTCACACACTCACACACACAGCAGCACACTCACACACATAAACACATAAACACGCACACACACATAAACACATAAACACACACACAAGCACACCAGACTCACGCACCGCACACACAAACACACGTCACCTATTTTTTTTTCCCTCATTTTTTAGCATTTGTTCTTCAATTCACGAATTCATCAATTCACGAAATCCATTGAAAATTTGTGAATTGCTTCTTTTTTTGGCACTAATTCACGAATTGTTTGATTCGTGATTCCAGGCTTGTGTTTTGAGTGAATTCACGAATTGTGGCGAATTCGTAATTTCGGACATTTATGTGAGTAAATTCACGAAATTGGTTTGTGAATTCGTGAATAGCCTCACATTTTTAGAGCAATTCACAAATTGAAATTCGTGAATTCCGTACAAGGCGGGTTATTATGGTAAGAGTGGTTTTTTTTTTTTTTTAAATTCAAATAGCTACTCCCTCCGTCCCAGTTCACTAGTCTTGTTGTTTTTCGGCACGAGATTTTAGGAGAGTTTATAAAGTTAAAGAAAGAGGGTTCCCTAGAGTTTAATGCTTTCTGATTGACCCATTTATTTCCTTTTATAGAAACAAGACTAATTAAGTGAGACGACCCAATATAATATAGATGACTAGTGAATTGGGACGGATGGAGTATTATTTATCTTTAAAAGCGTCTATTTTTGTTTATTTCCCCAATATTATAATAGGCTACAGGTTTTGTGAAGCATCTTGTATAGTTGTATTGCATATGGCTGAAACAACTCAAAACGCCAGAGAAGGTGGCCCGTGAAAATAGCTTTGGCCATGGCTTTTGCTTTTTCACCATCAATATGTGACAATGTCTACATATTTGATGTTGTTCGACGTGGAGAACATTTTGGTTATTTTTTTTATTATAAAATAATGGACCAAAAATCGGGACAGTCGGAATGGCCGAGTGTGGTTTGCAAAAGCTACATAAGTAGAAACAACATTAATTACAAACAAGTCTAGGACTCTAAATTAAGTGCCTTATTTTACTTATATCAACAAACTCGCTGAATATTTTAACGACGAGCTCCTCATTTCCCAAGTTCTCTTGTTCTTCTTGAATTGCGAGTGCAGAATCCACAGCAGTTTGGCTACACGTGTCTATCTCAATGAACTTGAGAGTCCCAATATCTCCAATTCCGAAAGGAACTTCCTCCAGTACAAAGCACCCCTGGATGATTAGGTGCTCGAGGCGTGGGAAGTGGGAGCTTTCTGCTCTCCAATTTATGATATTCGACAAGTTTATATACAGGAATTTCAGACTTTTGAATTCCCCTTCTTTGGTCTCCCAACATCTATCCACGAAGTCGAACCCCTTCAATTTGAGAACTTCAAGATTAGGCAGCTGACCAATGACTGACATATCTTCAGAGGGAGGTCTGCATCCTCTCAGACATAAACTTCTAAGGCTCGTTGGGAAAGCATAATACACTGGAAACGGAACAGATATCTTCGAAGCATCATGAGCCTCATGAATTTTCACCATGCCAGTGCGGTATAGGTCTACCTTCAGCTTCTCAAGCTGGTGGAAATGGATGAGATGTCTGACACCTAGAAGTGCCCAAGAGGTGTACACAAGCTTCAACTCCTTCAAGTTTGGAATCTTGGAAATGGCCATGGTTGTCAATTCGAAGTCTATCAATTTAGAAACTGTTTGGAGATTTTCTAGCACTGAACAGTTTCTTGGAGGTGGAGGAAAAAGCAACATGCTTCTCTTCAAGATAATATGCCTCAAAAGTGGCAACTTCCATATATCAAGTATGACCGGTGATGTTGCATCCTGATATGCATCTCGGTGTATGTGTAAAGTCTGCAGATACTGAAGCTTCGATAATGTTGAAGGCAGTGTGAGTGGTGATCGTTCACCTATGCTGCTGTACATGAAAGCAAGGTATCTCAGATGAAACATCTCTGTTATCTCATCTGGGAAAGATGTCAACCACGCATTTGGCATAGCCAGTATTCGCAGCAGCCTCGAGCATGACAGCAAAGAAGATAATTCCCATACAAAATTAAATTGCAATATAGACCGAACAAGCAATTCATTTGATACCTTGACATCCATACCATAACAGATTGCTAGACGACGCGACTCTCCAATGTCTGTCCCTCGACTGTTGACATTTTTGTCAACCACTACAACGAATTTCTCCTCTTCCGCCTTTTGTATGCACAAGTCCCTCAAGAGATCATGCATACCACAAGATTTAAACCTTCCAGTCCATGTCCTCTTCGTCTTGGTGATGAGATTTCTTTTGACAAGATCCTCCAGACAGTCCTCTGCTGCCTCTTCTAAGCTTTTAGACTCGTTTGTTTTCAGAAATCCCTCAGCAACCCATAACTTGATGAGGTTGGAGATAGGAATTTCATAACCTTCTGAGAAAGCTCCAATGTAGAGGAAACAAGTTTTGAGATAATTTGGTAAATGTTCGTAACTCAAACTAAGAATCTTTGAGAAATTCCCATCAGCAGTTGACACAGCTGCACTCACATTATCTGCAACATTCTTCCAATGATGTTCTGTCATGGTTGCCTCGGTGAGAATTCCTGCAACAACAAGAATTGCAAGTGGAAGCCCACCACATTTCTTAGCAATGCTCTTTCCAATATCCTCCAATTCTGGAGGGCATGATTCTTCCATGAAAACCTTATCTTGAAGCAGATTCCAGCTTTCTTCTTCATTCAAAAGATGCATCTGATGACTAAGGCTTGATGAAGAAGCATACTCAGCCACATCTCTTAATCTGCTAGTTATGATAATCCGACTTCCATTGTTATCATCAGGAAAGATCATTCTTAAATCATCCCATGTCTCTGTGCTCCACATATCATCAAGTACTATCAAATAACGCTTGCCCTTTAGACTGCGATAGACAGATTCTTTCAAACTCTCATCAGTCGTTCGAGCTGAATAACTTCTTTGAATTTCTCCTGCTAGTTCCTCTGTCTTTAAAGTTAAAGAATGAAGGATTCCAAGAAGAAGTCCTTTCAAATTATATTGCTGAGAAATTGTAGCCCAAGCACGAGTGTGGAAGTGATATTCAATAAGGGAATCATCAAATAAATTTCGGGCTAAAGTGGTTTTACCAATTCCGCCCATTCCAACAATGGGAATGATTTTGAGCTTAGTCGATTCTCCACAGAGGCGTTCTTGAATCCCGATCAAGTCCTCTTCATATCCCACCATCTTGTTCTTGCTGTTTCCTGCTTGACTTGATGAAGCAAGAGCTGGAGTTTGAGCAGTAGTAATTTGTGTTTCTTCAATGCTGCTGCAGCTTATTTGAATGTTCTTCGCCTCTTCAACAATGAGATCAAACAGATCCAAAACCAGTAGCAAGCCTTCTTTATAGTTAACATTTCGAGTTCCTAACCGCTGCTTCTTCTTTTGAGCGATAGATAAAATTGATCGACAGCAGCCCTTCTTCACCCCACGATGCTCAATACTGGTAGCAATCTGATAGGAAATGTCCCACTCAATGAAATCTTGTACTCGATATGCAACATCTCTGATGTTGGCCTCCAAAGATTGGACAGGTTCTCCACCTTTGCTTGAACGTTCATCAAGAAAAGATAACAAGAAACTTGATTTTTCATGGATAGACTCCAATGTTCGCCGGTCATCACCACGAGGAACATAGAAATATTTATGATCATGATGCAGTGTGTGATCTAGTAACTGACAAAGTGAAACAAGAGCAGCATAAGCCATTTGTAAATGCTATTTCTTTTCTTTTTTATGCTCAGAAACAATCACAAATCAGAACAAATGTAACAATTTAATTTGAGATTGAGCAGAAGATAAAAGTCTCCCTCAAAATAAGTTTTTTAAGCAAGTGGATTGTTTTGGCATGTACTATCCATTGTGCGATATTGAAACAGGCTGGCTTGTCTGATTGTAAAATTGAAACCTTCTTTGACTTCCTAAAAAATAATTAAATATGAATGTGAACTCAAGACTTTGTTTATATATTTCAATTTTTAAATACAACTTGTGATCCACATAGAATTTACCGACGTAATTGTTGGCATCTTATCATCACCCTAAAATAAATAATATAAAAACCATTTTAACTACGAGTAGTAGTGTTTTGAAGAATTTTACTTCTACTTTAAGCTTCTACATTTTTTAAGTTATGTGCAACGACAACGTTTTCGTATACATTGTACAAATTCAGACCAAATATAGTGGCAGCTGCAATAACAAAAGCTAATAGTAATATAAAAATAATGTATTCAACTTCAAAATTAAATTATAGTTCATTATAATTTTGAAAAAGTTTATACATGTTATAACAATATATTTCAGCATTAATAATATATATCTATATCTATACTATTATAAAAAGTGTCTTATTTACAAAATTTGATTTGCCTATTTTGTCCTTATAATAGATATAGTTGTAAGGTTAATATGGTAATAAATCATAATGTTATAAAAATTATCGTGAGTAGTTTTGTACTATAACTGGGCAAAAATTATGAAAACAGAGTAACAATCTTCTAAATATTAATATTAATTATAATAATAATAGTAAGAGATTATCCATGACCCAAAACGAAGAGATCAAATTTATATGTGAACCTGTATGATTAACATTTTCATTCAAAAACACGGTCATAAGAAAAATTTAACAGAATCAGCAAGAAAGAAATTATATATTACAAAAGTAAAACCACTTATATACTATGGCATTTTTTTAGAGTAGAAGAACATATAAAAATTGGCAAAATAATAATTTGAAGGGAATCAAGATAATCAATTTACTGTTATAGTATAGTTGCCCTATAATTAAAACTACGTTTCAAAGAAATAATTTATCTATTGAGAGTCATCCCACGACGATAAGAGATTTACAAATCAATCAAATAATATTTGTAATACGATTGAAGACTTTATGATTTGGACAAAAAATAACTTATGCAAATAACTAGAGCGTAAGTGTTAGAAAATTGATAATGAGAAATACTGAGATAAGCTAATTCACTACAGCCAAGTATTAAATTTATATTTATAACGATCATATAATACAACACTTTTACTAAATTTGTAGGGAACTCATATTGCAGTTATAATATTTAATGAGGATATAGATAAGCATGCCTCAAAGTTCAAGATGGATAAGACATATGTAATGTTGGTGTCATAAAAATTGATCAAAGATTTCTTTGCATACATTAAGAGAAAGAGTTGACTCATAATAAGTACATCGTAATAAATGAGATGATGGAAAGTATTGACATAATCTAGTAAGTTAAGAGCGGCAAAATTTAATACTACCTCCATCCCATATAGTTAGTCCACTTTGCTTTATTGACTTTTCCGGCACGCGTTTCCACCGAAACCTAGTACGGGTTTTAAAACATAATTTTGAAGTATCGTTTTTTTTACGGGATACTATGACACTTATAGTATCCCGTAAAAAAAACGATACTTCAAAATTATGTTTTAAAACCCGTACTAGGTTTCGGTGGAAATGCGTGTCAGAAAAGTCAATAAAGCAAAATCGACTAACTATATAGGATGGAGGTAGTAGTTCACACTGAAGAAATAGACAGAGAGTAAGGAATGAACATACAATACACGATCTTCACCAGATCCTCGTTGCATTCTTAAAGATGTAAATGAGGAACCAGCGCGCTAATCCCGTTTCTGTTTTACTTTATACACTGAAAAATAGTAAGCTGTACATTTATTTTAACACACCAAAACAAGCTCAAGTGGAAAATAACTTCCTACAAGAATCATATGTAGACCTTGAACTTAATTATTTCCAACTGTTTTCTTATAGTCTCACGAAAGCGCATTCACGAACAAGTTCTGAAGGATCGTTGCTCAGCAGCTCTTTCTCAATACGTTTCTTGACTTGTGAATTCCAAAAAAGAAAAATTGAAAGATATTGGTGATCAGATGCACACTTTTAACAATCACATTTTGAGCAAAAGAAACCACGATAAACATAGGAAGCTAACATGATCAGCATATGCGGCCGAGATTATATAAAATTCAGAGAACTACATAGGGATGTGAACTAGCTAGGGAATGAATCTGCACCTATAGACTTTCTCCATACATGCATTTTAACTTATATTAAACACAACTTGTGGCGTCCATTAAGTATTATAATCGATCGACCAAATACACTTCACATGTCGCCAAAGATCATCCAACTATAAAATAAGATACAGAGTTTATTGAAAGTGCATATAACTATCTGATGCAGCGAAGCGTATGAATGTAGAGTTAAACCGTTGATTCGACGATGAATACCGGAAGAACACTACGGAGATTAAACAAAGAACATCACGTAATGAGCTCCGTTGATTTAATGGAATGCCAAAACACGAAACGAACAGGGAAAAACCCCTTCAATTTTTATTGATAACTTTTCTTCACCCCCAAAATAGTAGCAGCACCCCATATATATAATAGTCTAATAAAACCAAAAGCCACAAGATAATTAATTACAAACTAAAAATATAAAAGATAATAACTCTTTAATTATTCCACGCCTCTTCATCTCCATCATTGAAGAGCAACGCCACTTCATCTCCATCACTATCCAAAATACTTTAATTTAATAACAAATATTATAATTGGCTACAGATGTTGTGAAGCATCTTACTTGTATTGCATATGGCTGAAACAACTCAAAGCGCCATAGAGGGTGGCCTGTGAAAATAGCTTTGCCCATGGCTTTTGCTTTTTCACCATCAATATGGGACAATGTCTACATATTTCATGTTGTTCGACGTGGAGAACATTTTGGTTATTTTTTTTTAATAAAAAATTGGACCAAAAATAGGGGCAGCCACTGATGGCACAGGTCGACAGTCGGAATAACTGAGTGTGGTTGCAAAAGCTACATAAGTAGAAACAACATTAGTTACAAACAAGTCTAGGACTCTAAATTAAGTGCCTTATTTTACTTATATCAACAATCTCGCTGAATATTTTAACGACGAGCTCCTCATTTCCCAAGTTCTCTTGTTCTTCTTGAATTGCGAGTGCAGAATCCACAGCAGTTTGGCTACACGTGTCTATCTCAATGAACTTGAGAGTCCCAATATCTCCAATTCCGAAAGGAACTTCCTCCAGTACAAAGCACCCCTGGATGATTAGGTGCTCGAGGCGTGGGAAGTGGGAGCTTTCTGCTCTCCAATTTATGATATTCGACAAGTTTATATACAGGAATTTCAGACTTTTGAATTCCCCTTCTTTCGTCTCCCAACATCTATCCACGAAGTCGAACCCCTTCAATTTGAGAACTTCAAGATTAGGCAGCTGACCAATGACTGACATATCTTCAGAGGGAGGTCTGCATCCTCTCAGACATAAACTTCTAAGGCTCGTTGGGAAAGCATAATACACTGGAAACGGAACAGATATCTTCGAAGCATCATGAGCCTCATGAATTTTCACCATGCCAGTATCGTATAGGTCTACCTTCAACTTCTCCAGTTGGTGGAAATGGATGAGATGTCTGAGACCTAGAAGTGCCCAAGAGCTATACACGAGCTTCAACTCCTTAACATTTGGAATCTTGGAAATGGCCATCCTCGTCAATTTGAAGTTTATCACTTTAGAAACTGTTTGGAGATTTTCAAGAACTGAACAATTTCTTGGAGGCGGAGGAAAAAGCAATATGCTTCTCTTCAAGATAATATGCCTCAAAAATGGCAACTTCCATATATCTAGTCGGACTGGTGATGTTGCATCTGCATATTCATCTCGATGTATGTGTAAAGTCTGCAGATTCTGAAGCTTCGATATTTTTGAAGGCAGTGCAAGTGGTGGCTGTTCACCTATGCTTCTGTAGGTGAAAGCAAGGTATCTAAGATGAAACATCTCTGTTATCTCATCTGGGAAAGATGTCAACCATGCGTTTGGCATAGCCAGTATTCGCAGCAGCCTCGAGCACGACAGCAAAGAAGATAATTCCCATACCAAATTAAATTGCAATATAGACCGAACAAGCATTTCTGTTGATACCTTGACATTCATACCGTAACAGATTGCTAGACGATGCGACTCATCTATGTCTGCCCCTCGACTGTTGACATTTCTGTCAACCACAACAACAAATTTCTCCTCTTCTGCCTTTTGTATGCACAAATCCCTCAAGAGATCATGCATAGCACAAATTTGAAATGTTCCGGTCCATGTCTTCTTAGTCTTCATGAGGAGATTTCTGTTGACAAGATCCTCCAGATAGTCCTCTGCCGCTTCTTCTAAGCTTTTAGACTCGATTGGTTTCAGAAATCCCTCAGAAACCCATAACTTGATGAGGTTGGAGATTGGAATTTCATATCCTGCCGAGAAAGCTCCCATGTAGAGGAAACACGTCTTGAGATGATTTGGTAAATGGTTGTAACTCAAACTAAGAATGTGTGAGAAGTTCCCATCAGCAGTTGCCACAGCTGCACTCACATCATCTGCAACAATCTTCCATTCATACGTTGTCATGGCCATCTTAGTGAGAATTCCTGCAACAACAAGAATTGCGAGGGGAAGCCCGCCACATTTCTTGGCAATGGTCTTTCCAATATCCTCTAATTCTGGAGGGAAAGATTGTTCCGCAAAAACCTTCTCTTGAAGCATATTCCAGCTTTCATCTTCCTTCAAAAGATGCATCTGATGACTAGGGCTAGAAGAAGAAGAAGAAGAATAGTCAGCAACATTTCCCAACCTGGTTGTTATGATAATCCGGCTTCCATTGTTGTCATCAGGAAATTGTTGGGATTGTGCCCTTAAAGCAATTCAGAATTGTTTTATATTTTATAAAAGCGACATTTATATTTGAGCTTATTTAATTACTTATTGTATGTTTATTAAACATCACAGAAAATCCTTTGTTTATTATTTGTCACCATAATATTAGTATATAAGTGTTATATACAAGAGGATTAATATTATGGATAATAAACTTTAAAATAAGTTCTTGATGAATTTAATTGAAGTATGGGATCTTCAATTAAAATATCAATTATGCTGCTCATAATTCTATGACTATCTTATCCGGATCGTCGATGTAGAGACATCAAGTTGGGAGCATTTATATGATTTGATCATATAGAACTTGGACCGATTTAATTGGACATATATCATTTGCACTTCGTTAATGAAAGGATATGTCAAATTAAATCATAAAGATGATCATATATAAATGATCTTAATCCTGAGTAATTGCAATCTTATGTTTATTCTAATGTTGTTCTTAATTTGCTCGTTAAAGTATGTTTGTATAACATTCTGTTAAACTTGCATTTTAGAATTACATTTGAATTAAATAGACGAGATTGTAGATTATATATATGGAATCCATTCCTTCTTGTAAGAAGTAGAAAGATGATTCTCTCATTTATTAATTCTAGTACTGAGTGAATGAGATCTCTAATTTATAAATTGTTTATAAATTAAACACTCACTAGTGAATTAATGGAAAATGAGAAATAAATAATTGTGGAGGTTAACGGATATGATCTGCCTCCAGTTATGAATTATCTATGGAGGATTATTTATATGAAATGATTATATCAGTGGACTGCTCAATTCGTAGAGTAAATTTGTTCTATATTTAATGAGAGTGCAATTCCGAATTTATAGTGGAGTAATATCGGAATTAATAAATTGAATAAACTATTAAAGAGTTTAATAATTTATTCGATTTATTGGAGCTCATGAATATAGGTCCATGGTCCCCGATTCGCCTTTCTATAAATAAGAACGGGTTATGAAATAATATGTTTCAAAAGTTTATGAAAAATAGTTTTTCATAAATTATTGGTTAATATGTAAATATTAATTAATTCCTATTTATTTGATATGAAGGAATTAATTACTTTTTGATATTTACATTTATTAATAATTATTTTGGATAATTATTACTTTATTATCTAAGAGATAATATTTACCAATAGTGAGAGATATTTGGAACAAGTTAATAAGTGATTCACTAGAGTGAATCGTGTAACAACCGTGAGGATTCATTTTGGAGAGAAAAGGTGTTTTCTTTCTCAATCTCGTGTGAATATATTAACCAAGTTCCAAATATCTTCAAAGTAGTCTTCTACTCCCACGTTTTCAAGAGTTGAAGAACAGGGGAGAAACATAATTTCATTGGCGTGCCCACTCACTCCGTTCGAAGAAAGGATCGCGTCGGAAGGCCGTGGTGTGTACGGGCTTGAAGATTCAAAGTTCGAACAAGACGAAGGAGATTCAAGAACGAGGTATTCTTGATCTCAAATCAGTAGAACGAAAATAAATCTAATGAATGCGAATTTATGTTCTTATGTCGAAAGATTCGATTTGTGAAATCCTCGCTTTCCGCTTCCGCTCGATAAGATCGAAAAGATGGATTTGATTAGTTCCGAAACTGTTTCGGGCTCGCATCAATTTCCAGCACTTGGTATCAGAGCGAGGTTGTTTTGATATAAGAACATAATTCTGCGATTAGATTTATTGTGGAGTGGGTTATAGGATTTCGTATTGATTCATGATGAACGAGATTATGTATTGAACGAAGTTGAAGGGTTTGACGTTTCAGTATGCTGATCTGTGTTATACGTGTCCTATATATCATCATCTTCGCATGAAACCCACTCCAAGCATGTCTGATATATGCGTTTAGAAGTGCAGAATTCGTTGAAAAGTTTCAATGAGTTTTCTGTGCGCGTCAAGTGTTTGATGAAATGCCTCAATGGTTTTAAAAGAAAATATTCTCTGCAGTTTTCTGTGCACGTTATCTGTTCGATAAAATGCTTGAGTGAATGTTTGGACTCCAAACGGCCTGAATTTTGAAATCAAGCTTGTTGGAGATACGAACTACGATTTCGGATGGTCCGAAGTACTCAAATGCTCACGAAAATTCTGCTGGGAATTAGAAAAGGATTTTGTTGAGAACAAATTTCTATTTCTAAGATTTTCTATGAAATCATATTATTATTTTTGAAATAATAAGTTTTATTAATTTGGAATTAATAAGGTTTGTGGCTTTCATCTATCATGTTGTTAATCATCTATAAAATTTGTTTTATATAAGATGATTAGTAAATTTGATTTACAATATATAATGAAAAATCGTTTTTCAAGATTAATGAAAGAAGAAGAGATTTTTCTGAAAACTCGCTGCAGTACGTTCAACTTCAACTAATAAACTGTTTTAGTTGAAGATGAATCTGGACGTGTGATTTATTAAGTTGGAAAGCCTAGAATGTCTAGTTTCCAACGCAAAAAGCGGAACTTAAAAATGTTAAGTGAGCTGAAAGTTATGAACTTTTAATGAACACTGCCGGACTGCATTTTCTCTGCGGGTTTTAATAGTTAATTATGAATTAACTGATTTTATGAAAAATGTTATTCTCTTCATTTTTCTTAAATCCTAAGTTATACAGATAACTTTAGGAGTTGATTATATTATTATTCTATTAAGTTTGACTCTATATAGAATTATTAATATTAATCAAATAAATCAATAAGATTGATTTTTGTTAAAACATATGATGTTTTATAACTTAAAAGTTTGGGAAGCTTTTATTATAAAATATTGAGTGGGAGAAGGTTTTATGACAATAATACCTATGGCCTCCATTATTGATAAAAGTAACGTGAGATCTAAGTGACGCCTCGCGACGGCTAGTTTTCGTCCCCCTACGGATGGTTTTCACTTAGATCAATAATCAAGACTTTTATTTCCTAAGAGATCACTTTAAAATTTAATTCTTAATTTTCCTACCCTACGGCGGCAATTATGAATTATTTTTTAAAGGTGAAATAATGGATTACACTCATGAAAATACATATAAATTGTTTATTTGTGTTTTTGGCTGAAATAAAGGTGATTAATAAATAATTAAAATATGAGATATTTAGTTATTTTATTAATAGAGAATGTCTCTTTTAATCTTGTTTTGTTTTGACCTACCCTACGGCGGCATTTTAATTCAAGATTGAATTACCTTTGGAATTTATATGATATTGTTGGTAACATCATATTTATGATTCCGAAGCATGCAATGTGATGTTAGTTCTCTTATTTATGTCGCTTTATTTTTATTTTTTTTTTCCAGATATTATGTCTAGTCCTGTTCTTGCTCTGCTCCATGAAAAATTAAATGGGGAAAATTTTATCAAGTGGAAAAGTAACATGACCATTGCTTTCACTTATGAGAGCCTGGAATTTGTTTTGGTTGAGGGTTGTCCGCCCGAACCCGCGGTTAACGCAGCACAAAGAGTACGTGAGACGTATGAAAAGTGGATTACCGCAGACAAAAAGGCACGCGCCTATTTGCTTGCTGGTATGAATGACGTGCTTCGACTTAAACATGAGCACATGACAACGGCTCGAGAAATGATGGAGTCGTTGCGTGGGATGTTTGGTCAACCTTCCGCTCAATCTAAGCATGAGGCTGTGAAAATGGCTACAAATGCTAAGATGAAGAAGGGACAGAAAGTAGCAGATCATGTTTTGAACATGATCAACTACTTCACTGAAGCCACCACTCATGGTGCGGTCATTGACGAAGGCACTCAAGTGAGTATGATTTTAGAATCACTCTCGCCGGCTTTTCTTCAATTCAAAATTAACTATGTAATGAATAAATTGGTTTATTCATTGACTGAGCTACTTAATGAGTTGAAAACTTTTGAGGCTATTTCCATTGGAAAGGTCAAAGAAGGAGAGACAAATGTTGTCGAAGAAAAGTCATCTTCTTCAAAGAAGAGAAAAGCTAAGGGGCAAAAGGGACAACCAAAACAAAAGAAATGGAAGAGTTCCAATTCTAAGAAGAAAGTTTCTTCAAAACCAAAAGGAAAATGTTTCCATTGTAGCGAGGATGGACATTGGAAAAGAAATTGCCCAATGTACCTTGCTGAGTTGAAGGAGAAAAAGAAAGGTAAATCTGATTTACTTGTTCTTGAATCTTGTTTAGTAGCTAAAGATTCTTCTACTTGGGTAGTTGATTCGGGCGCGACTAATCACGTTTGTTCTTCTTTAAAGGCACTTGACTCTTATGAAGAGCTTGTAGAAGGTTCGATCATAATGAAAGTGGGTAATGGTGCGGTAGTTTCGGCAAAAGCAGTGGGAGTTGTCAAGCTTAATTTTATGGATAGGATTTTGATTTTGAACAATGTTTATTTCATTCCTAGTTTTCGTAGAAATTTGATTTCTGTTTCTAAGTTGCATGAACAACTGTTTTCACTTTCTTTTGATAATAATCGGATTATTATTTCAAAGAATGGGCGTGAAATTTGTAATGCAATATTAGAAAGCGGTCTATATTTAATTAAGCCTAAAGAACAACCATTGCTTAATGCCGAAATGTTTCGAGTAGAACATCCTAAAGGGCAAAAGATTTCTCACGAAAAAGATACATATCTTTGGCATCTACGATTGGGACATATTTCACTAGATAGGATAAACAGACTAGTAAAGGATGGTCCTTTACAAGAGCTAAATGTTAGCACTCTTCCAGTTTGTGAATCATGTCTAGAAGGAAAATTGACCAAGAGACCTTTCTCGACAAAAGGATCAAGAGCCAAAGTGCCACTTGAGCTTGTACATACTGATGTTTGTGGTCCAATTTCCACACAAGCTAGAGGTGGTTATGAATATTTCATCACATTTATTGATGATTATTCAAGATATGGATACTTATTTCTTATGCGTAGAAAATCTGAAACTTTTGAGAAGTTTAAAGAATTTCGCGCAGAGGCTGAAAAGCAGCTAGGAAAATCTTTGAAGTGTCTTCGATCTGATCGAGGGGGCGAGTATATTGATACTCAGTTCAAAGATCATTTGATTGAGCATGGTATCTTACATCAGCTTACATCACCTGGTACTCCTCAGCAAAATGGTGTTGCTGAGAGGAGAAATCGAACGTTGCTTGATATGGTTAGATCCATGATGAGCTACTCTTCACTACCGATTATGTTTTGGGGATATGCAATAGAAACGGCTGTATACATTTTGAATGTAGTGCCATCAAAGTCAATCCAAAAGACACCTCTAGAGTTGTGGAATGGGCGTAAACCTAGTTTACGTCATTTTCGCATATGGGGGTGTCCTGCACATGTGCTCAAAGGAAAGACTGGAAAGTTGCATCCACGTTCAGAAGTTTGTCTGTTCGTTGGATATCCCAAAGGAACAAGAGGAGGTTTATTTTATGACCCTCAAGAAAAGAAAGTGATAGTTTCGACTAATGCTGTTTTTCTTGAGAGTGATTATATGGATAACTTCCAACCTCGAAGTAAAGTAGTTCTCGAGGAGTTACTAACTGATAAGATTAATCCACAACCAACAAATGTTGTTGGAGAAATCACTAATAATATCACTGAACCAAATCAGAATATTATCATACCTCGACGTAGTGAGAGGGTTATTCAACCACCCATTCGCTATCGTCAAGATGAAGAGGCAAATGTTGCAATTTCAGATGGGGTAGATGATGATCCATCGACATTTCGAAACGCGATGGAAGATTCTGATAAAGAGAAGTGGCTTGAAGCTATGAACCAAGAAATGGAATCAATGTATTCCAATTCTGTCTGGATTCTTGTAGATCCACCCGAAGGTGTAAAACCTATTGGGTGTAAATGGATCTATAAGAGAAAGAGAGGTGTTGATGGGAAAGTAGAGACTTTCAAAGCAAGGCTTGTGGCTAAAGGTTATTCACAAGAGGAGGGAGTAGACTATGAAGAAACTTTCTCTCCAGTAGCCATGCTAAAATCCATTCGCATACTCCTTTCGATTGCTGCATGTCTAGATTATGAAATCTGGCAAATGGACGTAAAGACAGCCTTTTTGAATGGCTATATTGACGAACCCATCTACATGCAACAACCAGAAGGTTTTCATGCAAAAGGTCAAGAGCAGAAAGTCTGCAAATTGCTTAGATCCATTTATGGATTAAAGCAAGCTTCTCGGTCTTGGAACCTTAGATTTGATGAGACGATTAAATCATATGGTTTTGACCAAAGTATTGATGAACCTTGTGTCTACAAGAAAATCAATAATGGTAAAGTGACAATTTTAGTGCTTTATGTGGATGATATTTTACTCATTGGGAATGATGTAGAAGTGTTGTCTGAAGTTAAAGGTTGGCTAGCCACGCAATTCCAAATGAAAGATTTGGGAGAAGCAAGTTATATTCTTGGAATTCGAATAGTTCGAGATCGCAAGAAAAGACTATTGGCATTGTCCCAAGCATCTTATATAGATAAGATGATGTTGCGTTATAGAATGCAAGATTCCAAAAAGGGTTATCTACCAACTCGACATGGAATTGTTCTTTCTAAAGAGCAGTGTCCAAAGACACCTCAAGAGGAAGAAAACATGGGACGAATTCCCTATGCCTCAGCAGTAGGCAGCCTTATGTATGCAATGAGGTGTACGAGGCCTGACATATGCTATGCAGTAGGGATAGTCAGCCGTTTTCAGTCGAATCCTGGAATTGATCATTGGGTAGCAGTAAAGAACATTCTCAAGTATCTAAGGAGAACGAGAAATTATATGCTTGTCTATTGTGGTGATAAACTTCAATTAGACGGTTACACTGATTCTGATTTTCAATCAGACAAAGATGATCGACGGTCGATATCTGGGTCAGTGTTTACTCTTTGTGGTGGTGCAATAGTTTGGAGGAGCATCAAACAAACTAGCACCGCTGACTCCACCATGGAGGCAGAATATATTGCTGCTTGTGAAGCATCTAAAGAGGCAGTATGGCTAAAGAGTTTCCTTACTGATTTGGAAATTGTTCCAAATATGGATAGGCCAATCACTTTATATTGTGATAATAGTGGAGCAGTGGCCAATTCAAAAGAACCTCGCAGCCACAAGAGGTCAAAGCATATAGAAAGGAAGTACCATTTGATAAGAGATATAGTGAGCAGAGGAGATGTTTCAGTTCTCAAGATTGCATCTGCAGATAATCTTGCTGATCCTTTCACTAAGACTCTTCCTGGAAAAGTGTTTGAGAAGCATTTGCATATTTTTGGAATTAAAGACATGTCTCATTTGCTTTAGGGCAAGTGGGAGATTGTTGGGATTGTGCCCTTAAAGCAATTCAGAATTGTTTTATATTTTATAAAAGCGACATTTATATTTGAGCTTATTTAATTACTTATTGTATGTTTATTAAACATCACAGAAAATCCTTTGTTTATTATTTGTCACCATAATATTAGTATATAAGTGTTATATACAAGAGGATTAATATTATGGATAATAAACTTTAAAATAAGTTCTTGATGAATTTAATTGAAGTATGGGATCTTCAATTAAAATATCAATTATGCTGCTCATAATTCTATGACTATCTTATCCGGATCGTCGATGTAGAGACATCAAGTTGGGAGCATTTATATGATTTGATCATATAGAACTTGGACCGATTTAATTGGACATATATCATTTGCACTTCGTTAATGAAAGGATATGTCAAATTAAATCATAAAGATGATCATATATAAATGATCTTAATCCTGAGTAATTGCAATCTTATGTTTATTCTAATGTTGTTCTTAATTTGCTCGTTAAAGTATGTTTGTATAACATTCTGTTAAACTTGCATTTTAGAATTACATTTGAATTAAATAGACGAGATTGTAGATTATATATATGGAATCCATTCCTTCTTGTAAGAAGTAGAAAGATGATTCTCTCATTTATTAATTCTAGTACTGAGTGAATGAGATCTCTAATTTATAAATTGTTTATAAATTAAACACTCACTAGTGAATTAATGGAAAATGAGAAATAAATAATTGTGGAGGTTAACGGATATGATCTGCCTCCAGTTATGAATTATCTATGGAGGATTATTTATATGAAATGATTATATCAGTGGACTGCTCAATTCGTAGAGTAAATTTGTTCTATATTTAATGAGAGTGCAATTCCGAATTTATAGTGGAGTAATATCGGAATTAATAAATTGAATAAACTATTAAAGAGTTTAATAATTTATTCGATTTATTGGAGCTCATGAATATAGGTCCATGGTCCCCGATTCGCCTTTCTATAAATAAGAACGGGTTATGAAATAATATGTTTCAAAAGTTTATGAAAAATAGTTTTTCATAAATTATTGGTTAATATGTAAATATTAATTAATTCCTATTTATTTGATATGAAGGAATTAATTACTTTTTGATATTTACATTTATTAATAATTATTTTGGATAATTATTACTTTATTATCTAAGAGATAATATTTACCAATAGTGAGAGATATTTGGAACAAGTTAATAAGTGATTCACTAGAGTGAATCGTGTAACAACCGTGAGGATTCATTTTGGAGAGAAAAGGTGTTTTCTTTCTCAATCTCGTGTGAATATATTAACCAAGTTCCAAATATCTTCAAAGTAGTCTTCTACTCCCACGTTTTCAAGAGTTGAAGAACAGGGGAGAAACATAATTTCATTGGCGTGCCCACTCACTCCGTTCGAAGAAAGGATCGCGTCGGAAGGCCGTGGTGTGTACGGGCTTGAAGATTCAAAGTTCGAACAAGACGAAGGAGATTCAAGAACGAGGTATTCTTGATCTCAAATCAGTAGAACGAAAATAAATCTAATGAATGCGAATTTATGTTCTTATGTCGAAAGATTCGATTTGTGAAATCCTCGCTTTCCGCTTCCGCTCGATAAGATCGAAAAGATGGATTTGATTAGTTCCGAAACTGTTTCGGGCTCGCATCAATTTCCAGCAGAAATATCATTCTTAAATCATCCCATGCATCTGTGCTCCACATATCATCCAGTACAATCAAATAACAATTACCCTTAAGGGCTCGTTTGGTAGCAAAGGTGAGATAAATTGAAATAAGAAAATATAAAATAAGTTGAGATAAGAAAATGAATGATAAGTGAAGATAAGAAATGTATTTGTGTGTTTGGTAGAATATATTCAACTTATAATAAAATTACAAAATTACATAATCATCCTTGCAAAAACAAAAAAAAAAAACAAAAACAAAATTGAAAACAGAAAGGGGGGACAGAGAGCAGAAGGCGAGAGAGCAGAGAGGGGGGGGGTGCGGCGGCGGCGCGATGGCTGAGGTCAGAGGAGGAGACGACGAGGCTGCGACCGCAGCCGCGGTCAGAGGAGGAAGGGCGGCCTTGGCCGCCGGCGATGGCTCGACGGCTGGCGTGGGTTCCACCAGCTTCGCCACCAGCTCCGCCGGCAAATCCTTGATCCCCTTCAACTAGAACGTGTAGAAGAGCTTAAACGGGAACACTATCTGCTGCAACTTCACTGTGACGACCAGGTAGGTGTCGGAACGTGTGAGGTACGCGCCCTGAACCGAGATGTGGCCGTAGTCACCGAAGTAGAAGCTGTAGATGGCCTCGTATCGGTCGGCGTTCTGCTCCAGCAAGTGCTGGATCAGTATGCAGAGACCGAAGGAGGGGCAGGAGCTTTCTGAACACACTCGAAGCTTTCTCCTTTGAATTCTAAAATCATCCCGAATAGAGAAGAAAAGAAAGGAAAAAAAGAAAAGAAAAAAAAAGATCCGAAATCGGAGCAGCAAGAACTCCAACAGTGGTGCAACATAGGAGGAGGATGATGAAGGGTAAAAAGGGTGGAAGGTGTTTTTTAGGGGAGGAACAGTGTTTAATCGGGGGTGTTTGGTCCGATAGAATTTTGAAGAGAAACAGTGGATTTTGAGCGGGCCTCGTCCAAAACACGGGCCGCCGAGATAGTGTATCATTGATACCAAACAGACGTTATAAGGTGAGATAAGTTGTGTTATCCTATGATATCATGCCTACCAAACATGCCCTAAGACTATGTTAGACAGATTCTTTCAAACTCTCATCAGTGGTTTGAGGTAAATAACTTCTTATTTCTCCTATCAGTTCCTCTGTCTTTAAAGTCAAAGAATGAAGGATTCCAAGAAGAATCCCTTTCAAACGATACTGTTGAGAAATTGTAGCCCAAGCACGAGTGTGGAAGTGATAAGCAATAAGAGAATCATCAAATAAAGTTCGAGCTAGAGTGGTTTTACCTATTCCGCCCATTCCAACAATGGGAATGATCTTGAGCTTACTTGATTCTCCACAGAGGCGTTATTGAATCTTAATCAAGTCCTCTTCATATCCCACCATCTCGTTTCTGCTGTTTCCTGCCTGACTCGATGAAGCAAGATCAGGAGTTTGAGTTTGAGCAGTAATAATTTGTGATTCTTCAATGCTGCGGCTTATTTGAATGTTATTTGCCTGTTCAACAATGAGATCAAACAGATCCAAACCTCATGTAATTCTACTCTATAGTAATTGTTTTGAGTTCCCAGCTGCTGCTTCATCTTTCGAGTTATAGATAAAAATCAACTGGCAACAACCCTTCTTTACTCCACCATCCCCATAAATTAATTCAATATGGTTAGAAATGTGCCACTCGATGATATCTTGAGCTCGATAAGCGGCATCTCTGATTTTGACCTCCAATGATTGGACAGTTTCTCCACCTTTGTGGGAATGATCATCAAGAAAAGCTTGCAAGAAACTTGAGCTTTCATGGATACACTCCAATTTATGCCGGTCATCACCCTGAGGAATATAGAAATATTTATGAGGATGATTCAGCGTGTGGTCTAGTAATTCAGAAAGTGAAACAAGAGCAGCATACGACATTTCAGATACTACTATTTTTTTTTTAATTTTTAATTTTTTTTTTAAATGCTGAGGAACAATCACAATTCAGAATATGGTAGAACATGAAAGTTCTGATATATAATTTGATTCCAGCTTGAGCAGAAGATAAAGACTTCGTCAAGAGTAGTTGGTTAGGTATGGACTATTGGTTATTGAAGTCAATGAAACAATACATTTCTACATTTCAATTTCTATCAAACAAAACTTGTGAGTTCTTCATTATGTGTACAATTTGACCAAATACACTTGCAGCCAACGATCATTGGGCTACAGTACAAGATGCAGAGTTTACTGAAAGTGCACATAATAATGGTTTGTGAAAATAATTAACAAACATTATAATCGACTGGAAAAGTTGTGAAGCATAATACCTGTATTGAACCATAATCGAGCGGCTCATGAGATTGAGAAGAGGGTTGCACCGGTGTATTGTTATTGAAACTTCCATGCTGGAACGCCGAAAACGCCAGAGATGGTGGTAATATTTTTATAATTTTTTCTTAAAATAGCCGGTTCCAATCAATGTTCTAAAAATCGCTATGTACTAGTGGGGCGGTAGATGGGGGCCTAGCGCCTAAGCAGGAGTCTAGGTGGAGCCTAGTCGAATTAGAACCACAAGCTTATTTTTACTATTATCATGTCGTTAGAAACTATATCAATACATATTGTTCATAATTTTATTACTAAATTTACGATAAAAACATAAATATGATAAATAATAGTCTAATTTTATAATCACATAAATTTTGTAGCCTAATTGCCATAAGTAGTGATTAGTTCACACTTAAATACTAATTAAATTTTAATACGGCCGATAATTAGGATACCTCTAAGGATCTAGGCGGATTTAGCATTAGTCGGGAAGCGGGATGCCACCTAACACCTAGGCGGGGACTAGTCGGATCTAGGCGAGGACTTTTAAAACAATGGTTCCAATACACAAAAGATAATTGTCCCATAAATAGAAGGTGATCTTTCTATGTCACGAGCCACTTGCAATCACAATACATAGTCTTGACGGTGTCCACAATCACAATGCATGGTAGTAAATTGGCAATATGTTGTGTTACTTAGGATTTATCTGATTAAAATTATATTTTGTACTTATAAAAGGCTAAAATTAATATTTGCAAATAGCTATTTGCGAATTAACAATAACACATTATATTTTTTTTAGATTTCATATAAAAGTGACACATTTTGTATTCTCTCCGTCTCACCCTAATTGTCTGTAAGAGAAACGGCATAGATACCAATGTTGTAAGAGATAATGGATTTTAAAATAATATTTTCTATGAAATAATTTTTTTACCATTTTAAGTAAGTGAACAATTATATAGGATGTCCCAATAAAGAAACAGAGAAAATTAAGGTAAGACCGAAGGAGTAATAAAATTCACATATAACTGAGTTTCAGATTTATCTAACGATTATTTAATAATTTTAAAATTAAACAAAATCATAGTACTAATAGAATACATAGAAAGTTAAGAAAATAATGAAAAAAACAGAAAAGGAAATTAATATTGGAATATGCTGGTCATCACAATTGTCATCCACGATTGTCAATTTGTCATCAGTGTTAAGGGCATATTTAATGTTAAGGAGCGTGTTCTCTTTGAAGAAAAGAAAAATAAGGAATAAGAAAATAAAGAAAAATATTATTTCATAATGTTGTCCCTTATTTATTTTATTATATGTTCTCTAAAGTGGAAAAAATGAGAAAATATTATTACTCCAAACAGATGGAAAAATATTGTATAGGTTTGTAGTGAAAATGTAACGAAATTTTTCCTTTCTATCCAAAACAGAAAAAAAAAAATTATCTATCAAATAAAACATGAAAAAAAAAGAGAGAATTTTCATTTTTCCTCATTTTCACTTAAAGAAAACACCCTTAACGTGAAAAATAGTTTAAAAGTCCGGCCATCTCGTAAATTCAAGATGACCGGATACGGATATTAAAAAAAGAAATTTATAATATAATCGGAAAATGTAATGGAGTTACGAGCAAAGATTATAAAAAGTAAAGTAATTTTTTTTTATAATCAAATTTGAAGTAAAAAGAAAAATTATGAATAAAGTATGCCACAATGACATACAAAAGTATTTAAATATTTATGTTATCTAAATTGACTACTACTACTATTATCTATTACAGTATTTCCATTAAAAATAATTTTACTCATTACTTGATAGAAGTATCAATATTATAAGAGACAATCCCAAAAATAGTCATTTTGATAATATAAAGGTAAATTTTAGTCATACATAAAAGAATAGGTAAATTATAACCATTTTTTTGTGTAAAATGACATGTTTGCCCTTTAAGTTAATTACACGACCACGATTACACGGCTACATGGTCGTGTAATGATGGTCGTGTATTTCGCATGGCCCGACAGATACGGCTCCCAGCGTGGCATTGCACGACCACGATTCGGGATGGTCGTGGTCGTGCATTCGACAAGACGGGGGCTCCCACCCGTGCCACAGCCAATGCACGATGAACGGCCATGGTCCGGGGGAGGCGGTCGTGGCCGTGCGCTCGCACATGGCGCCTCGACGGGGTTTGGTGCCCAAGCCACGACCAATGCACGACGCACGGCCACGGCCCGGGGGAGGCGGTCTGTGACCGTGCGCTCGCACATGGCACCCCGACGGGACTGGTGCCCAAGCCACGGCCAATGCACGACGCATGGCCATGGCCCGGGGGAGGCAGTCGTGGCCATGCGCTCACACACGGCGCCCCGACGGGGGCTCGTGCCCAAGCCATGGCCAATGCACGACGCAGGGTCACAGCCCGTCGTGGTCGTGTAATGAAGAGAGAGAGAGAGAGAGAGAGAGAGAGAGAGAGAGAGAGAGAGGAGAACCTGTACGAGCTTGGTTCAGGCATTTCATCGAACACCACATGCTCAGCTTCTCGTATCAAACGCAGGGTTGAAGCCACCTCCACCATCCACGGCGTCGGCGACACGATTTATACAACCATGCCACATTCCGATCAATCGATCGGTGGTGGAGTTGAAACACGCCTCGGCACCCCCACCTTCATCTTCGAACAACACAACAGATCAAACCATGATTACTTGTTTTAGGAATGATTTATCAATTCCTAAATCAGATTTCGGAGTTTGAAATCACAATTCGGCTGAATGTTTGACATTTCGATTGAGTTTGGTGGTGGACATTCCCAGCGGGTCATGGAGCTCGACGGTGAAGGGGATCTGTGGAGGAACGCCGGTGGCGTGGCATGACGACGACCGTGGATAAAGGCGGCGGCGGCAGCAGCCGTGGTGGGAGGAGGCAGCGTCGACGGTGGTGGGAAGCAGGCCTGACGGGGAAGAGTGGGTATGGTTTGAGGATTTTGTTTCTTCAATTTCAAAATTTTAAGTGTAGGGGTAAATTCGTAAAATTTGGTTAAAATTTACATGTTTATTTATTGATGGCTAAAATTTACCTTTGTTTTATCAAAATGGCTATTTTGGGGTATTTACTCATATTATAAACTAAACCCAAATATGAGTAATAAATAGAAAATGGCCATTATTTCAAATAGCCATTTTGACTTAGTCCACAAGAATTATACCCTTCAACATAGTTTCATTAAGTTATACCCAACATTTCTATTTTCGGACAAAAATACCCCTGAATTTTGAAACTGCTATTTTGCTTCTTTTTCGGGTTTCAATCATCGCGCCTTTTCATTTCCCACACAACTCCCGATGACCCTTCCATTGCCCTCATTTCGAATTCAATTCTCAACCATTTCTGCAGAAATTTTTTTTCTGAAACCGGCGACTACGACGAAGACGACGACTTAGCCTTCCTTCCTCAGCCTACTGCCCACGATATATGTATCTCTTCGCAGATACTCGATGAAAATTGAAAGACCCGTCATCCGGTGAAGTATTCCGAAACCCTAACCAGCAAAGTTAACCGACCATGGCCTCCACCTCTTCCGAGTCTTATTTTGAACAACAAATAGCCAAGGTAATTTGATTTCCTTTGATTTTGGGTTTTATTGATGCTATTGTGTTCGATTTTTGCATGTTTCTATTTTTGGCTGGAATTTGGGGTCCTTTTTCGAATATTATTCTTTATTCTTGTTGTGTTCTTGTTGTTTTACTTGGTTTTTAAGAATGTAGTAACTGTGAGTGGTCTTTCCTCTATGATTCGCAGCATGTAAGGCCAATTACTATTTGTGGGTTTTCTTTGGTCCGTGGTGTTTTGGGTTTTTTTGTGGTTTCTGTTGTTTTGGTTTTGGTGGTTTTTTTTGGGCAGTTATTTTGCAGTTTTAATTTGTTGAGTTTGGTTTATATGGTCACTGCATTGATTTTGTGGCAATTTTCCCGGCTTTTAGGGTGTTATTGTGTGTCTGGGTATCGCACACTTAGAACACTTAGAACAATTAGAACAATTAAAAGTTATTTTGTGAAATGTGTACCAAATGTTGGAACTATTTGCTGAAGTTTTTTAAATTTGTGTAGGTTGTTAGGTGGACCTACCCGAGAGAACAGCTGCAGAATGACTACTACAAGGTTGCTGCGACTAGCAAGCCCAAGCTGATAGGGAAGGTGAAGGCCAGGCTGCAGACGTACAGCCAGCAAACCGTGGATGCGATGGCGAAGACTCCATTCAAGTATTTCATGCGATACCCTGATAACATAACAAAGTCTGGGAGATGTATGCACCATCTTATTTCTAGAGAAGCTATTAGGACGCCAGACCCAGATCCAAGCGCCATATTCTTTAGGGTGAATGGACAGATAGTGAGGTTTGGAAGGATGGAGTTCGCCATTGTTACGCAGCTACATTTTGGAGCTGGTTCTTTTGACATCTACTCACAGCATGACATATCCATTGACTCTGTATATTATCAGGTTTTCCATGGCCAAGCCATGTCGCCAGATCAGTTGTGGAAGTGGTACACACGGGATAGTAGCTTTGGAGGCATAGAAGCTGATGATTGTGTGAAGATTTCTCAGGTGTTGATTGTGGCACACATTATACTTTGTTTGTCCCCAACAAACTCGAAGATACCCGACTGGGTTTGGGTTTTGGTTGAGGATAAACGTAAGTGGAATAAGTTTCCCTGGGGTAGCCTGTCATACCAGATCCTACTGAAAGCTCTCAAAGGTGTCAAGCAATGAATTATCACTTGTTTGGGAACAACCTTGCATTCTTGGTATGTGTTGTCATCATCGCAGTAATTCATCCTTAGTTTGACATTTATTTTATTTTTGTAGGGATGGATTTTCTGTGCATTCCCTGAGGTGGGAAGAGATATTGGTGGAAGTGTAAACCGAAATGCGCGTCCACGTGGCCTCAGATTCACTTATGCCAACAGTGGAACGTACGGTGAAATAGATATCAACGAGGTCAGAAAACAAAGTTATGGAAGTCATAGTTGGTACATTTAGAACAATTTTTTGAGATTTGTTCCAAGTTGTTCCTACTTGTAGTGGGGCAACTTGGTTCAAATTAGTACAATTGGAACTTATGGTACAATTCATGTTTTTGTTCCAAGTAGTTCCAATTGTTCTAAGTCTTGCAATCTTTGTTCCTTTTTTTATCAAGATTTTTACGCATCTGGAGCCCGACCACAGAGAGAGAAACAGGCCATTCCTAAGGTACCTCGAGCCTGAGGGGACGCCCTTCCTTCTTAAGTACACAGCAGGAGCCTTCGAGAGGGCGAGGCTACCAATGGTGGTGCAGGAGGTGGTGCAGCAGGGAAGAGATAGACCAGAGAGTTCCAGAATGCAAGAGTCAAGGGCAGCAACAATTCAAGTAGCAACAACACCAGTAGGAGCTGGTGAAGGAGATGAGAATGAAGTCTATGTTTTAACAAAGAAGAGGAAGAGGAAGCTTGTTAATTTGATTGCAACCAAGGCAACCAAGAAAGCCAAAGTTCAGTTTGCAAGCATGTTTGAAGAGTTTGGAGACATGCTGTGTAGGAAGCTGATGGAGAAGCTTTACCCAGACCGTGAAAATGCACAGTCACTTGTAGAGGGCAATGAAACTGATGAGGGCCATCATCCTAATGTCAATGAGGAGACAGTTCAAGTGAACAGAGAAGAAGAAGAACAAGAACAAGCAGAACAAGATGATGGAGAGAGCCAGTCTGGTGAAGGAGACAACAGTCATGTAGAGGCTACTGAGGGTGAACACCAAGAAGAAGGAGAGAACTCTGAGCATGAGGAGGAAGCAGATGAAGCAGAGGATGGAGAGGAGGAGCAACAACAAGAGCATGTTGAACAGAGGAGATTGCATAATGAGGAAGACCAAGATGCTGAGGAGGAAGCCCAAGATGAAGAGGATTCAGAACAGAACCAGCATGAGGAGGGAAACATTGATGGTGATCCAGCCACTGTTGACATGGCTGATGTGCAGAGCGGAGACAGGGAGGCTGAAAATCAGGAGGATGTGGCTGGTGATAGTGAAAAAGAGAAGGAGGAGGCGGAGGACGATAATGATATGCAGGATGAGGATTTGGGTGGCAGAACACATCAACTGGTCGATGAAGTTTGCAATGAAGACACCCAACCCAGTCCTCAACAAATGAGAGCCGAGTTGGATGAATTACGCCACTTGCGTAAAGAGATTCTGGAGACCAACACAATTAACTCTCAAAGTAACCCCTCAACTCCTCAAGTAACTGCAAAACCAGGCCCATCCATCACATCACCCGATGAGGTCCCTCTCATGAATGAAGCTGATAAGCCGCTTGTGACTTATACAAGAATTGCAAGAAACAGAAAACCGGCAGCCGTCCTGAAGAGTCCATTCCTGCCAAATAACGTTAGTGGCAGAGATTTCCAACGCTACATGAAGGGGAAAAAAGAGTTGTAAGTCTAATGAAGATATTTAAAATTTAAAATAAGCTTAATTATGTCATTGCAAACTAATGTAGACACTTACTTGTAGGAGGAATGTTGGCTTGCCCTATGGTGTCGACCAAGAATACTTTGCTGATATAAAAAACATGAAAGCAAAGTTCAAAAATGAGCACGTCGACCCATATGTCAGCATCTTAGCCACCAATCCTAGAATTGCAAATATCAGGAACGTGAAAGCAAGGACCAGAATCATGGGGTCCATGTTCATGGTAATTGCAAATGTGTTTTATCTTGTAGCCTTTACAACATGTTGCTCACAATGATCACTATTGTCAGCGTTCGATCGAAGAGGTTTGGATAAAGCTGGAGCGGCCAGGAGATATGTCATTTGATACTGAAGAGATTGTCCCTGAGGAGGACCTGAAAGGTTTGGCAAAATGGGTCACTGGAGAGATGCCACATTGGGGAAAAATTGAGAGTTGGGAGGAAGCTGACGAGGTTAGTTCCAATTGTTCCAAGTACTTAATTTCCAATTACAACTTAGTGTTGTTCCAATTGTTCCAACTTAGTTGCTGAAGAGATTCCCTTCTCATTTACTACTGTTACGGTTGCAGATCATCATGGTTTGCTACTTCAATCAGCACTGGGCCACATGCGTGCTGGACCTGGTGCAATTCACCCTGGAGATATGGGATAGCAACCAGCACAAGTTCACAGATCATATAATTGATCTGAGAGCCAAAGCTTTCTTGCCAGTTGCTCGGATTATCCCCCAGGTGCTGAAGTACGTGCGCTTCTACGACAGCAGGCCGGACATGGAACTAGTTTACTCCCAGTGGCTGCATTACCATGCAGATGTCATTGTGATACGGCAAGATGACAGCGAGAGCTGCGGGCCGTTGGCGCTTAAGTACGCTGAAAATCGGCTAAGGGGTGTGAGAGATTCCCCAATGTCAAGTGCAGCGGTGCAACAATATCGGAATCACATTGCAGAGTGCATCTACAAGTTCAGCACGGATGAGAGCACCATTGATACCAGTGGATGATCTAGTGACATGGATTTCAAGTACTTATGTACTTATGAGTCAAGTGTGGTGAAACAATGGTATTTACGTAGGAAGGTGGGAGCCAAGTGTGGCTAAACATTGGTATTTGTAGTATTTATGTAGGTAGGTAGTAGCCAAGTGTGGCTAAACAATGGTGTTTATGGTATTTAATATGCAGTTTATCTTATATTAGCACTCTTAATATTTAATATGTGATTATTAATCCGTATGATTTATTGTCATGTAAGGGTAACATATGACAGAGCACATCTCTAATCATTACAAGTTTTGCAGTTGTCATAATCAGAACAATTGTGCCAACTATTCCAACTGTTACAAGTGATCCAATTGTTACACTTTTATCCAAGTGTACCAACTTCCCAACGCATCACACGTACCTTGAATACAAAGCGTCACGTGTCAGACACATGTCATCCGATAATAATGTCACGTGTAGTCTGAGTTACCCAAAACAACGCCGTTTTCAAATTGCTACATAATCAGGGCTTCAATGATGACAGGGTTTAGGGTTTCCCAAATTCGCGATGTCCGATCTTCTAGATAGCGATTCCTCGTCGACGTGTAGCCCACCGACGTCGCCGGACAAGCGATCCTGGCCACAGTGCAGCCACCAAAGCCATGTGTATTATGTATAGAGGATGAGGGATTTGATGTTGGGAGGACTTATTGGGCTTGCCCAGTGAGGGAGGTGAGGACATTAGGGTTTCATTTGGGTTATAATCTCCTTAATGCAAAACATGCTCGATTAGGGTTCTATGATGCTTTATTTTTCCTTCACAGTACGATGATTGCGAATTTGTCCAATGGACCGACAAGGGAACTCTGAATTCCTTTTGCCCAGGTCACTACAAGCATCGGTTGAAGGCCCCCTCAGAAAAGTACGACGTTGAACTCCGTCGCGAAGCATTGAATGTGGAAATATTAACCGACCAGCTAACCAATGTACCGGTGAAATTGACTATCTTGAAGCGAAGCTTCAAGCAGCCCATAATGAAGCTGAATGCCATAAAAGGAGGGCTTCGATTATCGTAAAAGGGCTTGCAATTGCTGCTGTTTTGGTAACGTTTATTTTTAGGCTCGTGTAGGTTGGGTTGCGACATCATGTTTCTCACCATCTGACTTGAAGCATCTTATTTACTTCTCTAGTAATGTATCATTAACTCCTCTATATGCTCATCTACTTTATTGTTTTGCTACTATATGTAAAATAGAATGGACGGTTTAAATATAAATTTTATTTTCCAACAATGTAAAGCTGAGTCCCATACGATTTGGAACAATTGGAATAGTTGGTACAATTGGAGTGGTTGGAACAATTAGAATACTTGGGACAATTAGCAAAACAAATAAAATGAAATTACATTAGATAGGACATGCGATTGTTTTACACATAGGGAAGGGACACACACAATTCATAATACCTTGAATTAAACCTAAAGGAAAGCGGAAATAAAATTAAAATAAAGAGCAACGGATCAATAGAAGCAATTAACAACCCGCAGGGAGACAAGTTTACGGTTTCCACCACATCAATGGTGAGGTTGAAGCGGTTGAACTTTGAGCTTGGGTTCTAGAAACTTTTTTCCTCTCCAAATGGCGAGGTTTGTTTGGGGCCACGTTGGATGGGCCGTTGAAGAGTCTACGGCATCGGGTGTTCAAAGGAGGCGATGTAACTTCAACGTATTGCTCATCCGATACTTCACTCTCGACCAAGTTGATGATTTCATTCGAAATCTCTTCATTCTTGACGTTGTCAAGTGCGAAAATGATCATCATGTCATCGTATAGAGGCTCACCACAGCTGTAGTAGGCCTTCGCCATTGGTTTTTCCTGGTAATACACATGAAATTATACTCACTACCCCATAAAGAATGAATGAATGAAAGTGATTGGAGATGATGAAAGTTTTACCATGAATATTTGATTCCATTTCTCATCAGTAGTGAACACACAATTACTCTCCCTATCTAATTGAGTTCCTTCGTACGCAATAAGTCACTTGTATGTTGCATACCGGTCCCTTAGTAAGCCAAATCGACAATATAGATCCTCCCATTCGACCGATAGTTTCGGATCGTTTGTCATGAGAATTTCCTTTGCCTTCAAAAGGGCATCGGCAGGCGCATGATCATATTTGAGCTCCGGGAAGGTCTCAAGTAGTGAGATAAGACATTGAATGAATGCCTTATCAAGATGTTTATTCCACGGCTTGTTGTAGAAGTAGTGAATTTGGGGTATGAGATTGGAAAAATCTATATGTAAGGCAACAAAAACATATGTGAAGGCATATGAATGAAGTTCTGGATGCTAGGCACGATTTATACACATATGAGGGAATATTTTGACCGTTCAAAAGGCTGCAACCACTATTCAAGCATGCTTGTTCAAGGGAATCTTGGTCAAATAAAAGACAAAACACCACGCATTGTTAAAAGAATTTTGATTTGACAAGGCATACAACTTGCTTAGGTTTGAAAAAATTCCTCCACAACACTATTCAAGTTCTCAAAGTTACATGAAAGGTTCGGTCATTGCAAAAGTTGAAAAAATTGATAACTACATCCAACGGTAGAATAGAAGTTCACACGTAAGGAATAACAAACAATTTCAAACACAAGGATAAATTATATTGTTCTATGTAGGAGGAACCCTATATGCGCATGTCAATTTGGTGTGGCCGGTAGCTTTGCAAATACCGCATGTCTTGGGCCTGCGGCGTTTTGTACCCGATGTGGAAGCCTCTCCAGACGAGGAAATATTAACAGGAACAACACACGTATTCTGATAGTGTCCTGTCTGGGAGCACCTAGTACATCACATGGTGCCTCTGCTTCTAGATGATGATTCAGAAACAGGCCTGATCCTTGTCACTTTAGGTCGCCCGGCCTGTTTAGGATTTATGGGTGGTCGAACAACCCAGGAATCAACCGCCGGGGGTACGTTTCAATTTTCGGGCATTGGGATTGGCATCACCTCACCCTCATAATTTTCACGCAGTGCCTCAGTTGAGTAACAACGGCCAACGTATAGGACCGCCGACTACTTTGTGTGACTGCAACAGGTAGATAATTTTGATTTTAATACAACACACTAATAAAAGTTGGAACAAAAATAAATCCAACTAAACTAACTTAACCATTTGTTCTAACTAAACTAACTTAACCAATTGTTCCAACTATTTTTAAAAGTAAACATTCAAAGAAAGTAATCGGTTCTAAGATATGTCATGGTTACCGTAAAGCTGCTGAAGCATGAGAGCAGGGAATCAAATCCACATCAAATATAAGACAAGTGCATTGCTTCCTCTCAAGATCCACTAAGTGATGCGTCATGGATGCGGACACCTTGAATTTTGTTAGAGAGACGGCTTCGACACTCATTGTCGAACCCAACTCAGCTAATCTACCCAATTTTGTCTGCCCGAAATCAGTCAACTCGTGAGTGCGACTGATAGCAAGAGCATGCCGTTCCATGAACCACTGACCGATAAGAGATCGAATACACTCGAAGAGAGTACAAACTGGCAAAGTTCTAGCCTATCGCAGACACCCATTGAAGCACTCAGCAGCATTAGAAGTTGTAAATAGATAACGGCGGACAGGGGACTTACAACGAGCCCATTACCGAGGATGAACACATAAAACCTTATTGTATGCAGCTGGCTGATATGCTTTAAGATTATTCATTGCTGTGTCAAAGTCACGAATTCGATATGCGTGTACAGCTGCTTGGAAGAGCGCAATGACATGATCCCCCCAGAACTTGATGTGTTTTTGTAGGTGGTACACACAAAGCCCGTGAGGTACACCGGGGTAGACATCATCAATTGCATTCTTGATGCTAGCGTGTTGGTCTGAAACGATCATCGTGTTATCCGGAAGGCCGAAGGCACATCGAAGCTGTTGAAAGAACCACGTCCATGACTCGTCAGTCTCCTTGTCCCCTAAGCCAAAAGCTAATGGAAAAACTTGCTCATTTGCATCCTTTGTAACAGCCACCAACAGAACGCCTTTGTACTTCCCTTTCAGGTGTGTACCGTCAACGACAATGATAGGGCGACACGCCTTGAAGCCTCTAACACATGCACCGAGAGCCATGAAGCAGTACTTGAAACGACCGTCGGTCTCATCGACTTTCAATTCTGTAACAAAACCTGGATTTGTGTGCTCTATCATCCATAGGTACTTGGGAAGCTTTTCGAATGACTCGTTTGAGTCACCATAGACCATTATCAGCGCATGATTTCTGGCAGCCAAGGCAGTTTGATATTGAATTTTCGCACCAAATTTTCTCTTGACCATCGATTGTATATCACTGGGCCTTAAAACAACACCTTTTGTCATCAAGTTCGGAACAAAATAAGCACCTAAAACTTTTGAGGATATGGTTGGTTCGGCATGAAATCTCAAATCTTTTTGGCACGTGTGCGGATGCCATTCTTCGATGTTCCAAGCCTTACCCAATGCAAGGGTGCGACAAACAAAAGAACAATTCTCTTTTTTACTTTTGCAATAAGCACCATATCTCTTTGTACAAGAATATGGCGTATCAAACGATACGTGATTCGAAAGATGATATAACCCCAATATAGTCACCAATTTCTCCTTGCTTGAAAATAATGTGCCTTTACAGAGTGTTTCATCGCCAATGCCTTCGTTAAGTAGTAGGTCTTGTGTTTTAGGCTGTGTCATATGAAAAGATGCGCCGGGGATGATCCACTGTCCAACATACTCATGATCTCCCTCAAAAACATCATTCCTGCTACCTAAGGAAGCGGCACTCCGCAGAATGCTGGAGCTACCCAAGGTGCCTGTGGGTATATTTTTGAGGCTTTCCAAGTCGTCTTCTCTCGTGTGTCCCGATGACATGAAGGGATCACGAACATCCTCCCAATCGATCTCATTATCCTGATTACCCCAATCGGTATTCCACTCGAAACCCCTCTCCGAATGCCGACTAACCTCCCTCTCCGAATCTCTCTCCAGAACCCTTTCAAACTCCCTATTCGTATCCAAATTCCTATCTTTAATCGTATCCACATCATTCAAATTCGTATCCATATCCACGTGCACGTTCTTATCCAAATTTTTATCCAAACTGTTATCCAAATCCGGAGACAAGATTTTTTTACCACCCGCAAAACTATTACTCACCGGATTTGTGACATTAGTCTGCATTGCTGCATGATCATTGACAGCCTCTAATAATTCATCAGTTATCGGTGATGTAGAAATGTATAATGTAGGTGCTTTCAACTCATCGAGAACATAAGCTAGTTCAAAATCATCTGTAATCTTCATCTTCACAGTAGCACCGGTTGCGGACTCCACAAGTGCAACTACTTTGTATACATACTTACTCTTGGGCTTCATTATGCGGGCTTGAATCCTTCTCAACAAATCTGTGTACATAGGCCCAGAAGGTGGTATAGGAATCAACTCTTCTTCGTAGCCGATGTACGTTCTATCTTTTGCGGACCACTCCCCTCCATGGGCAATCAATATATTTTTAGGCCGCAACTGCAACCAAGTCATAGAATTAGAGGATGAATTACATTGGAACAATTGGTATATTAGTTCCAATAGCCTACATGCAAAAAAAAATACAACGGAACAACTAGAACAATTGGAACAGTTAGAACAGTTAGAACAATTTTGCCAATTGTTCCAACAGAACCAGCTGAGACAAGGATCAATTTCACTGCTAATCTATCAAATAGAACCATACCCATCTTAAATTAGATATACGAAACGCCAATTCAACAAAAATATACTCACAATCAATATTCATATCCAACTCAACAAACATACCATATAATTAAATGAAAGGAAATAAATGATACCCGACGGAAATCAAATACATAATTGATTATACCTTAGGTTCAACTGACGCCATAAAAAACGCAGACTGTCAAAAATAATCGATGAAACGCCTCCGTAATCGATGTCCTTAGCACCTGAAAAAAAGATGTCGTGAATTGCACAGCTGACGCACCTAAATTCTGCTTATTAAGAAGAAAACGATGCCAATTAAGATGCAATAATTGTCGATTTTCAATGGGAATCCAAGCATCCAATGTCGAGCTGAGGGTTTCTGGTACCCAAGAAAGTGAAGGAGGAGGAAATAAATGTATTGAAAGCGGGAGCTGAAAGGTGAGTTGAAAGTGGGAGAAAACGGGAGAAAAAAGATAAGAGAAGAGGAAAAAAGTAAGGGCATTTCCGTCCTAAAATACAAAAAAAATTGGGTATAATTTAAGGAAACTATATTAAAGGGTATAATTCTTGTTCACTAAGTCATAATGGCTATCCGCACCATTCTCACAATAGAAAATCTAATCAAAATGTTGGAAAGCGAATAAATAAAAATGAATAAAGTAATGAGCGGAGAGATCAATATTATTCTTTGGAGAAAGAGATCCAACTCAAATGATACTGCAAACACATACAGACGTACAGTCACGCATATATACGCATAAACATATATGCATTGAGCTGATGAAAGAGAGATCGATAAACTCTGCTTGAGATCCTCACGCATGTAAATAAAGTAGAAACTACAATTGAGTAAAGTGCCTTTTGTGACTAATATCTAAGCAAAAATGCTCAATATTTTCACAACCAGCTCCTCATTTCCCAAGTTCTCTTGTTCTTCTTGAATTGCAACTGCAGAATCTGCAGCAGTTTGGCTACACGTGTCTATCTCAATGATCTTGAGAGTCCCAATATCTCCGATTCCAAAAGGAACTTCCTCCAGTACCCAGCATCCCCTGAGGATTAGGTGCTCGAGGCGTGGGAAGTGGGAGCTCTCTGCTCTCCAACTTATGATATTCGACAAGTTTATTTTCAGGAACTTCAGACTTTTGAATTCCCCTTCTTTGGTCTCCCAACATCTGTCCACGAAGTCGAACCCCTTCAATTTGAGAACTTCAAGATTAGGCAGCTGACCAATGACTGACATATCTTCAGAGGGAGGTCTGCATCCTCTCAGACATAACCTCTTAAGGCTCGTTGGGAAAGCATAATACACTGGAAACGGAACAGATATCTTCGAAGCATCATGAGCCTCAAGGACTTTCACCATGCCAGTACCGTATAGATCTACCTTCAGCTTCTCAAGTTGGTGGAAATGGAGGAGACGTCTTACACCAAGAAGTGCCCAAGAGGTGTACACAAGCTTCAACTCCTTCACGTTTGGAATCTTGGAAATGGCCTTCCTTGTCAATTTGAAGTTTATCACTTTAGAAACTGTTTGGAGATTTTCAAGCACTGAACAGTTTCTTGGAGGCGGAGGAAACAGCAACATGCTTCTCTTCAAGATAATATGCCTCAAAAGTGGTAACTTCCATATATCAAGTGGGACCGGTGATGTTGCATCTACATATTCATCTCGATGTATGTGTAAAGTCTGCAGATTCTGAAGCTTCGATAATGTTGAAGGCAGTGCGAGTGGTGATCGTTCACCAATGCCGCTGTACATGAAAGCAAGGTATCTCAGATGAAACATCTCCGTTATCTCATCTGGGAAAGATGTCAACCACGCGTTTGGCATAGCCAGTATTCGCAACAGCCTCGAGCACGACAGCAAAGAAGATAACTCCCATACGAAATTAAATTGCAAGATAGAGCGAACAAGCAATTCGTGTGGTACCTTGACTTGCATACCGTAACAGATTGTTAGGCGACGCGACTCTGCTATGTCTGTCCCTCGACTGTTGACATTTCTGTCAATGGCAACAACAAATTTCTCCTCTTCTGCCTTTTGTATACACAAGTCCCTCAAGAGATCATGCATACCACAAGATTTAAACGTTCCGGTCCATGTCTTCTTTGACTTCGTTATGAGATTTCTTTTGACAAGATCCTCTAGATAGTCCTCTGCTGCTTCTTCCGGGCTTTTCTTCTCGATTGGTTTCAGAAATCCCTCAGCAACCCATAACCTGATGAGGTTAGAGATCGGAATTTCATAACCTTCAGAGAAAGCTCCCATGTAGAGGAAACATGTTTTGAGATGATTAGGTAAATGGTCGTAACTCAAACTAAGAATCTTTGAGAAATTCCCATCAGCAGTTGCCACAGCTGCACTCACATTATCTGCAACATTCTTCCATTGATGTTCTGTCATGGCCACCTCAGTGAGAATTCCCGCAACAACAAGAATTGCAAGTGGAAGCCCACCACATTTCTTAGCAATGGTCATTCCAATATCCTCTAATTCTGGAGGGCAAGATTTGTCCGCGAAAACCTTCTCTTGAAGCAGATTCCAGCTTTCGTCTTCATTCAAAAGATGCATCTGATGAACAGGGCTAGAAGAAGAAGCATACTCTGCAACATTTCTCAGCCTCGTAGTTATGATGATCCGGCTTCCATTGTTATCATCAGGAAAGATCATTCTTAAGTCATCCCATGCTTCTGTGCTCCACATATCATCAAGTACTATCAAATAACGCTTGCCCTTTAGACTGCGATAGACAGATTCTTTCAGACTCTCATCTGTCGTTCGAGCTGAATAACTTCTTTGAATTTCTCCTGCTAGTTCCTCTGTCTTCAAAGTTAACGAATGAAGGATTCCAAGAAGAAGTCCTTTCAAATGATGCTGCTGAGAAATTGTAGCCCAAGCACGAGTGTGGAAGTGATATTCAATAAGGGAATCATCAAATAAATTTCGGGCTAGAGTGGTTTTACCAATTCCGCCCATTCCAACAACTGGAATGATCTTAAGCTTAGTTGATTCTCCACATAGCCGTTCTTGAATCCCGATCAAGTCCTCTTCATATCCCACCATCTCGTTTCTGTTGTTTCCTGCTTGACTCGATGAAGCAAGAGCAGGAGTTTGAGCAGCACTAATTTGTGATTCTTCAACGCTGCAGCTTACTTGAATGTTCTTCGCCTCTCCAACAATGAGATCAAACAGATCCAAAACCTCTAGTAAGTCTTCTTTATAGTTGACGTTTCGAGTTCCTAAATGCTGCTTCCTCTTTTGAGCGATAGTTAAAATTGATTGGCAGCAGCCCTTCTTCGCTCCACGATGCTCAATACTGATTGCAATCTGATAGGAAATGTCCCACTCGATGATATCTTGTGCTCGATATGCCACGTCTCTGATATTCGCCTCCAAAGATTGCACAGTCTCTCCACGTTTGCACGAATGATCATCAAGAAAAGATAACAAGAAACTTGATTTTTCATGGATAGACTCCAATGTTCGCCGGTCATCACCACGAGAAACATAGAAATATTTATGATCATGATGCAGTGTGTGATCTAGTAACTGACAAAGTGAAACAAGAGCAGCATAAGCCATTTATGATACTTTTTCTTTTTTTATGCTCAGAAACAATTACAATTCAGAACAAATGTAACGATTTGAACATGAAAATTCTGATAATAAATGCCCACAATTCACTTAGAGTTGAGCAGAAGATAAAGTCTCCCTCAAAATAAGTTTTTAAGCAAGTGGATTGTTTTGGCATGGACTATGCATATTGGCATGTATTACCCCCATCTCACTAATTGAAAGTAGTCTCATTTGACTTTTGACTTTTTCGGCATGCGAAACACCGAAAGCTAATACGGGTTTTAAAATATAATTTTGAAATACTTTTTCTTTATAATTTTGAAATACTTTTTCTTTACAAAGAAAAAGTATTTCAAAATTATATTTTAAAACCCGTACTAAGTTTCGGTGAAAATATGTGCTGAAAAAGTCAAAAGTCAAATAGGACTACTTCAATGAGATGGAGGTAGTAATAAGCATCGTGCAATACTGAAACAGGCTGGCTTGTCTGATTGTAAAATTCAAAGATCTCTTACTTGCTCAAAAATAAATGAATGGAACAATATATGAATGTGAACTCAAGACTTTGTTTATATATATCAATTTTTAAATACAACTAGTGATTTTATTACGTAGAACTATTATCTTTGACCACATTGAATTTACCGACGTAATTGTTGGCATTTTATCATCACCCTAAAATAAAATAAATGAAAACCATTATAACTACGCGTAGTAGTGTTTTTTTTATGCATCTTACTTCTACTTTGAGCTTCTACATTTCTTAAGTTACTAGCAAAGATTAAGTGCGTTGCACGTATATATATTAATTTTGAAAATAAATTTTCTTATATTTCACTATTTATATCATACTTATTACTCCCTCATCTCAACAAAAGTGAGACATTTTCTGAATATATGTAAGGTATAAAATAATGAAACGCCTCACTTTCGCTGAGATAGGGGAAGTATTTATTATTGTAAGTTTTATAGTATAGCACATAGAAAACACTATATTCTTGAGGAGATAAATAATATTCTTAGAAAATTGAGAACATAAACAAGAGCGAGAAAGTAAAATTTTAATTGATGTATGAGAAGTTATATAAATTTAATTTAATAACAAAATTACATTCAAAATTACTTTGTTACCCTTAAAATAGATTTAAAATAAGAGTATATTAGGCAAAACAAAAGTTGTAAGAATTAACACTTTTTATACTCGTAATAAAAATAGATAATAGATATGCAACGACAACCTTTTGGTAAAAATTTTTACAAATTCAGACCAAATATAGTGGCAGCTGCAATAACGAAAGGTAATAGTAGTATAAAAATAATGAATACAAGTTCAAAATAAAATTATAAGTTCATTATAACTTCGAAAAAGTTTTAAAATGCTTATATTTCGGCATTAGTAATATAATTATATAAAATATTACCTGAAAACATTTTTTTTATAATATTGATGCTTTGAAATACTTAAAGCCCAGCATCAATAAGGTCCTTTTTTCTCGAAACAGTCATATATACTAATAAAAGTTGAAATAGAAAAGAATAAAATATAGAATCAACTGTTAGCATTGTAAGCAAATATGCTCTAATGCTTCACTTTCACATGATATTTATGTTAAACCGTGATTCACATAATCAAAACTGCAAGTAATATTTGATATTCAACACAATTATAAGATAAACAGCAGCATGCAATCCAAGATTATCAAGGAAAAAAACAAATCACGCATAAGAACCTGAGCTAAGCTTAGATACTAAAAGAATAAAAATCTTAAAACAACTTTTTCTTTTCTAATGAGAGAATACCTGGAAACACACGGAGAAATATCAATTAAATTTAGATGTGAAAATATATAAAGTTTCAGTAAATGTTACATCAAGAATAGGTAGACAAGTATCATTTTGCCAAAATCTCCAAATAATACGGCATATTAAGAGCAGCAAAATTCAATATCAGCAAATTCAATATTCCATACTGAAGAACTAGACAGGGAGTAAGGAATGAACATACAAGACGATATCTTCACCAGATCCGCATTGCATTCTCAAAGCATCAGATGAACTTTTCAATCTCGACAAACAGTAATAGGATTCTGGAATTGAAAACAAGATAATATTTGAGTAAAAGTTACATTAATAGGGAAAAATTACTCCAATTTATACATAGACGATCTCTTCAAGTATAGGATGAAGAAGATATAAGCATCTCTTGAAGAAAAAAACATAAGTTCATAGAACACCAAAAGAGCCAAAGTCCAAATGTAAGACGAGTGCATAACTTTTACTCTTCATTAGTTGATGCATTGCTGCAATAAACATCAACGAATTTTTTAATAAGTTTACAAGTCCCAATAATTACATGTGCGACACTTTTATGCAATAAAGAGTAGTCTATAGAAAAGTTTGGGGTAACCTGTGAGTAAATGATTCCATTCTTACTATGATGATGACTATAAGGATGTAAATGAGGAACCAGTGGGCTAATCCAGTTTCTTTTTTACTTTACGCACTGAAAAATAGCCAGCTGTACAGTTATTTTAACACACCAAAACAAGCTTTAAATGGAAAATAACTTCCTACAAGAATCATTTGTAGACCTTGAACTTAATTATTTCCAATTGTTTTCTTATAGTCTTTCTGTGGTTGTAGCAATACGTTTCTTAACTGTGAATTCCAAACAAGAGTTATTGATGATGAGATGCACAATTTTAACAATCACATTTTGAGCAAAAGAAACCACGATACACTTAGGAAAGCTAACATGATCAGCATATGTAGCCGAGATTAAATAAATCTGGAGCATTCTTTTTCCGAAAAAGGAAGTAGCTTCCATTACATCCCCTCGCAAGGAGTGTAAACATAGACAGACACATGCATCATACAATAAAACAGTATACCAGGTACCTGGGCCACTGCAATATAACAGGGATTAGAAGATCTGCTTTCCACAAAACCAAGCCAAAGCAGAACTGTAAACCGCAGATTTTATGTTTATCATGCATATATAATGTAGACCAATAATTAACATGCACTTACATACTGACAAGGTTACCTCGCATGAAATGTAGGACATCAACAAGGTGTGAAGATACAGCTGCAATCCTGAGAGATATTTTCTAGTTACCAATCTTGAAGGGGTTACATAAGCTTATAGGCTACTGATATTTGGATTGCAAAAAGAATAAAATTACCTCAGACACTATGGAAATTCTGGCTTCTGCAAAATCCAAAATTGTGCTCCTGTACTTGTTAGGTTTAATATTAGCTGCAGAACCTTTATATTGCTGTCTATTTATTTATTTATTTTCAGAGAACTATTTTATTATATAAGACTGGTAAGGCTAATGATTTGATCTTAAGTTCTTAACTGGTAACAAAATTGATCGGATCACCAATCCAATCACGAAAAGACTAATTTGAAAGATAATCATAATTTGTAAGTCAACCCAACTTAAAATATTTCCTCATTTCTAGCATCATCTATAATCAAATTTCGTTTACAATGACCACGTAAGTCTACAAACGATTCCTCTAAGATGGGAAAAAAGATTCATAAAAGTATAATTAGAAGAAATCAAGTGGTTCTTGTGATTGTCCACATGTCTATGCAGAAAGGAACCAGTGACATGATTCTGTCAATAATGTATCTGAGTAAATCGGTAGAGATGGACCTCCAAGGAGCTTCTTGAAAACAGCCTATCTTCCCCCCTCCACTTCATGGGAGATCATAAAACAGCAGAAATAAATGCCATGCACTGCAGCATTCATCGGCATGATAGCTGCAAAAGAGACCATTCAAAGTTACCACAGCCCGAAGCAGAACTGCCAAATGGGAATAGAGATTGATAAGAAAACAATGAAAAAAAATAATTATCCAAAAGATCTTCCCTTATATGTCTGAAACAGTCATAACCACATTTATATACAGGATTATGTGTTCTTCTCCTGAGTTAAGTCCCATGATTCAGATAGACGGGGTAAATTAATGAGCTCAGATATTAATGAACTCCATAGAGTAGGTATCTATCTGAACAATACTCTTATCGAATCTATTAACAAGTACATATTCTACGCCAAGTAACATACATGTATGGGCAATAGAAACAGACAACCAGGTTAACTGATTTTAGCCATGATACTCGTGAAGCTACCTCCAGGACTTTTTTAGGTAACCGAGTGCGAACTGGCAGTTTTCAAGCCCAACAAGTAGAGCAAATTTGAAAAGAATAATGCACCCTTCAGAAAAACACATACAATCAAAAAAAAAAAAAAAAGTTGAATTTCAAGATTAAGCCCAACTTACTATTATTAACATGTAATTTATCATACCTCGAAACCCACATTTGCAATGCCATCCAAGCTGATTGAATCATAGGTGTATGTGCTCATGACAATTAGTTGAAATTGACTCAATTGCTTCCTCAATATTGGATCAGCTCAATCAACATGTGAGATGGCAGAAAGTAACTTGTGTAAGTTACTATGTTTCCGAAATTGAAGAGCCAAATACATACCAAAAGCATACACAACCTCTGCAACTGGCAAATTTTACATCACAACGATCTAGAAGCATGTTGTGATTTAGCTGTTTCCCTTAAAACAGCGCCTACTACAGCTGCTTGCTCAAGACATTCAGCCTTATGCAGCGCATCCAAAAGAACCACACAGGTTTTGGTGTGTATTTTACAACCCTTTAACCTTGTTTCCTCAAATAGTTTATATGCTTCTGTTGCCTTATTCGCTAAGCTCAACCCTTCTATCATTGTATTATAGCAGGCAGAATCAGGTACTCCTCCATTCGTTTTGAATCTCTCAAATAGTTTATCGGCCTCCAATATATTTCCAGCCTTGGAAAGTCCGGATATCATTGTGAGATAGGTGATTGCATTAGGTTTCAATCCTTGTTTCTGCATCTCCTGCCAATACACAAAGGCTTTATTGAACTTCCGAACCTTACACAGTCCATTTATAAGAATGCTGTAAGTCACGATATTCGGTGTGCATTTCAAGTCTTTTATAGAATTCCAGCAGACAAGAGCTTCGTCAATCTCTCCTGCCTTAACAAGTGCATCAAGCAAGCAATTCCATGTTTGGATGTTAGGCGTTAAATTATTCTGCATCATTTCCTCTATGATGAGATATGCTTCATCAATTCTCCCTACCTTCCCAAACCCATCTACAAGACTGCTATAGACAATAACATTTAATTCCACTCCAATTGATTTTGCTTCTTCAAAAAGCATATAAGCTTCATCGAGCCGATCAATCTTACAAAGCCCATCAATAACAGAACCATAGGTCACTACAGTCGGTTGATGACCTTTTGCCTTCATTTCCTCCAATAGCTGGTAAGCTTTATTAACTTTACCAGATTTACAGAATCCATCAATAACACTGTTATAAGCAAGGGTGTCAAGAGCACAGCCCTGTTCCTTCATTGCATAGAAGATCTCATAAGTTTCACGCGAAAAACCAGCCTTTGTGAGGCCATGTACTAGAATCGAATAGCTCCGTGAATCAGGTGTAAAGCGAACTTTGATCTCCTCAAACAAATATCTGCCCTTTTCTGTTTCACCAGCTTTGAAAACACAATCCATATACGTGTTGAGAAGTGTGAGGTCTGGAGAGATGCCTTTTCGGACCATTTCCTTGTAAATCTTATGACCATCCTCCTTTCTTCCAGACTTGAAGAAGTTTTTGATGAGGGACGTATATACTATTGCATCTGGTACCTCTTTGGAATCCAGCATATCCTCATATAATCTATATGCATCGTCTACTCTGCCATGCCTACCCAAGCCATCTATCAAAGAACAAAATGTATATTTGTTTGGGGTACAAACTTTGCGATCAATGCCATGAAAAACAGAACATGCAGCATCAAGTTTATTAGCCTTGCACAATCTATCTATCATTATGTTGATGGTCATTATATCAGGAGTAAAGCCAGATGTCTTCATGTCATTTTGTATTGCTAAAGCTGCATCAACTTTGCCTGCCCTACAAAGCATATCTACGAGAATATTATAAGTGGGCAAGTTTGGCATGGCATCCGTTTTCATATCACCATAAACTTTTAGAGCCTCATCTACTTTTCCTCTCCTACCAAGGCATGTAAGAAGACTATTGTAAGCAATCACACTTGGAATTGATCCCTTCAGTCTTTGCCTCTCGAGCAAACTATAAGCTTCATCAAACATTCCAGCAGACCCGTAGCCCATGATCATGGTGTTATAAGCATATGCACATGGAACAGACCTATTCAGCTCCATCTGCTCGAACAACTCAACTGCTTCCTTTATCCTATTAGATTTACAAAGAACTCCTATCATGCTGGTAAATGATACGTCATCAGGAATGAGACCATGGGTTTTTATCTCATGAAAGAATTTCCAAGCCATATCAACTTTACCAGCCTTACCAAAGCAGTCAATACACACATTATAGAGAACAATGTCTGCTTCAAATGAGTTGCTCTTCATCTCATCTAACAAGGAGAGAGCAGCATCAACTTGGCCATCACGAGCAAATATACGAATTAAAGTCGTAAATAGATGCACAGTTACTTCATAGCCCAACTCCTGCATCTGATGAAAGAGGGAAAGCACAAAATTGGGGTACTCAGACTTATGACCCGCAGCCAGTGCCCCTATAAGAGTTGTGTAAGCCGAAAATGCGGGGCGGAATTTGAAGTTTCTCATTGTTTGAATAAGATCATATGCCTCTCTCAATCTTTGCACCTTCACACAACTGGAAACTAACTCCATGCTTGTCTCGAAAGAAAGCCCACATCCAGCAAGACTCATTTCCTCCAAAACATGCCCAATTCTATCAAATTTCCTCAACCTAGCCATCAATGTGAGAAGTGAATGGTATGTTTCTGGCGGATTTACTTGGTTTGTCGCCCTCTCCACCCATCTAAAGTAGTTAATTGCTAGATTGATATCCTTCAGCCTCCTTAACACTCCAATAACAAGGTCTGCCTCAGGTTTATCGTTACACGAAAAAAGAGCTTTCTCCGACAAAGGTCCCCATGGACCACTTTCCAAAATCTGACACACATTCTCAATCTCTCTCCTAAGAACTTCGTGTTTCCTCAAATGTTGAGTATCTCTCCCATCACTATGAGGAAATCTCCAGTTCCCCTCATTGTTGGCTCCTTCATTTTCCTTATGAACATCCACAGCAGAATTCCCACCATTCAAAGACGATAATCTTTTAGAATAGTTACACAGGTAGAAGGGTTTCTGCTCAATCTGAAGTTTCACTTTCAGCACTGCAGCAACAGATGGAAGGAAAAATATACTTGAGCATAAACGCAAAAAATATAAATATATGTTTATACCAAAGTAGCAGGAAAGGGAAAAAATTAAAATATACAAGATTTTAACAACTCAATTTGCATTAAGCTACAAAATGGATCGAACTCCAGAGCCACCACATAATCCCATTAAAAAGGGGTCAGGGACAAAAGGCAATTGGGAACATAAAACATAACAAGTCTGGAACTGTCTTCATGTTATTGTTACAATGCTCTTATATAATTAACACGAGAAAGAAATGACAAAGAAAATACACAGCAATTTACCTTGATTTATAAAGATTCTCCTCATTCTCAAATGCTTGACTGCAAATGGATGAAAGACTTCAGAGAATCCTTCAAAGATAGTTAAAATATTAGTATCCCAAGACCTGCAACTTTTTCTTATGATAGCATTTCCATGAACAAAATCTTTGGGCTAAAGACTGTATGCTTTGAAATCTGCATTCATGTTTAAAAAATCAACAGTCTTACTTTGTAGCATATACATTTATAATGTTCTATTGTAAGCTAAAAAAAAATCAAACCATGAACAAGATACAAAAATATATAACAACAAAAGAGTATGTTGGCGAACGACAGAAAGGTTGTGAGACATAGAAAGAGATGACAATAAAATTCACATTATTTTCCAATAGCTGGTTTATCTTTCTTGGCTAGTTTTAGTGATATGAGGTGACTATTTCATGTCTATAATAAGCTTATAAATTCAAATAAAATGGATGAAAATGTCTATCATAACTTCACCAAATCAGATATTGAGTAGTAAGATTTATTAGTTTGTGTCATTTCATATCTATTTCTATCTAACATAAAGTATGAAAATAAGCAACTTTGCTTTTACTTTTTCTATTTGCTTTATTACAATTAAGTTAAGATCATTTCTCTAATATTAATGCTTTCCTCTCCAACATGCATTACAAACTCTGTGCTAAGACATGAGAAGACATGAAAAGTAAATATTCCCTCCTTTTCTTTATATACGACTTCCTAAGCTCAAGCACTCCCATTAAGAAAATTAATTATTCTTATCTATTCACCTAGAAAATATAATGAATTTATCTATTTACCTAGAATAAAAAATTACACTGTTCAATTAAAGTTGCAATCCCTTCATCTGCTATTTCACACATATGGAGGGAGTAATGGAAAATACTACTACTATCAAACTAGCAACCACTTTATTTCTAATGGAAAATTGTGATCCATTATAATCTTCATCCACTATGGATTGGAAATTCGAATTCCAGTCCTTAATTTATTCTAACTGTACTTTTTTTTCCAAATTGAACCTTGACATACCAAGTTACTCCTCTGAATTACGCTGACAAGAAAACATGACAATGCTTGCTTAATAAATGGAAAAAACAGAAGGCCCAAATTTATATTTGCCGCATAAAATGAAGAAAAGGTAAGCTGAGTGTCCCGAAAACCAAAGAAGAAAGTAGAATTGCCGTACCTCAAGAAGCCATAGTAATGGAGAATCGCTTGATTATTATTATCAGGTGTTTAGGCGTATTCATAGAGTGTGGCCGTATCGACGGCTTTGAAGTGAGTTTAATTCAGAAACTACGGCGGGGCAGACTACCGGAAGGGGTCACTTTATGGGGAGACAGTTCTATAATTCATCATCCACAATTAGTGCGACACGTGTCGATTTACATCGGTCATGCTTTTCTCAAGTTGAACCAAATTGGACCGGTTGACTTTTGGTTCCTAAAAACTGCCATTAAGTAATGTAACTCCGTCAAAATACATGTGGGCCATTAGCTAGCAGTAGGTCCCCCTCCATTTAATTCACTGTGGTATTAACAATTCATTTCCTAATTTTGTCTAAGAAAATTCATTGATTTATTCTTCTTCTCTTATATTCATACTACCTTCAACCCATTTAAGTATTCTCATTTACTTTTTTGACTTTTCCGGCACGCATTTTCACCGAAACCTAGTACGGGTTTTAAAATATAATTTTGAAGTATCGTTTTTTTTACGGGATACTATGACTTTCATAGTATCCCGTAAAAAAAACGATACTTCAAAATTATATTTTAAAACCCGTACTAGGTTTCGGTGAAAATGCGTGCCGGAAAAGTCAAAAAAGTAAATGAGAATACTTAAATGGGTTGGAGGTAGTATTAAATAATATGATATGTCGGTTTCAAAATATATATATGTGTGTGTCTAGATTCTTAAATTGATACAAATTAACAGTAAAATTAATACCAAAGTTCGTTTATAATAATAATAATAATAATAATAATAATAATAATAATAATACGGAGTATCTGATAGTAAAATTTATTAGTTTCAATAAAAATAAGAATGGTAAAATTATAATGCTGAAACTTATACTCTCTCTATCCCATTATATTAGTCACATTATGCAGGAACCAAGAAATGAAGAGATATTTGGCTATAATAATTTTAAGGATAGAGTTAATTGTATCCAAGCATTCTTTGACATTTTAGGAAATGAGACTAATAAGTGTACGGACGAAAATACACAATGAGACTAATGAAATGAGACGGAGGGAGTACTAATTTAACTACAATGTGATTGGCGAATTTGTAATGATAAAATTTTGTTAAGTCTCGATTATGATACTCACAACTAATAATACTTATATTATGTTGAGATTCAATGAAAAGACTATTGGCATGGTAATAATAAAATTTATAAAAAGATTTTATGAATTTTATTATTTATTATAATTGTAATAAAGATAATAATAATAAAATGACGTGGCCTAGTATGTGGACGTGACCTGAATAGAACGACAACGTTTGACCATCTACATTCATAGGATTTTGTAGAGTTAAAATCGCTTTTATATCGGTATGAATTAAATTGTGCGATTTTTTTTATTGTTGTTTCATATTCTAGCAAATTGGAACTCGTGGAAAAAATGAGTAAAAAAAAAGTACCATAACATGCCGCTATGAGCTATCAGGAAATGAACACAAACTACACATAACAACGTAATACTTTGTCGTTGCGCCATAAGGAGTAATTAGACTTGGTTAGTGGACATCAAGTTATCACTAAATATTCGGGGATGTAGAGCAATTTGACTAAATTAGTGAATAATTAAGCTAAATCTTTTTTTATTTTATATTACCAATTCATTAATCAAGGATCGACTCTTCGATTGGTGTCATCAACTAAATACTAAATATCCAAGGACATAGCAATTCGACTTGATAAGTGAGTAATCAAACTAAATCCATTTTCTATTTCACCAATTCACTAATCAAGGATCGACTTTTCAAGTAGTGTTCATCAACTAATCACTAAATATCCGAGGATATAGATCAATTCGACTTGATTAGTAAGTAATTAAGCTAAATCCATTTTTTATTTCACCAATTCACTAATGAAAGATCGACTTTTCAATTAGTGGACATCAACTAATCACTAAATATCTGAGGATATAGAGCTATTCGACTTGATTAGTGAGTATTTAATCTAAATCCATTTTTTATTTCACCAATTCACTAATGAAGGATTGACTCTTCAATTAGTGGACATCAACTAATCATTAAATATCCGAGGATATAGAGCTATTCGACTTGATTAGTGAGTAAATTATTAAAATTCCTTTTCTATTTCAACAATTCACTAATCGAGGATCGACTCTTCATTTAGTGTACATCAACTAATCACTAAATGTCAGAGGATATAGAGCTATTCAACTTGATTAGTGAGTAAATTATTAAAATTCCTTTTCTATTTCAGCAATTCACTAATCGAGGATCGACTCTTCGTTTAGTGTACATCAACTAATCACTAAATGTCAGATGATATAGAGCAATTCGACTTGATTAGTGAGTAATTAAGTTAAATTCTTTTTTTATTTCAACATTTCACTAATCAAGGATCGTCTTTTTCATTAGTGGACATCAACTAATCACTAAATATCGTTTTAGATATCGGTTTGGGACGATAGCTTGACAACTCTAATAGTGATACGAGATGTGCACTAAATCGATTAGTCAATCTTAAATTGATAGGAGATTAACGGAGATTTAATGAAATAAATAAAAAGACAGTTGTGAGCTATAATTTAACTCGACTCCACTCTTAAAAAAAATCGGTTACAATAAATAAATAATATTTTTTCATCGGCATAGGCAACAAAAATACGAGACTTTAAAATTGAATTTTTTTTTGCCTTTTCATTTTCCTGCCATACAAAAAGAAACTCTATCCTAATATCGAAATTTGGCACGGCCCTGAGATATCATTGTTTTTAAGAAATATGATATCGTTTTAGTCACTGATATAGTCGAACTGCTCTACATGCTCGGATAAAATTAGTGGACTTCAACTAATAGCTAAAATTTATATTAAAATTCAATATTAAAATTTATTGTTTTATATTTATAATTTATTTCTTAACCACACGTATCATAGTTTTTTAAAGATCATACTCCAATATGAACCTTGATATCAACATTATATTAATTCTATAACAATAAAAAAAGATTAATATAGGTTACAAGTAAATAAACAATAAAATGACAACCGTGTGTCATAATTTAACTCGATTCCATTCTAAAAAAATATCGGTTAAAAATAAACAAACATCGTTTTTTTGTCGACATAGGCAGCAAACTATCCACAAATCGATAAAATTGAAGAAGCTCAAAAAAATATACTTGAATAGTATCGATTTTAAATTAGCAATATTATTGAAATATTGAAATTTAATATTACAGAAAAAGGGTTTAATACAAATAATTAGACTGGAAATAAGTTGAAAAAATAGATTAGGCTTTAAAATAGATTTTTTTTTTTTTTTTTTTTTTTTTTTTTGCCTTTTCATTTGCCGCCATACAAAAAACATATAATAGTAAAGTTTATATTAAGGTTTAAACATAACAAGAATATTTTAATTTGTAGTGCTAAATTTCAATAAGTGAACTAGTATTAGAAATTTAAGCGGATTAGAGGATTAGTGAGATCAAGAGTGAAATTTCACTAGATTACATTATAAAAGTTGAATAATTAGAGAAACTAGGATAACTAGAACAACATTAAGTGGAAAAGTATTCTAATGCTCTCCGCACTAGATGGTAATTAGTGCGATCAAGAATAAAATACAACTAGATTAGTGATTTGTCGAGTTTAATCATCATAGAAACGAGGATAATTAGTGAAACAATTAGTGAATTTGTATTTTAATGCTCTCCGAACTAGAGGATTAGCTTGATCAAAATGAAATTACCGCTAGATTAGTGATTTATCGAGTTTAATCATAAGAGAAACGAGGATAATCAGTGAAACAATAAGTGAAATTGCATCCTAATGCTCTCTGGACTAGAGGACTAGTGTGATCAAGAATGAAATAACATTAGATTAGTTCATTATCGACTTTTATCATAAGAGAAACAGTAATAATTACTGAATCAATAAGTGAACTGGTATTCTAATGCTCTCCGGAAGAGATGATTAGTGCAATCAATAGTGGAATTTCAGAAAAATAGTGAAAAACCAAGTACATTCATTAGAGATGATTAGTGAAACAATTAGCGAACTAGTATTCTAACCATCTCTGGATTAGGGGATTAGTGCGATCAAGAATGGAATATCACTAGATTAGTGACTAATCGAGTTGATTCGTTAGAGATAATAGGATAATTAGTAAAATAAGTGAACTATTAATATAGATCTCTCTATAGTATATGATTATTGGGATTAATAATCAAATTTTACATGATTAGTGACTAATCATGTTGTCACTAATCATGTTAAATTCATAGAGAATCTCAAGATATTAGTGAGAATAAAAAGGTGAACTAGTAGTACTCATCGACTTTAAATCAATTACAGACGCATTAATTAGTTAACTAGTGAATAAAGGATATACTAATTTTAATGTCCATAGCATATACTTCCTTTGGCTCAACACATAAACCACGCTTCACCTTTAAACAATAAACTTAAAACACTAAACATTCTCATCTTAATTTACGTGCCGAAAAGAAATGGCTCAGTAATTTTGAGCCAGAGGAAGTAATATTTATGAATGTGGTTACAATTTATAGTATTTACCGTTAATTAAAACGAGAAAAATATTTAGCACATACACATTGATATTAAATTTATATATAACCATATTTCTTTTTATAATTTGTATCTTATCTAGTTAATAAAAGTTATAGCCACACATAACATAAGTATCAATTATTTATGTGTGGTTAATAATATTTTCAGAATTATTTATGCTTGGATAAATATAATATTATCCTCATATTTGATACTCCATACATGAAAGAAAAGAAATCTTAATTAGCAAAATGAAATAAAATTTTAACTGTTGGGAGTATATCATATGTCTCTAATTATTTGCTCAATATTTATTTTTAGATTTGAATACGCATATGATTAGCAAAAACTAATTAATATATTAAAGTTAAAATATAAATTATTTTTCCAAGAAAATTATCCATATTTAAAAAAAAAAAATTTAAAAAATATTTTTACAAACAATCCCTGCGCAATCAATTACTACTAGTAGTATAAAGAAATGGACTGAATCAAATTTGAAAATGGCAAAGAAAACTTGGCTACAATTAACTCTCTCTCCTCAAAATTAATTATGGCCACATAATCTCCACTCTCTTGATTCTTGTATCTACAGGAACCGTCCCTACTTAAATGAGACGGAGGTAGTATTGAATAAATCGGTATTTGAAAGGATTTTTATGTGTAGAATTAATTCAAAACCTTCTCAATTCCTGTAGGCCCCACTCTTCTCTCTCCAACTTTCTTCTTCCCCACACTCCATTCTTTTTCAAATTGCAGCTTTTCCATGAGGTATGCAACGATTTCTCCGCCTTTCCCTTGCAAAGCAAATATTGTTTTGCTAGATCTACTATTTCTATCTCTCAAATTGTTTATCCCTGTATACAAGCAATCGAAATTCAGAATTCTCCAATCGATCATTTTGATTAATAAAACTCTAATCCAAAATTTATAAGAAATCCTTTAGTTCTAAGAAACAGTGAGTAAAATTCCATGGATGATAAAATATAATTTTGATTAGTTTAGGGACGGCGACGGCGTCGTGAAGCTCGGTGTCGATGGTGGTGTTATTTGTGAAGCGGAGATTATACAGTAAGAAGAAGAGCAATGGAGTCCTGACAAAAAAAAAAAAAAAAAGAAGAAGAAGAGCATTGGAAGGGAGAGAGAGAACGGAAGGAATAAAATATTTTAATCTAAGGTCGCTTTGATTTGACGCAATTTCATAGAGTTAACGGAGGTTCTGTGAGGACCGGGTCGGACGAAAAAAATGAACTCGATTCGGTCAAAAACCGAGTTTGATCTGCCCATAAAAAAAGGAAAAAAAAGGGACACGTGTAATGCATTTGAGGTGAGTGAATTCTAAGCCCTTCTCCCCATGAAATTTTCCCTACCGGAAAGGGGCGTTGAGCGCAAGGAGCCTAAACTTGAGCACAAATTAAAGCTCTTTGCATTTTTTTTTTTTTTTTTAAATAGATTTAAAAGAATAAGTTTTTTTAGAGCTGAACTTTCAACATTTTTTTATTTATCATTTAAACTTTAATTTATTTTTAAAAAACCATGAAGTTTGCATTTTTTTTTATTTTATTTATGGCCTACATCTCATATTCTAATGTGAGAAAATGTTGTTATTGCATCCCAAATTCTGGTACGAGTGACGAAAAAAAATGCAAGGTTTAGAATTTTTTAAAAATAAATCAAAATTCAGGTCATAAATCAAAAAAAGTTGAAAGTTCAGACCATAAATTATAAAGAGGAAATGTATGAATATACCCTGCAAGAGGATAAGAAAACAAATTTCGCCCACCTTTTAATATTACACAATTTTTGCCCATTTTTTGACAAATGGGACTAAAGAGTCATTTATCTCTCATCTCTCCTCTCTCAAACATTTATCTCCCCCTTCCCATTTTTCATTCTCCCACTCTCTCTCTCTCTCTCTCTCTCTCTCTCTCTCTCTCCTGTTTTGAATTTTATGGAGTATTTGTTTATCTCTCTCTCTTTCTCTCACCATATTTCTTCTTCCCTCTGCTTCTATCAGGCCAGCAACGGGGCTAGGGTTCCGACGAGGATGAGGCTGTCGCCGCTTGTGCCCTCCGCCGCCTCCCACACCGTCGCCTCTTTCTCCCCTTTTCTCTTCTCCCGCTCCTCCCCTCTGCTTTCCTCTCGCCGGCGACGGGCTAGGGTTCCGACGAGGATGAGGACGCCGCTGCTTGTATCTTCTGCCGCCCCCCACACCTCCGCATTCCTTCATCTCTTCCTCTCTCTCTCTCTATTTTTCAGATCTGTTTTTTTTTTTTTTTTGTTAATATAGGATTTTGATAAGGATGTTTGGTTGTGAATTTATTTTTTGCAATATTCTTCTCTGAAAAATGACCCTTACAGTTTCTTGAACTTGAATGTATAGAATTAAATGGTTGTTTGATGCAAATAATGATTTTATTAGAGAAGTGGTACATGGAAAAATCATTTAATTTCCCCTTAATTAGGCGTTTTTTGTAAGAATTTTATGTTTGAGGTGGTTGTTGGGAAGTGGTTGTGATAAGAAATTTGAGTTTGAGGTAAGAATTTGTTAGATGATGATGTTGGAATTTAAGTTTGTTGTTGGAAGAATTTTATTTTTTCTTATTTTTTGCGCGTTTTTCATGTGTATGAAGGCTGCGATTTGCACTTCGAATTCTTGTACTGAGCTCAATAAGTTATGAGTTGTGTGTGTTTGCTCCCTTCATGATTTGTGAGTCTTAAAACTCAATTTAAATATATTGTTGGTATACAAAATTGGTAAGAAATGCCAACTAATTTGGTAAGAAATTGAAATTTATGACCAATTAACTAGGTGACAAATTTCAATATCTTACCACTTGGCAAGAAATTGAAATTTCTTACCAAATTAATCAATTTCTTGCTTCTAGCTTAGTATGAAATTTATTACCAAGTTAATCAATTTCCTTGCTTACCTTGTAAGAATCTGACATTTTTTTTGTACCTTGGTTTGGTAACAACAGACTAGGCTTTTAGGGTATAAAATTGATGATTATTGTTGTTCTTCATCTATTTTGTTGCAAAAATTAAAATTTCATGGTAAGAAAATGGAAAAAATATGATTTTGATGTGTTAAAAGATTGAGGTTCAGGTTTTCATGCCTATGTTTGATAATGGTAGTTAGTAAGAATCTGATAACTTCTTACCAGAATTGCATCATTTCTTATTGTAGGAAGTGTTCGGCTGACGACGACTATGAGACGGAAAAGACGAGAAGATGTCAATTACTAACCAAATTTGCAGTTTTTTTGATATTTTTTTGCGGTTTCTTGGTAAGAAAACTAACAATTTCTTACCAACACGTGTAATTTATTATCATTTTCGAAACTAATAATAGTGCTTTAAATGATTAAGTGATAGAAATGAGATGTATTTCTTACCAATGCGTGTGATTTCTTAATATCCTCTTATACAATTAAATACACTTTTTTCTTTTTTCTTTTGTGATATTTTCTTACCAAGTCTACGACTACGTATACAAATTACTCATTTAACAGAACATAAGAAATTGTCAAATTATCACACAAATTGCACATTAGTTAACATAAGAAATTATCAAATACTTACGAAACGAGTTGAAGAAAGTAATAAATTGATAATTTCTAACCAAATTATTTGGTAGAACGTAATCAGTGATAATTTGTAGCTCTTTATAGTTATTTGGTAAGAAATTAGTCAAAGATGATTTGTAGTATAGCTCCTTACAGTTAAAAAAAGAAGAAGAAAAGAAACAGACAAAAAATCACAGAAAAAACAAAAAAAAGGAAAAGAAATCACGAAAAAAAGGAAAAAAAAAAACTGAGAGAAGAGGATTAATGGAAAAAAGGAAAAGAGAAAGAAAAGTGAATAAGAAAAAAATGAAAAGAAAAAATAAGAGAGAAGAGAGAATGTTCAAAAGTGTGAGAGGAGAGAGAGTGTCTTGGGTTTGACGGAAGAGAGAGGAGGGAGAAAAGATAGAAAGTGACTTGTGGAGAGAGAAAATAAGTGAGAGAATAAAAAGTAAGGATAAAATAGAGAGGATATTGAAAATTTGGGCAAATTTGTATATTGTTATGTGTTGGACAAATATTGTATTTTTAACCTCAAAATGGACATAATAATTTTTGCCTCAATTATAAATACCCCATCTTTTTATTATCTTCGAGAAACTACCCTCAAGAGTCAAGACATGAATTTTACTTTTTAACAAAGATATTTTGGGCAAAGGTAAAGAAGTGATTCTTAAAATAGTCTCTCTTTTTTTTTTTTTTTTTATAAGTAAAAGTTAGTTTTAGTCTCTTATAAGTAAAAGGTCTAATTTTAATCTTCATAAATAAAAGTTTAATTTTAGCCAGATTACACGCATAACCACAAGGTATAGTCGTGTGTCACAATCACGACCATACGAGGTCGTGATAGTGTCCAAGTTTAACGCACGGCCTTATACAACCAAGCATGACCACACACGACCATGCACGACCACAACCACGACACATGGTCGTGATAGGTCGTGTATCACGAACACACCCATACATGACCACACACACCATGACACATGGTCGTGACAGGGTGTGCCACGACCACAACCATACACGACCATACACAATCATATACGACTACGAAACATGGGTTGTCACTATGGCTAAAATTAACTTTTATTTATTGAAAATGGTTATTTTAAAGTATTAACATCAAAGGTAAATGTGGATAAATAGACATTTTACTTAGTAAAAGATTAAGTCATTTTGATAGAATTTTCTTTTTAATTTGTCTCACTCATTTTGGAACATTTCTATTTTTAATAAAGTATTAGCCCGATAATTAGGCCATAAGGGCTTAATTAAAAATAAATAAATCTAATCATATATGGCCCGAAACCCACCAATCATAATTAGGGAATATAAAATTATTTTTATTAAAAAATTATTAATTAATTCTTTAATCACTAATTGTCATTTGAAATTTTTTTCTATTTCAATTATGCGTCAAAAAAATATGTCAAGATAAACGAGACGGATGAAGTATTAATATTGGTCCCTTAACACATAAATGGATGATTTTGCCCTTATTTTTTTTCTTCATCGCATGAATAGAGTTGTGACTTGCTCAAATTCATCACACTTAGGCTTGTTTGGTAACCTAGATATCCAATGATATCTAGGCTTATTTGTAGTTATCCTGTGTTTGGTAGTTGAGATTAGCTAACCATGGAAGCCCGTGATTGAAGACAAGCCCATGCTACAAACACTATTCCACCTCAAAATTCTACATTTTTCTATCGCGCCTCCACCCCCTCGATTGAGCACTGTTCCACTAGCCGCCACCACCACCACCGCTCTTCTTGGATTCCGACGCGGCCTTGATGTGCGACCTCCACCTCCTTCACCGCCGCCCCACACTTCCCCTCTTCCAGTGGCGACGCCGCTCCTCGAAGACGCCGATCTCTCGGGCCCATTCCTCCGCCCCACACTTCCCCTTTTCCGGTGGAGGCCGAGTCTGTAACTCCCCTCAACATCACCCTCGCATCTAATGCCACGCCACCGAAGCCTCATCCTGTAATATCCTAATTTTTTTTATTAAATATAATTAGTTAAAATAAGTCTTCTATATATATGAATTTAAAAATTTTGAGAAATTTAGAATAAGATAATATATGATTGAAGTTGTAGTATGTGTTACGTATATATATAGATATATACGTGTAATACATATATTAGTACTAAATTAATATTATATTATATATGTCAAGCATGAATAAATATATAGGTAACTAATATAGTTACCATACAGTTTAGTTAAAATGCATTGTTTCCAAGTTAATCTATGTATGTGGCGGCCAACTCCATGTATTCGATAAGTAGTAAAAAGCTTATCACTATTAAAACTTATCATCTAAGTTACACGTAGCCTATTTTCCTTAATATAGAATAGTGACTCATCCATGCTATAATGATGATTGTTCAAGCCTATAACACTCTTTTTGACCTATAAATACAAGTCCAGTGAAGCCCTTTCATTCCATCACTTAATTCTGTAAGTCCTAAAAGTTCTACACCCAGTTTCCAAATATTTAGGAGAATATTATAAGGCTAATAGCAGTAGTAGCTTCATAACGTTCTCGTAGAAGATCCGTAGTTTTTGATTCCAGGCCCGAGATTTATCTAAGCTAGTACTTTCTTCGTGAGGTGGGGCTTTATTCTTGCAAATTATTATTTGAGTTAGTAAGCTCTGATAAAATGGGATTATCCATGAAGATGTTTTAATGTGTTATTACATGTTTAATTCTCTTATAATATATGCGATCGGGTCTTTCGGTTGGTCTCACACACTAACCGGGAGGCTGTGCGCACAGTTAGAAATCGTTGGGTTGATCACCAATTGATTCTAACTTCAAGGGGAGAATCTCTGGATAAAATATTCCATTGCCTCCAAACTATGGCTCCATCATGAGAAGGGATCCGGCTGTGGCAATGTCCCGGGATTAGTATAAGAGTAACAGGGTAATACACATGTGCGCACAATCATGAAAATCGAGGTTTGGTATGCATGGAAGTAAATTTAATTTCAAAACCCTTCTATGTATACTTTATTATTGGATATTCTTTTTATGAAAATGTTTTTGGCACAAGCCCACTGGGTACATTAGTACTTAGCCCTGCAATTTCTTTCCAAATATTTTGTAGATTAGGGAGTTGATGGAGCAGACGAAGCTAGAGATGACTATTGTTGTTGCTGTATAAAAGAATAAAGACTTCTGCTACGCCTATAAATAAAGTTCATCTCCCTATATATAATATCCTAAGTTAAATTCGTATTTTGATATAAAATCTCTACGTTCTTCTTACACCATTGATTATATATATATATTACGGGTATTCAAACAAGTCGGCCAGCATGGGTTGTTTGGCTTAGCCAACCCCATAGTTTGAGCTGTATGTCCCGATCCCGTATTTTATTATGTATGTCTACGGGTAGGCGGCCGGTATGAGTGGTATGGTTTTCTTATTACCTACCTCGTAGTTCGTGCTGTGCGTCCCGATCCCGTATTTAATTTCTTGATATTAAAGTTATATTATCTCAAGCCATGAGCCGCTTTCTATCCCCGCTTCTTAATTCCAACCCTTTGCCACGTCCCGGCATACGTGCCTTCCCTCGGGAACTGGGGCGTGCCATACTGGTATCAGAGCAATTCACCGCTCTGAAATCGTTTTCTTTTTATTTTAATATTAGAATGGTATTTTCAATTCTCTAAAGGAAAGCACAACAACAACAACTCTCAAGCTCGCTGCTGCACTAGACTCCAAAAAGAAAAAGAGAGGGAGGTAAATGATATAATTTTATGAGCATGCATGAAAGTAAAGGGGTCATGATTCATGTTATAGTTATGTTTGGGACAATCAAACCCAAGTAACTCATGTGTAAATGGTTCATGTTATACAATGTGAGTTTAAAGATTTGTTATCAAGGATACATCAAGAATATGCAAGTAGGTTGGAAAATGGTCACACATGGTTATACATAGTTTTTGAACTATTATTATATACATGACATATTAAGTTACAGGTGTTGTAAGGTGAATCTAAGAAGACAGTGGGTAAACCGTTATGTATTAGAGGATTACAAAAACCAATTCAGAAGTTGCGAAAGGATTCCTGATGAATCAGTAGGAGAATTTGTCGGGCGTTTGGCAACGCTTTACACTAATACAAAACTAGGAGGGATCAGTGAAGTCGAAGCCATTCGTAAGATGATTATGCAACTACCTGCTTAGTGGAGCGAGTGGGTAGAATACCTTAGATCAGAAATATGTGTACGAGATCCAGTTACAGAAGCGGAGATACTTGATTTCTCAAAGTTTGTTCACCTGATCTTTACAAAATGGATCATGTTAGGATCTCCGATACAAACTGATATTGTTAGTACGCCAGCACCACCACCTTCATTTCCCCCTACAGTAGGTAGGAACGACGATGAGGCGGGTCCCTCTAGAGTTAGGGTTCAGACTGAGACGCCCCCACCAGGGTTCGAGCAGCAAGAAACGGCTGCAACTAGACCTGCCCACGGGCCGAGCCCGCCGGTTTCGGGCCCGTCCCGACGGGCCGCGGGCCTCACATGCATTGAACCTAGCCCGGCCCTTGTAGCAAATTTAGGTTACGGGCTCGGCCCTAGGCCCGCCGGTTCCGGGCCGGGCCGAAACCGTCGGGCCTAGGGCCGGCCCACCGGGGCGTTCAAAGTGGAGGCGTCGAAAAACAGAGCATTGCTCTGTTTTGAGCCAAATGCTCTCAGCATTTTGCCCCAAAATAGGGTAAAATGTGATTTTTTTTAATTTTTTTTTTCTTTCAACTTTTTTTACATTTTAAATTTTATTCTTTTATATTAATTAATTTAATGAATAGGAAATGTCAATTTGTCAAGTTTTTATGCATATATTTTTTTAAAAAAAATATTTAAATTACTCATTAAATTGTTGAAAATGCATAACAATTGATCAATTTTGCATTATTAATGATACAAATTATAACATTAAATTAAGCTCAATTTAATCACTTTGACAATTGAATAAGAACTTTTACATTTGACAAGAACAATACTAAAAATTATAATAAGGGACTTGAACTCAATTTCATTTCTAAAATCGAGTTGCCTACGTATCCTCATATTAATAGAGGAATCAAAGTCGATGTAGTTCTTATTACAACACAATGGTTCCTATTCCGCACCCGATGCTGATCGATCCGTCTCGGTGAAGGCTTCATCTTTGCTCTCATTCCGATCATCCCATTCCGGTTCTTGAGCTCTAAGGTCGGCCCTACACCAATCATCGAGCAACATGGTAGCTTCAATGTTTGCCGGCTTCATTGTTGATCTTCTTTGATCTAGCATAAGACCTCTGGTGCTAAAGGCTTGTTCAACGGATACGGTGGATGCTGGGACGACAAATAACTCCTTCGCCATCATGGAGAGTATTGGGTACTCCACTCTCTTCGACCACCATTTCAACACGTCGATCGACGGACCACTATCTTCAACACCAAAAACAAAACGAGTTTGCAAAAATATATCCAATTCACTATTACCTTGGCTCCTTGGATTATCATAGGTTATATTTTGGTACATTCCTTGCATTTGTCTAACTAAAGGATCCATTGAGTCCATAGCAAAGGGAAAATCAAATGAAGGCATCATAGTATAAGAAGAAGAAATCTCCGTATTATCTTCATTACTACCATACTTTCTCCTATATTCATCAAAAAGTTCTAGCAAAGTCCTATGTAGATCATCCTTCATATCTTGCACATTAGGAAGATCAAAAAATATTTGTTCACCATCAATTACAACATTACTAAAGTCCATTTGCAAAAAAACATCATAATAAATTTGTAGCATTTGACAAACACCTTCATATCTCCATTTAGGATCCAAACATTTAGCAATCAAGAAAACTTTCGGAATCTCCCTAAAATACTTTAGCCATTTTTGAACCATAAAATAAATCACACCTTGCAAGTTTGGCCTAGTAAAACAAGCCTTAAAAGACATGGCAATATACATGCAATGTTCCAACACTTTAACGGAAGTACAATAATAAACACCCGATAATTGTTTAGTAGCCATATGAAAAACCTTCAATAATCCATATAAATCATAACATGCATCCCAATGACTCTCATTAAGAACTAATTGAGTCATGGAAAATTCTTTCCTAAAAAAATCACATAAATGACCCTTATACTCCATCGTACTATTAAGCATCTCATAAGTAGAATTCCAACGATGAGATACATCGGCTTTGAAACATGTATAAACAATATTCTTTGAACGACAATATTTTTGCCATTTTTTCCCCAATGTTTTTGATTTATGCAAATATTTAACGGCATTTTTAATAGGAACAACGGACTCTTGAAAAATCCCAAGCGCATCTTGGACACATAAATTCAAAATATGACAAATGCATCTAGAATGAAAATATTTTCCATCAAAAGATGGTGCACATGCTTCAATGAGTTGAGGAATACTAGCCGTGTTCGCCGTTGCATTATCAAAACCAACCGAAAAAACCTTATTAATCAAACCATATTCATTTAAAACGGTGATAATAATCAAAGCAATATTTTGAGCCGTGTGAGGCTCTTCAAACTCCCTAAATGCAATCAAACGTTTTTGCAAAGTCCATTTTGCATCAATCCAATGACATGTAATTCCCATATAACTAGCCCTATTATATGCATCGGTCCAAACATCGGCACAAATAGAAACTTTATGACCCAAACATTATAAATATTTCATCAAATCTTTTTGTTTTTCCATGCATTGACGCCTAATCCTCTTAAGCATTTGAGTTCTAGCAACTTTACTAGCATTGAGACCTAAACCTTCTTTATAGGATGCTTCATATGCTATTCTATCGGCATAATTAAAAGGTTGTTTCTCCATAGCACAATATCTAGCACATGCATCTTCGTATCGAGCTTTATCAAATTTAAATAAATAGGGCGTACCCGTCTCCGAAGATGAAGTGGCACCTCGAATTTGAGTTTGAGAAGTAGACATTCCAAACTCACTCGGATGCGTGCTCTCCATGTGCCTATTGAGCGTGCCATAGCCTCCCTTTTCGATCCATTTGTATTGCTTCGTGCAATAGTTGCAATATGCCAAGTATCTCTTTCGACCATCGGAGAGAGGAGGTTGGCCTTCACGTACCGGAGCCAACACTTTTCTAAAGTGTTTCTTGAAGATGTCGGACTTGGGTTCCTTGTAAGCATTTGTTGGGGAAGATTGGTTTAGCCTGTCATCTTCGTGCTCTTCATCGTCGTTCGAGCCATGAAATTCGAATCCTTGGCTTTCCATCGTATTAACCATGTCCTCAAATTGCTCATCTTCTTCGGCTTGAAGTCGTTCGGCAACTTGCCTTGAGATTTCCTCCGCCACTTCCGCCCTTCTTGACCTTTGAGATTTTTGGCCTTCTTGCTCATCACCAACGAGCTTGCCCTTGCCCTTGTTTCCTTGTGATTGTTTTGAGGAAGACATTGTGTATGTGTGTGTAGTTATGAAAGTGAGAGTGAGTGTGTGCAAGATGTGAGAGTGAAAGCTTGAGAAATAAAGTAGAGACTTGAGACTTGCTCTTGCAAAATGAGTTATAAATGAGAGTAGAGATTGAGAGAGAATGATAGATTTTTGGAGAGATTGAGTTTGAATGGGAGTAATATATATAGTTGAATGTGTAGGGGGAGGGTAGGAGGTGGTGTTGGAGGCTTGGGGGTGGGGAAGAGGAGCATGGCAACGGCTCCTAGCCGTTGGAAAGGCAGCCACCTCTGTTTCGGCCGCTGCTGTCTTCAGTTTTTCCCGTTGGGCCCGGCGGTCCTAACGGCTATGTGGAAGCCCGGCGGTTCATGGCGTAGCCCGGCGGGCCGGCCCGGCAGTTAACCGTCGGGCTGCGGTCCACAAAATCACAACCCGAGCCCGGCCCTTGGTTCACGGTCCCGGTTCCGGTTCGGGCCCGTTGACCGGCGGGCCCGGGCCAAAACCGTTGACTCTGGGCCGGTTCCGGGCCAAACCCGACGGGCCGGAAAGCCCAGGCAGGTCTAGCTGCAACACCAACACCAAGAGTAGAAAATGGAAGAGGACCTACCATAAAGCCTAGGATAAAAACTATAGTACCAACTGATCGTATAAGGATAAATATCAACGAAGTTGGAAGTTATCACTCAGATCCAAATGAAAATGGGAGCCACCAGGGCTCATTTCAGGACAGTTCTTAGATAAAGAGGATCGAAGAAAATTATATAATATATTACTAACGTATTTTGCAGGAGAAGTCAGAATTTTTGGTGTGGGCATTTTACGAGCCACTCTAACTTCATATCTCTTGAATAATATATATGTTGCTTGTTCTAAAAAGTCCTTTAAGAAGGCATACACATGTTTTGACAGTAATGTACTTTAGACGGAGGCGTATGTATGTGAATTATGTTTGAATAGATTATAGATGTATGTTGTTTAAGATTTATTTACCCACAACATGCCTTTATCATAACCTTTTATTTCTCAACAAACCATATTAACAAAGTTATGATACAGAAATGGAACTAGCAAGAAATGGACAGCATGAGGCAACCCCAGAACGTGAGGAACGAATAGAGGCCCATTCTATTGTTAGGATCGATGAGTGTTTTCGTAGACAAAATCCACCTACCTTTAATGGATTTGGTGATCCAACTAATGCCGAAAACTGGATCAGATCGATGGAGAAAATTTTTGATTATATCGATTGTGGAGATAATAACTGACTAACTTTAGCAACTCATCAACTGGTGGGTGAAGTTGACTTCTGGTGGGAGTCAGTAAAACGGACCATAACTCCAGAGTAGTGGGAGAAATATACTTGGGGAGATTTCAAAAAGGAACTATGTGGAAAATATATACCAGGTTGTTATCAACAACAAAAGCAAAATGAGTTTTGGAATCTCAAACAGGGAAGGAGGACGGTCATGGAATATGACCAACTATTTAACCAACTATCACGTTATGCTCCACATCTGGTGAATACTGATGCAAGTCGTGCCGACAAATTTCGACGAGGCTTACGTCACGAGATAAGGGTTTCCTTAGCCAACCACGGACCACTTACCTATGCTCAAATACTAAGCAGAGCTATGGATATAGAATCTATGCTTCCAAGAGAAAGGGAGAGGGCACCCGAGCATGTACCAAACCAAGCCAATAGAAAAAGAAAATGGGAAGAAGAGAATTCAAGAAGCTTCAACGGAAAACAACCATGGCAGGGATATCCTCAACAATTCCAACAGCCAGGGCAAAACAAACTACTTTGTCGGATCTACCAAAAGTATCATTTTAGGGAATGCAGAAAGGGCACCAATGATTGTTTTAGGTGCAAAAGGCCAGAACACTTTTCCCGTAATTGTCCTTTTTCCAACAGGAACCAGGGAATGCCAAGATTCCAACCTTTACCGCCGCCCCTCCACCTCCACGGATGAATCAGGGATATCAGAAGCCGATGCCTAAACCTCTTCAGCAAGTTAGGGCATATGCTATAAACCAGGAGCAAGCGGCCAAAGCACCTGAGAATCTTGCAGGTATGATTTACCTAAACGACATACCTTTCTTAGCATTATTTGATACTGGAGCATCACATTCTTTCATTTTACAAATTACATGTGATATCCTAAACTTGAGACCTAAAAAATTAGATCAAGCCCTACAAATAACCATTATGTTAGGAAAAACCATGTTATCAAAAAAAGCCGTTGAGAATCAAGAATTTAAAATCGCTGAACAGGTTTTTGTAGTAGACTTGTACGTCATATCCATAAAACAATTTGATATAATATTAGGAATGGACTGGCTAGAGAATAATGGGGCAACGATTGATTGCAAGGAGAGAGAAGTTTATTTCCAAGGAAATGATGAAGATAGAGTAAGTCTCCATGGCACAAGAAGTGGCACGAGGGTACCAATCGTCTCGGCAATAAAAGTTGCATCAATTATGCGAAAGGGGAATTGTCAAGCTTTCTGAGTTACTTTGAAAGAACAACCTCAGAAGGAGAAAGAGGTTGGCACAGTACCAGTTGTACAAGAATATGAAGATGTATTTCCTACCGATTTACCTGGACTACCCCCAGATAGACAAGTTGAGTTCTCGATTGATCTAGAACCAGGAGCTGCACCGGTATCCAAAGCACCCTACCGTATGGCTCCAAAAGAGTTACATGAGTTAAAAGTTTAACTACAAGAACTGTTGGACCTGGGTTTTATACAACCTAGTGTATCGCCATGGGGAGCACCAGTACTCTTTGTAAAGAAAAAGGATGGGAGTTTAAGGATATGCATCGACTATAGAGAATTGAATAAGCTCACAATCAAAAATAGGTATCCACTACTAAGAATAGATGATCTCTTTGACCAGCTGAAAGGAGCATCCATATTCTCGAAAATCGATCTTCGATCGGGATATCATCAACTTAAGGTGAGAAAAGAAGACATCCCTAAGACGGCATTCCGAACCAGATATGGACACTACGAGTTTACTATTATACCATTTGGACTAACTAATGCCCCGACAGTATTCATGGATCTAATGAATCAGATTTTTCACCAATATCTGGATGGTTTTGTCCTTGTCTTCATTGACGACATCCTAATATACTCAAAAAGTGAAAGCCAACACGAAGAACACCTACGTATCGTACTAGAAACATTACGTGCAGAGAAGTTATACGCCAAATTCAGCAAGTGTGAATTTTGGGTGAAGGAAGTTATGTTTTTAGGTCACATCGTCTCAGCAGAAGGCATCAAAGTTGACCCTGCCAAAGTCAAGGCAGTCAACGGATAGAAGACCCAAACAAATGCTAACAAAATACAGAGTTTTCTTGGTTTAGCAGGATATTACAGGAGATTCATTGAAGGATTCTCCAAATTGACTAAACCAATGACGCAATTACTCAAGAAGGGAGTTAAGTACACATGGACTGAAGATTGCGAAAGAAGTTTTCAAGAGCTAAAAAGGAGACTGACCACCGCTCCAGTATTAACGATTCCCGAGAGCAATGAAGGATTTGTTGTATTCACTGATGCGTCAAAATAAGGTTTAGATGCGTGCTAATGCAGAACAAGAAGGTGATAGCATATGCTTCACGACAGTTGAAACCTCATGAGTTAAACTACCCTACTCATGACTTGGAACTAGCAGCAGTTGTCCATGCATTAAAAATCTGGAGGTACCACCTCTATGGAGTTAAGTGTGAAATCTTCACTGACCACAAGAGCTTAAAGTACTTCTTCGAGCAGAAGGAGTTAAACATGAGACAGAGAAGATGGTTGGAGTTGGTTAAAGACTACGATTGTACCACCAACTATCATCCTGGAAAAGTCAATGTAGTAGCTGATGCCCTTAGTCGAAAAAGCCAAGGAAAATTAGGATGTTTGATCACGGAACAAGAAAAACTTATTCGAGAATTCGCCGCTCTCGAACTACAAGTTGTATGCCCGCCAGAAACGGTGTCATGTTACATAGCAGCAATAATGGCAAAACCAGATTTACGAGAGAGAATCGTTGAAGCTCAGAAGAAAGATGAATTCTTGGAGAAAATGCGATCAAAGGTTGAAACGGGAGAAGCCAAGGGATTTTCAGAAGGATTCGTAATTGCAAAAGATGGAGCTCTTACGTATAATGAGAGATTGTGTGTTCCAAGAAATGAGAAGTTGAAAAATGAGATTATGAGTGAGGCTCATGATACACCATACACTGCCCACCCCGGAAGCACAAAAATGTCTATGGATTTACGTCGAAACTTTTGGCGGGAGGCCTTGAAGAAAAATATAGCATCATTTGTGGAATGATGCCTTGCATGCCAACAGGTGAACACCAACGGCCATATGGAGCGTTACAACCACTGCCAATTCCAGAGTGGAAATGGGAACATATCAATATGGACTTCATGGTGAGCCTTCCAAAGTCAACACGAGGGAATAGAGTTATCTGGGTCATAGTGGATCGATTGACAAAATCAGTCCACTTCCTACCAATGAAGATGACTTTAGGACTAGATAAGTTAGCTCATCTTTATGTTAAAGAGGTAGTTCGACTGCACAGAATTCCTATATCGATTACGTCAGATCGAGATACGAGATTTACATCAAAATTTTGGAGGAGCCTACAGGAAGCAATGGGAACTCAGTTGAATTTTAGCACCGCTTTCCACCCTCAGACAGATGGACAATCTGAAAGAACGATACAAGTTTTAGAAGATATGCTTCGAACAGTTGTCACGGATCGTGGTGACAACTGGGAGGATATTCTACCACTTGTAGAATTTGCCTATAACAACAGTTATCAGGCAACTATAGGGATGGCACCGTACGAAGCCTTATACGGACGGAAGTGTAGATCGCCACTTTATTGGAATGAAGTTGGCGAAAGGAAATTGTTGGGTCCAGATTTGGTTCAGGACATGGTAGAAGCTGTTGATTTAATTCGACAGAGGATAAATGAGGCACAAGATAGACAAAAATCGTATGCCGACAAAAGACGCACAGATCTTCAGTTTGAGATTGGAGATTATGTGTTTCTCAAGGTTTCTCCTACGAAGGGAGTTATACGATTCGGAAAACGAGGTAAGTTACGCCCTAGGTACATCGGGCCCTTTGAAATTCTCAAGAGAATAGGTCCCGTCGCTTATAAGTTAGCCTTACCACCTAACTTAACAGGTATTCACAATGTTTTCCATGTTTCTATGTTAAGAAAGTACGTGTTTGATCCTAAACACGTAATAAAGTATGATGAGGTAATCCTAAGTCAGGACTTACAGTATGAGGAAAGACCGATAAGGATACTCGATCGCAAGGTACGAATTTTGAGGAACAAAGAAATTCCACAAGTAAAAATACTTTGGAATCATCATGGCCAAGAGGAGGCCACATGGGAGTTAGAGGAAAAGATAAAAACCCAATACCCCGACTTAGAATACCCAGGTACGTGAAATTTCGGGATGAAATTTTTATAAGGAGGGAGGGATGTAATATCCCAATTTTTTTATTAAATATAATTAGTTAAAATAAGTCTTATATATATATGAATTTAAAAATTTTGAGAAATTTAGAATAAGATAATATATGATTGAAGTTATAGTATGTGTTACGTATATATATAGATATATACGTTACGTGTAATACATATATTAGTACTAAATTAATATTATATTATATATGTCAAACATGAATAAATATATAGGTAACTAATATAGTTACCATACAGTATAGTTAAAATGCATTGTTTCCAAGTTAATCTATGTATGTGGCGGCCACCTCCATGTATTCGATAAGTAGTAAAAAGCTTATCACTATTAAAACTTATCATCTAAGTTACACGTAGTCTATTTTCCTTAATATAGAATAGTGACTCATCTATGCTATAATGATGATTGTTCAAGCCTATAACACTCTTTTTGGCCTATAAATACAAGTCCAGTGAAGCCCTTTCATTCCATCACTTAATTCTGTAAGTCCTAAAAGTTCTACACCCAGTTTCCAAATATTTAGGAGAATATTATAAGGCTAATAGCAGTAGTAGCTTCATAACGTTCTCGTAGAAGATCCGTAGTTTTTGATTCCAGGCCCGAGATTTATCTAAGCTAGTACTTTCTTCGTGAGGTGGGGCTTTATTCTTGCAAATTATTATTTGAGTTAGTAAGCTCTGATAAAATGGGATTATCCATGAAGATGTTTTAATGTGTTATTACATGTTTAATTCTCTTATAATATATGCGATCGGGTCTTTCGGTTGGTCTCACACACTAACCGGGAGGCTGTGCGCACAGTTAGAAATCGTTGGGTTGATCACCAATTGATTCTAACTTCAAGGGGAGAATCTCTGGATAAAATATTCCATTGCCTCCAAACTATGGCTCCATCATGAGAAGGGATCCGGCTGTGGCAATGTCCCGGGATTAGTATAAGAGTAACAGGGTAATACACATGTGCGCACAATAATGAAAATCGAGGTTTGGTATGCATGAAAGTAAATTTAATTTCAAAACTCTTCTATGTATACTTTATTATCATAGATATTCTTTTTATGAAAATGTTTTTGGCACAAGCCCACTGGGTACATTAGTACTTAGCCCTGCAATTCCTTTTCAAATGTTTTGCAGATTAGGGAGCTGATGGAGCAGACGAAGCTGGAGATGACTGTTGTTGTTGTTGTTGCTGTATAAAAGAATAAAGACTTCCGCTACGCCTATAAATAAAGTTCATCTCCCTATATATAATATCCTAAGTTAAATTCGTATTTTGATATAAAATCTCTACGTTCCTCTTACACCATTGATTATATATATATTTTACGGGTATTCAGACAAGTCGGCCATCATGGGTTGTTTGGCTTAGCCAACCCCCTAGTTTGAGCTGTATGTCCCGATCCCGTATTTTATTATTTATGTCTGCGGGTATTCAGACATAGGCGGCCGGTACGAGTGGTATGGTTTTCTTATTACCTACCTCGTAGTTCGTGCTGTACGTCCCGATCCCGTATTTAATTTCTTAATATTAAAGTTATATTATCTCAAGCCATGAGCCCCTTTCTATCCCCGCTTCTTAATTCCAACCCTTTGCCACGTCCCGGCATACGTGCCTTCCCTCGGGAACTGGGGCGTGACACATCCTCATCCTCGCCGCAAAATTACATTTCGGCATAGTCCAATTCGTGTGCAAATTCTGTAGATCCATGGCGGCAGAGAGGTGGGTGATTTCCGTGTTTGCTCAATTTTATTTTCTTTTTTTCATTTTCTTCCATATTTCCATGGCGGCAGAGAGGGAAGTGTGACTCGTCCTTCAATCTCATTCCTTCAATTTCCTTCCTTGAGTCAAAAAATAGATCTGCTGCATAATATTTTGTTTAATTGCTAATCTATAGAAATCACGATAATTGGTGTTGGATATTGTAATTTGTGGTGTTGGATATCTGATGTTTTGTAATTGCTACATTGATTTTTAGAATGTATTTTCTGATTTTCAAAATTGGTGCTGGATAATTTATGTGCTGATAATCGGTGTTGGACATTATTCTTCCTTCAGTTCTTTCTCTTTTTTTTCTTTTTTTTTTTTCCGATACCTTCCTTCAATTTCAGAACTAGGAAAATTATAAATTTTTGGAGGGTTAAATTAGTAAATTTAACATTTAGTCATGGAACTACAGTAATTGTTCATTTTGATACCAAACACTCGTCAACTTTTTATATCATGGTTTTAGTCTCAAGTGTCACTATTCATCTCCAATTTTTTTTCTTATCTCATCATTCCTACCAAACAATCACTTAGGGCAAAGGAAGTGGGGCGAAGGCGCAATCATGTGCACGCGACACTCGAATGCACAATCACGTGTTACGCGTCACATGTAGGGTGTGTTTGGTTAGAAGTTAGAATTCGGTAGGATTAATAGACTTGGGATTATTAGTATGAATAAGAAGTGAGATTAGTTATCTATATTGATGTTTGGTAGGTATGATTAAAAAGTAATATAACTTAAATTATGTGTTTGGTATGTATGATTAAACACTAGATTAAAATAGAAAATATAAGAAATGACAAAAAAAACCCTTAAACATTTTTTTAAGGAAAAAAAATACTTATTTAATAGTACTAGATTTTATCTGCCGGTTCTTAATATTTTATTTTTAATGAGAAATATGTGAATTTAATTTTTAATAATAAATCAACCTAAGAATGGCCGACTCAATTTATTCATTTTTTTTAGGAAATCATTTTTCATTCTTAAATAAATAATGTGATCAACAAATTGAACTTTAACAACTCTAGACCTCTATTCTCAATTTATGGTACAATCAGTAGTATTATAAAATTGCCTCAAACCGCCACTTTCCCCAGGCCTCTATTCTCATCAGTAAATAAAATTATATCAAATATCAAATTCATCAATCTGCGAAAATATCAAATTTAGCAAAAAAAAAATAAAAATTAGCAACGAATTCAAAGAGTATACGATTTGAGGGTAAAAGAGTAAAACATAAAAATAATCATAGATAATGTTGAAGTAGGTGAAATAAACTCAAGGGTGACAAGAGTTTGTTTAACTTGAGCATACAGTGTTTTAAGCACGGGCCTTCCATTTATCCCGGGCCTCCAACATAATGAGCCTTAGATACCAAACAGACAAGTAAGCCCAGATTATTAATTTATCTAGGCTAATCTACCCTATCAAACACAGTCGTAGTGTGTTATAACATGTCAGTGCGATTTGCACGTTTGTGCCACAATTTAAACCTGCCCATTTTGTTGCATATTGTCGCGCGAAAAACAGACATTCGCTTAACTCGGGCATTTATGGTAAATTCAATTTTAGATGTACAGTATCTTTTTCAAAAATTGAAAATTGAATAATATTAATACGGAGTATATTATAAAGAAAGAGATTAGTATTAATTTTTTTCTTTGAAAATTGAACAATATTATATTATAAAGAAATTAAGAAAGTGATTATTAATCTTTCACCAAAATGAATGACTATTTTAATATTTTCTCTTTCAACTATCTCCAATTACAAGGGTTAATTGACGAATAAACTTTTTGACACTATTTTGCAAGTTTCATACATTTTTCAATCTTTGCAATTAAAGATATTGATTACAATTTTTTTTTTGTTGCATTATTTAATACATAATGTTTAGGTTTATGGCTAAAGTAGAAAAAACCATAATTCCCTGTCAGAAATCACAAAATGGCTAATAAGAAATTTACATTATATTAAGTTCGAATTAAATTTATCAGAAAGTAAATCTATGAGGCTAAATTTGTATACTATTTTGTTTCTATTTTTCTAGCATGGAATACACCCTAGCTCACAAATTAAGTTGAGAGTGTTGTGAGATTGATGTACTTATAAGTAGATAGAGCTAAATGCTAATAAGCTGAGTGTTGCGATTGCCAAACATGTGGTATAAGGTAAACTTGGAATTAGAAATTTTTAGAAGGAAAAAAATAATAATAATAGAATTAGGGCATATATTGTGTTATATAAGACGATAATATAGACTCTAATACATTTGGGAGAACGTTCTAAAATTAATATTATAGATAAAAAAAAATAGAAATAGGGCATATATTGTGTTAAATAATTACGATAAATGTAGACTCTAATACATTAGGCTAATCATATTAGTGCGAAATAAATATATAAGGTGGAAGCCATTTATTTAGTAAACTACTTATACTACGTACAGATATCATTGTATGATTGCTTGCAACATATTCCAATTTTCCAAAGCCAATTTAACTTTTCATTAGAAGGAGCCAATTGATTTGAACAACTCTACATATCAAAGCTTTGCGTCAGTCCTACAGAACAGGGAAATCAATGAAGAACCCCAGTACAAAGCAACAAACCACCCATACCCATTCTGCTTCTTTCTCTATACATTTCAAACAATATTTCCTCCTCCTCCTCAAGTTTAAGGTACTTATCCATGTCAAATCTGGACACGCAATCATTCCCAGCTTTCGTTGCACATACCTTTTCTCTTTTATCCATTGGAGAACTATGGACAAGACCTGGGCTCCAACTACCATGACTGCTCACAGAATGGCAACTGGGATCGTTCAATTGGCTTGTGTCCTGAATCAAACACTGATTTTTCATCAATTTTCTGAAATGTTACCAAGGTGAGGAAAAAACAAAAACAAAAAAGAGAAGCAATACCCTCCTAATCCTAATCAGCATTGGAATGTCTCAAATTTTAGAAAATACTACTAGATAACAGAAAAATGCAACTGTATCCAACTGGCAATGCTAGAACCCAACGTTAATGGGATCTTTCATACATCTGAGAACATTATAATGACGAATGTGGCCTACAGTGTATGCGAATAACTTGGCTAATGGACCAAAGGTTAATAACTGAAGTTCAAATGATTAGATGACAACTGGATCAAACCTTGTGAGAATACAAGAGGCAGAATATCACTCAAATATATCGGGGTGAGAGTGAGACTTAGAAGCTAACCTTTTCAGAGTCCCTAGGAAGAGTTTTTGGAGTTGTAGGAGTGTGTGCCTTGGTCTTTCCACATGGCGAACCATCATGGCTAGTCTCCCACTGCAACCATGGCAAAATAACACCATCCATTTCAACAGGGTGAGAATTGGATCCAGCTGGTATCCCTTCTCCTATTGCTAAGTCTCTTCCCTTCACCATACCTCCTAAAGTTGAACTGCCGTCGCTTCTCTCCCCATCAAAGGAAGATAAATCTGTATCTTCAATATTAGTGATGAAGTCATCAAAATACCTTTCTGCATCCTCGATCAGTCTTTCTGACATTCTACTTTTATCAGTGCTTCTCTTTACAACACCAAAAAGAACGAGTGTCAGTGATATGAATATATTGTATCTTATTGCTTTTGGATTGACATGAGAACTTGTGTCAACAGTGTAGACTTAAACAATTTAGTGACCATATTTAAGGAACACCTTTCTGGCTCGTGGCGGCCTCTCTTTCACAGCTGTATCTCTTGAATTAGGAAGCTCTTCATAAGTTTGAGAGACTTCTCGGCCACATTGCTCTACAAGCAACATTTCAGTAAGAAGAATCTTTTTCTGCTTCTCCAACTGAGGCCACAAAAACATGTACAATTTCAGAATCTGAATAACTCGTGCTCTCAAAAAGTCAGGCTTCCATAAATCATTATGAACTGAGGACACTATCCTAGGTTCAAACTTTGAGTGCTCTCATGAAAAGTCACTTGCCCATAAAGGCAACAACTTTAAAGGTAAAGTTTCACTAATTTGCAAAGCATTGTTCTGACAAACTTCTTCACATATGATATTGATTAATTGAACAAGCACAGCTGTTTTCAGCAAGCAATTGACAGAAACACAGTATTCTTTTGAGCGAGGATTTAATCCAGCTCGGTTGTTTAATCAAGCCTAATCCTATGACAGAAAAATAAGATAAAAAAGATCATGTTACTTAACACTGTGTTGCTAAACATTTGACTAAGATTTTTGAGAAACATAATTAGTGCTCCATCCATCCAATTATAAAGGCAAGTATTCTTTTTTTCTTTATGTATTATGTTAGCCCAAATATATAACAGTATTCTATACTTAGGCATGATGTTTCCATTTTCTGCCCAAATTTCCCTAATTTATGTATATACTTCAATAAATATCCATTGGCCTCTTTTCTGAATCTATAATGTGCTCATTAAATAGGGTTAAATTAAGAAACTTCTCATTATAAATTTTGTTACTAATGACATTCATATTCTTAATCTAAGTGAAAAATTATTTTGCGTATATATGGGACAGGGGTACAAAAAAGAATTACATAGGCAGTAGAGTATGTGCAGCTGAATTTGCTTTACAAGAGAAGTTCCATTATTTTGCAAATTATCACTGCAAGTTGTTTTTCTAGTTATCTTAATCAAGAGCACAAAAGCCATATGGTATTTATATTAACTGCCAATCGTTTATCCCATCAGAAAATCCAAATGTTTGCTGCAATAGCTGATACGATGTGATAACACAATAGACTAAGGGTTATGTGGTATGATGAAAGTTAATCAAAGGAAATTGAATAAGATGCTCTTATGAAACTGTATTGTAGTACTAATCAAACCACCAGACTAAAATTGATGGTGCCCACATTCAACTTCACTAGAGGAAACAAAATAACTAGCGGGTAAAGCTAGCAATTAGTGTAATCAGTGGCGACTCCAGGATATATAATTCGAGGGTACAAGAAATACTTTATTTTTTGACGATACTTCATTTTTTGTAAGCGATCGGCAACATCGTCATCAGAAACTCGTACTAGAAACACATCTCTCTCAATATAAGTGACCAAATAATCATTTATAAATTGATTTCTCATCCTATTTCACAACTTGTTCTTGACTTTTCCTTCTAATTTCTTAGAATGAATAAATATATAATAGTACTAGTAAAAAAAAATAAAAAATGGGGGGTACAATTGTACCCCCATTGCCCTTAGTTGAAGTCGCCACTGAGTGTAATCATGTTGTGTTCCATGAAAACACGATGAGACACGGCACCATTTGAAACAGTTGTAAGAACAAATGCCAATATGCTCTCATGAAATCACAAATGGTAAATCATGTTACTAATATCCAAGTCAACCCACTATTCTGAAATTGATGGCAGCAAGAGAAAGCTTATGCCAAACCCTAAGTTTGAGAGAAAGCAATTGAAAACCAGTTATCTAACAGAGGCCTAACAAGAGCAGAAAAATACCTGCTCCAATTTTTGTGCATATTTTTCTTTGATTCTGAAGGAATCCTCAAAAGTCTTGGAATTTTCTGAAAGTGAGCAGTCATCACTAACTAGATCTGTCTGATTTCTTCCCATTGCCTGTGCAGAGAGCAAATAGTTCAACAGATAAAACAACATCAACCATCAAAAACTGAAGAATAAGTTTTAGCAAACTAATTTGTTTCAATCAACTTGATTCAGTTCAGTTCGGATTTCTGCAACAGCGTGTCTTAGTTCCTTCCGCATTGCTTCATATAATCCACCATTTGCAACTTCCTCAGTAGGGTGGTCAGCCTATACAGAAGACAGAAGGAATCGGTAAGGAGGTTTAACGTGTTGGCTTCTCAGTAACAAAATACAGTATGTTATACAAGGGCTGGGATTTAAGAGAGAGCGAGAGGAGAAAGAAAAGGATAAATCGACCTTCTGAGCATGAACTGCCCGGATTATCTTCTCAAATCCATTTTTCCCAAAATGAGTATCCTTCGATTCGTCATCAGTTAATGCAGAAGATTGGCTCTGAGAAGTCCATATGTAAAAGTCATCATAAGTATACTGTTGAATAGATTATATCAAAGCTCAATTTTCATAGTACATGTAGAGAAACTGAGAAAGAAAGTGATTAAATATATTGTTTAGAATGTAGGCTAACTACGAAAGGCACAAAGGTTCCAGTAACTAAGAACATTCATTTTCTATGTTAAATTATGAATTAAAAATAAAAACCCACATATGATAAATTTAATATGATTCAATACATAATTTATGGATGAAATGATTTTCCAGAGATCATATTTAAGTAAAAGATAATATACACCTGCAAGTTACAAACACAATCTTACATAGCATGTACCCAAATACTCCCTCTATTTTCTCTGATTTGGCCCCTTTTATTATTATATACCACCCATATAATAAATAAAGGAGCCAAATCAGAGAAAACGGAGGTAGTACATGATAAGAAAAATTAATGCAATGGAATTCTAGAGATATAAAACCTCAACATGTTTGTCTCATCAAACAGATTATTATACATTCTAAAGAAACTCCCATTGAAAACTTCTATTGAATATTGATCACTAAAATAGTCATATTCTTCTCCCACCTCTTTATTTAACCTGTAAGGGTACTACTTTAATAAGTAAGAGATACATTTTAGTCCTAACTTCTATTTATTAGCCTATCCAAATTTTATATAGAAGAATTAATGATAAATTTTGCATAGCCTCCAAGGCTGTAAGAAACTGAGACTTAACCCATGTCTACCTCGTACAATTTGTTCCTTAACCAAATATTGTGGTGGACATTAACATTAAAATTTCCAAGAAACATGTTGATCATGATTAAGATAAGTATATACATGAAGAACAATAGCAAGCATGACATGGGCAAGACACACAGGTCTTACAGAGTAACCATCATGTATAAGAGAGAGGTCTATGTCGCTTCTAGATCTTCCCATTCGGCGGTAACTTGAAGCTGCTGTTTTTGGCCCCATTGGTAGTTGAGTGTTCCCTGAGGTAGGAGCTATCATAGTAGCACGATTGCTTGAATTCCGAGAACGACCTATATCACTCTGTAAATAAAATGTAATGTCACACAATCAAATGCACGAATACTACAAATTAGTTCTTCATTAGAAGGTACATCTACCCTAATACAAGCTCCCACATCCAAACAAGAATTCTCAATCAGGCTACAACAGCCAAACTATCAATTATTTGGCTACTAGTTATTGGCTTGTAAGAGATAAACAGCTCGTTAAATTATGAGCTTTATATGCAAATGGTGCCGTAGTTTATCATTAAAGAGAAAATCTTTGGCAAGATCCTGAAACATTCAATGGTCTTACGCATATCACTGTTATTTCTGGGAAATACTACATTGTTACTTATTCATGTGCCAAATATGCTCTAATTGCACCAAAAACGTATTGAGAAAGCAGCCGCACCTCGGAGTCGCTTATGTGATATCTCGCCACTGATAACGACCTCCGCCGCCGCGGCCCCACATCAGTCGAGACAGCGTCCTTGTCTCCAGAAGGAACAGCATTCCCACGACTCCTCGCCACAGATACAGACCTCCTCCTCCGCGAACTTGCGTCGGACAAGACAGCATTTTTGGCGCCCAACGCAGCGGAGCTGCTAGGAACAGCGTCACCGCGGCCTCTCGACGCAGACCGCACCCTTCTTCTCGACGACGCCGTATCGCTCGCCCACCGGCCAATCTCCCCCCGGCGCGAGACGGAACGCCCTTCCCGCTCCACCGCTACTCCTCCTCCTCCTCCGTCACTCTCATTCTTCGACGAAGACGAGAAGAACTCGAGCGCCAGATCGTCCAAGCTGATCTCCGGGAACGGCGCCGTCGAGCCCCTCGTCGTGTTGACGAATTTGCCCCTGGGCACGTCTTTCATGTAGTCCGCCTCGGTCTCCCGCTCCGGCGGAACGGAGTGAGGGAAGCGGCTGAGGCTGCGGGAGCGGCGGAGAGAGCGGTGGGCGGAATCCTCCAGGCTGGAGGCGCCGATTGAAGCTCTCTTGGTGGTTGATTTGAAGGCTGAGGTCGCCATGTAAATGGATTGGTGGTTGATTAGTTAGGTATTTCAATCACGTGAATATGAAATCTTGAATTAGGTGTGGAGTTGAACATTGCCACATAGCTCTGAAGAAGTTATGAGAGAGAGAGAGAGAGTAAATGGGAGGATGAAGGTTTGGACTTTGGCGGATGGATCGAAAAATGAGGAATAATTTGAAATTGAAATTCAGGTGGGCATGGCCATTGGTAGGGCAATTAAACCCAAGCTCAATTTTAAATGCATTAAAATACTGCTGGTATTAAGTTTGAATTTCATATAAATTTGATTTTCGAAATAATAGATTGATATATTGATAGGTTATAAATGATTGAGCGAATTTCCTCTCATATGTTGATATGTGGAAGTACAATTTGAGCAAAATAAAAAATAAAAAGTAAAATAAATAATAATAATAATAATAATAAGGGTTGACATAATATTTCAAAATCGAACAAATCGAAAATTTTAATTTGATTCAACTAGTTTGTCTAATTTGATTAATTCAAACAAAGATAATGTTTAATTTTGTGGCTTTCAACTTCCGCAGTAATTTGAATAATTTCTATACTCTTATTTCAACTAACTCGATATAAAAAAAAAAATAATAAAAATAAAAAAAAAATCAATAAGGCCATCGTTAGTTATTAAGGAATGAACCCAAATTCAAAAAAGCTACAAATTTCTTTTAAAAAAAACAGTCAAATAATAAGCATACGAAAATTTAAAAGTTAAATTTTCCTAGAACATTAATAATAATCAAAGAGAATTGAATTTGATGGAGAAGAATGACGGATAAGGGAATAGAACTTAGTTTGAGATATGTTCTAAATTTGAGTTACAATATTTTCAAATTAGGTAAATTGAACTTATAGTAATATATTATATTATATTATTACCCTTAATTTGATATATATTATAAAAATATTATAGGCGATGTACATTTTATAAAACAAGACTCTTTTATACATTGGTATAGATTAAATTGTTTCAAAAGACTATAAAAAACTTATAAATTCATCTGAAGCATTCCTAATTTCTAGGTTCATATAATCTATCTAATCTAATCAATTCTACATACCACCTAAATAATTTATTTATTTATTAATCTTAAAAGCCAATACATTCTATATACATATATAATTATAAGTTTTAATGGATTTAATATTAGGAATTATTTATTAGATTTAGTGGTCTTTTGATGTTTTTCCTCAATTAATGTGGTCATAATCAATTGTAAATTAATTTAGGCAAAATACATCCGTAGGTCCCTGTACTTTCGTGTTTTGTTTCGATTGATCCTCCTACTATTTTATCATTTTAATGAATCCTCGTACTTTCATTTTTGATTTGATGGGATCCTTATTTAACGGATCCACTCCACCGGTTAAGTTTTCCGTTAACTTAATTCTATGTCATTATTTATAATTAAAACAATATTCCAAGTAAGCCATTTCTTAATTTAATATGAATATTCCACTGCTGGAGATATGAAGCCGTGCAAGACCTCTTCATCAATGGAGATCCTCAGCAACCTCATTCTATGCAGCAAGTAGAACAGCGGCCCCGTCGTCGCACTCACCCACACCACTATCGCCGCCACCTCCTCTGCCTGCGCCGCCACCAGCCCCCACCCTCCCCCCACTAGCACCCCGTACGCCCTTCCCGAATTGTACACCTGCGCCACGAACTTCTCTTTGCGAACATCCCGTTGAGGATTAGCTCCCACGCCCCGCATCCCCGTGGAGCTGCACGGCCTCGAGAGGATCGTCGATGTTCAGCCCGACTAAAACCCAGGCGGTGAAGAATCCGCAGACTATCGCCGCCCACGGCTCCACGACGGCGCAGCCGGAGGTGATGGCGACGAATCCGCCCATAACGCTGTTACATACGGCGAGCGCGTCCCGGTGGCCGGCTAGCAGCCGCTTCCCGAACAGAGTGACGATTCCGGCAGTCGATCTGGCTGTTGAAATGTTGTCCCACATCGGTTGGAGATGGTCTCTAGAGCCTCTTTATATGGTGAGGCAACCCTCCCCTTCATAAGGCCTTTTGAGGGGGAAATGGGTCCAATATTCCATTTTCAAATATGGTATCAGAGCCAGACTCCAATTCGATGATGGGCCCCCCGATATCGTTGTCAACAGATGGCGTTGGGTTGTCCACGCTGCGCGTGAGGGGGGTATGTTGAAATGTTGTCCCACATCGGTTGGAGATGGTCTCTAGAGCCTCTTTATATGGTGAGGCAACCCTCCCCTTCATAAGGCCTTTTGAGGGGGAAATTGGTCCAATATTCTATTTTCAAATACTGGCGAGCGTGGTGGTCATCGCCGTCCTCCCCACGGCGGTCCAGTTCTCCTGATCGGCGTTGCTAGGGTAGGGCACGAGAATCTCATTGAATGAGCCCGGATTGAATCCAAACCACCCAAACCAGAGGAGAAAAGTACCAAGAACCGCCAGCGTGGCGTTGTGCCCACACATAACCACATAATATTGTTTTAGTTATAAATAATGACATGGAATTAAGTTAACGGAAAACTTAGCCGGTGGAATAGATCCGTTAAATAAGGATCCCGTAAAATCAAAAATGAAAGTATGAGGATTCATTAAAACGAAATAATAGTAGGAGGATCTATTGAAACAAAACATAAAATACAGGGACCTAAGGATGCATTTTGCCATTAATTTATTATCTAATTGATTTAGTTACACATCTTTCCATACGAGACAACTATTCTTTGATTATATTTAGACCTAAAATTTAAATATTACTCCCTCCGTCTCACTATGTTTGACACTTTTCTTTTCGGCACGAGAATTAAGACGCAAGTAATTAGTGTGTAAAGTGTAATGTGTGTAGATATATAGTGTTGTTTATGTATTTATACATATTTTAAAACAAAAGCCTCATAGATGCATAAAAATATATTCATGTTTGATCTTAAATGAAAGATCGTATCGAGACCTTTAATTTGGTATAAAAATTATAAAAATCCGAGAACAAACGATCAAGTTATGACAATTTAAAGTTTTACTGGGATTTAAATTATATTGGGATATGTGCTTGTTGGGAACCCTTCAACAGTTTTGATAATGTTGTTAGAAACCACACTTAGTCAATAGACGTTAATTGGAACAAACTGATCTCCGTGTTTGGATCAGT
>CM038111.1:28284876-28485248 GCA_001642375.2 Mentha longifolia | reverse complement strand
TACCAAGAAGGCAGTTGGTCTAGAGATCTGCAGATCTCCATCTCCCAGGGTCAACATCAGCTCTATTGAGCCTAACGACATGACCAAACCTCCAGCAAAACCGTGTAATGCTGTGGCCACCCCATCTAGTGGTTTGTGCACATCCATTTGCAGAAAACAGTCCTCAAAGATTACGATCACCCGTGCTCCTGTATCTACGAATACCCTTTTTACTTCATATCGCTCGATCCCTGCCGTAAGTACTAGGGCATCTTCATGAGGATGAATTAGGGATCTGTCATCTTCGATCCCGAAAGATACTTCAGGATGAGGTACTCCCCCTTCAATCTTCATCATGTCATGCTTTTCCAGCATCTGAATTTCTCGGTGATGCGCTTTGCGGCTTCTATTGGAGTCACCTCCTGTAGGTCCTCCATAAATCATGGAAATTACGCCTTTGTTAGCTGAAATTTCTGTTGATGTTTCTTTTTGTGGGAATTTGCCATCCCTTTCATCTTTACGCCTCTTGGGCTGGCCAGATTCTTTTTTGATGTATTCTAATAGTTGACCTTCTTGTATGAGTTTTTCAATGGCTATTTTCAGATTACGGCACTCATTGGTAGTATGCCCATAATCATTGTGAAATTTGCAGAACTTATTAGAAGGGGGCCGCCTTGGAGGCTGGTCCCTACCTGGAGGGATTTGTACTCCCTATTTCTTAATCACCACTTCTAGCAAATCAGCTGGGGATCTGGTAAGCGGTGTGAGAGATCGTTGAAACCTTTCATTTTTCTCGGGTTTCCTCCCTTCAGGAGCCCCTCTTTTTCTATCATCAGGCTTCTTATCTTTTTTGAAGGTTATATCTGCTCGTTTAACATTCATAGCTTCTTCCATGTTTATATACTTCTGTACCCGAGATAAGAGCTCATCAAAGGTTTCGGCAGGTTTCTTTATTAGTGAGGCGAATAAGTGTCCTGACCTCAATCCTTCCACAAAGGAATGTATTTTCAAGGTGGCACCCACACCTGGGATTTCCAGTATTGCCTCATTAAACCTGGTCATATACTCTCTCAGGCTTTCAGTGGCTCCTTGCTTGATAGTTGTTAAGTACAACGAGTTCTTAGTAGATCTCTTTGAGCTCACAAATTGGTGTAAAAAGATTTCTCTTAAGTCTTTGAATGAGTGGATTGAGTCCCTAGGCAATTGCTGAAACCACTGTTGTGCAGGGCCAGAAAGAGTGGTTAAGAATACCCTGCATTTGACTCCTTCAGAATATTGGTGCAATAAACACAAACTCTCAAATTTCATGAGGTGTTCTTCGGGATCTCCTTGCCCCTTGTACTCATAAGAAACTGATTTGAAGTTCTTGGGAATAGGGTCGGTTTGAATATCTGCCGAGAAAGGGTTGTTCTCATTAACATAGTCAGGACCGTATTTAGATCTGTTTTCCTTCCCGGTACGGGCTACAGATGTACCTACTATCTCTTTTGTTGGATGGACAGATTCATCCGCATTTCTTTTTCCAGATGCCTGGTGCGCCTTACGGAGCTCTTCCAGTTCTTTAGCCTTGACCCTCATTTGGTCTTGTTGTTCTTGGATCTGCTTCTGGAGCATATCTGTGAGGGTCTTCTCCTGACCGGTGCTTGTTTCTTGCACCTCATCATCAGAAGACCCGTAGTCTGTAAAATGCCCAGCCTCTCGGATCTGAGGTAACTTAGTGATTACGTCCTTAAGGACTTTAGGATCTTGTGATCTAGATGCATATTTGTCTTTCACTTTTTCCTGATTTCCCTTACTTTCGGGGAATGAGGATAGATTGATAGGATCTGCAAGAGTACTAGCTCCAATGATAGCTAGTCTCTTCTCCAGGGTTCCTTCCAGGGCTCCATCTATCATTGCTTTCATTTGCTGTAGCATCAACGAGGAGAAACCAGATTCGCCTACATTGGTCTCCTGAGGTACTGACATGACCCCGGGATTGGCACCAGAACCGGGGGTGAGATGAGGCGTATTTGCCTGTCCTTCAGCAGATGATCCCATCATTTGGGCTATACTGGAGTGTTGATCCATTTTTAAGGAAGATCTGCAAAGATATATGCAGAATTTATTTGATTAGTGCCTAATATTAGGTTAGGGCTTTCTTCTCCTTTTGTAGGAGGATAGGGAGCTTCGGGTCCTCTTGTTGGGACTTTTCCGACCATTTCCCTTAAATAATCTTGAGGATTGTTTTGCTTAAGCATGAAGATAGCTTTTCTGTGCCTGGATCTTTTGCCAGGGCTTACTGTCAGCTCATCTTGCTTTTTGTCAAAAAATCTCTCAAGTTGTACGATATATGTGTTGGTGATGTGTTTCTACTCACCAAGTATAGGATTTGAGGATTCTTCTCCTTTTTCTCGAGATTTCTCTGAGATATGGAGGTTCTTCTATTACAACTCTTTAATACTCTATTTTTCATAGGAAAAGGAAAGGTCAACACACATTGTATATGTAATTTTCTCTGAATTTTTTTTTGTACATAGAGATCCATTGAATAAAATGAAAGAATTTAAGGGAGTGATCTTTACTGTGATTGAATTTCTTTTGCTGGAATTATGATTTGCTTAAACCCTCTTTCCTTGCTTTTTACCACAGATCCTACACAAGGCGAAAAAGCAATTGAAACATCCTTTACTCATATTTCAAGCAAATCCCTCATCATAATCAACAGATAAATTACAACAAGAATGAACATCATATAGGCTACGCGAATATTCACATTTTTCCTTTACGTGTTTTCACAAAGAAATCGAATCAAAGTTCAGAGCGTTTTTTAGGGAGAAATCTACGCCTTAGTCAGATTTTCCCATAGATGGCGCCAGTTGATAGATTGAGTTATTTTCCATCAACAAATTTACACAATTATTACAAATATAACAAAATATAAGATGTTTGAATTTTTCCTAAATAAATTTTGAGTGTTTCCTTTGAAGAATCAGCTTTTTCTGTTTGCTCAAGGATGCTACCTCAATGATGCTTTTCTGGTCACCGCCTCCTAGCCGCAAGCCTGCAAAATAGAACCGGAGGAATGGGGAGGGTTCCTCCGGGAAGGCACTCCGACGCTCAAGTCAGTAATTGCTCAAGGGAAATAGAAATCCGCTTCAGCAAAGCTTGTAGCGGAGGTAAAGTATCAGTAAAACACGCGTACATTTTCTTGGTGAAGAAGGTTGAATATTTATAGTAGGATAAAGAGTGAGGGTAAAAGGGTAATTACCTCTATGCTATGACGTTAAGTTAGTCTTTTTGGAGGAGACAAATTAGTTAGAGAGAATATCTTAGTTATGATTAGTGGTCCCCGAAGTGGTCCCCACGGTCACGTTTTTCCTACACCCCGTATGGAGATCTGGGGTTAAGGGAATGATAGTAACGGGGAGGTGGTCTGCACTTGTCACCTTCAGATCGAGGATAAAGGGTGATCTGAGCCCGCTGCATTCAGATCACTAATATATCAGGTCTGTGAGATCTGGCGAAAATTGGACATCTGTTCCTTTATCTCTTCTGTATTTCAGAGGCATGTTAAGAGCTGCCAGATTGTTCCCTAATTGAGCTCCGTTAATAATAAAAATGATTATTCTATTAATGAAAGGATTTAAAAGATTCCAAAAAATTAATATGTTATTCCTTAACAGATTTGCTAATAAAGAAAACATAAGAGCGATTATATTTTTTCCTTAGATTTATTTTAAAAATTTAGATTCTTATTATATCATTATGAATAGACGCGACTCGACGAGATTATTGATGTTACTTTGCCTATCAAGACCGGCCATTATCTACGCTTCAAGAGGTGGACTTATTTTTCAAATGTATATGAGTTATGTATGCTCAATGATTTAAAGATGAAAAGTGCTTATCCATAAAATATTTTAATGCGCACTCTAGACGTTTAATGCTCTGAAAAGTTAATCGATCGAGATTCAAAGCTCAGTCTAACACACTAGTTTGAATCATGTACACTCCCCAATAGTAGTGCAATGGGTTGATCTCTATTGTGTGCTATTTAAATCGAAGCTCTCTGGGTTCCGACCCGAAGTCTGAAAACTAAAAACTGTAAACTGCGACCGGGACTATCTATTGGAAGTCCGAGGACCTGTCGGTGGCAAGAGGTCCGGGGTCCAAGTAACAGTAACTATAGAGTGCGACATGATACTGCGGTGCAAGTAAAATGATTTAGCATGCTTAGTTGAATTTTGTTTTTCCAAAACCTCTAAGTTATGCTCATAATATGGATAAACTGTTATATTTCTCAACTATTGACAAAATGCGTAGCCCACTGAGTGCATTAGTACTTAGCCCAAAATATTTTAAATGTTTTCAGGTTGATGGATCGGTGATGATGGTGCAGAGTTGAGGCTAAGACTGTCCACTTTATTAAGCTTCCGCTGATCGTATTTCTTTTGTTATACTTTAGAATATTTCACTCTGAATTTGTAGATTGTCTTGTGTCGAGAAACTTGAACTCGTTACCTTTATTTATTGTGAATGATGATCATTTATGATTCGTTGAGGTATCAAACCTTAAGCGATCCTAGTTTATCAATGTATGTTTTGTTGGGATTATTTGCCATTGTTTTTTTGGCTTATTCCCCTTGCTAAGAAGATGCTACCCAAATTTTTGGGAGCATCATTCGATTATTGTGATGAATCGTTTATCCCTTTCTATCCCCACTCCTTTAATCCAACCCTTAGTCATGCTCTTGGCGCGTGCGCCTTCCCTCGGGAATTGGGGCGTGACATCCACAATATTGTTGTTCGTACCTAATATTGAACTTTAAATCGGTTCAACTCTGTAAGAACTGCCTTTCGCAATTGCAAAACCCAATTTTTTTTTGCAGTCTCTGACATGTCATTATCCCTACTTCTAGCTTTAGTCCTACGCTGGTAAAACCATGCTTGAATCATGTTACATGCGTACTCCAATAAGGAAGCAACTGGCAATTTGCGGGCCCACTTGAGACGCCCATTTAACGACTCAACTGCATTTGATGTTCCAAAAGCATACCGCCTCACAGGACATTTGCAAGATGCCCATCTCATCGGACCAATGTCCATAAGCTTCGCATATGCACCGGGAGCTGATTTTTTGATATTGTTCATATGATCTAGAAAATCTTCTTCTTTGTATGCGCTTGCAGCGGCATGGAATAAATCAATCGTGAGATCCTTGAAGTTCCGTAGGTTTCCTTGAATGTGGTATGTGCAAAAACCGTGAGGGGTACCTAGACCTGCCCACGGGCCGAGCCCGCCGGTTTCGGGCCCGCCCCGGCGGGCCAACGGGCCTGAAACATGCGAACCGAACCCGGCCCTTGATTTTAGAATACGGTTTAGGGCCAGGACCGAGGCCCGGCGGTCCCGGGCCGAGCCCGAACCGGCGGGCCAACGGCCGGCCCTAAACCGCCGAAAATTGTTGTTGCTTCCCAAAACAGGGGAAAAATAGAACATGGCAATTTGCTCTCGGCATTTGGCCGAATTTTTTATTTTTTTTTATTTTTATTTTTTTCAACTTTGATTGTTTTTTTTTATTCTTTAATATATATATTTTTTATGAATACTAAATGATAATTTGGTAAGTTTTGATGATGGTTTTTTATTTTAAAAATATTTTTAAATAACTCATCAAATTGTTAAAAATGAATAACAATTTTTCAATTTTGCATTAATAATGAGGAAAATTACGACAATAACTTAATCCCAATTTAAGTACTTTCACAATTGAATAAGAAATTTTACATTTGAAATGGAAAATACTAATAATAATAATAAGGGACTTGAAATCAATTTAATTTCTAAAATCGAGTTGCCTACGTATCTTCATAATTTTAGAGGAATCAAAGTCGACGTAGTTCTTTTTACATTACAATGCTTCCTACTCCGCACCCGATGCCGATGCCGATGCCGATCGATCCGTCTCGGTGAAGGCTTCATCTTCGTTCTCATTTCGATTATCCCATTCCGGTTCTTGAGCTCTAAGGTCGGCCCTATACCAATCATCAAGCAACATGGTAGCTTCAATGTTCGCCGGCTTCATTGTTGATCTTCTTTGATCTAGCATAAGACCTCCGGTGCTAAGGGCTTGTTCAACGGATACGGTGGATGCCGGGACGGCAAATAACTCCTTCGCCATCATGGAGAGTATTGGGTGCTCCACTCTCTTCGACCACCATTTCAACACGTCGATCGACGGACCACTATCTTCAACACCAAAGACAAAACGAGTTTGCAAAAATATATCTAATTCACTATTACCTTGGCTCCTTGGATTATCATAGGTTCTATTTTGGTACATTCCTTGCATTTGTCTAACTAAAGGATCCATTGAGTCCATAGCAAAGGGAAAATCAAATGAAGACATCATAGTAGAAGAAGAAGAAATATTGGTATTATCTTCATTACTACCATACTTTCTCCTATATTCATCAAAAAGTTCTATCAAAGTCCTATGTAGATCATCCTTGATTTGTTGCACATTAGGAAGATCAAAAAATATTTGTTCACCATCAATTACAACACCACGAAAGTCCATTTGCAAAAAAACATCATAATAAATCCCAAGCATTTGACAAACACCATCATATCTCCATTTAGGATCCAAACATTTAGTAATCAAGAAAACTTTTGGAATCTCCCTAAAATACTTTAGCCACTTTTGAACCATAACATAAATCACACCTTGCAAGTTTGGCCTAGTAAAATAAGCCTTAAAAGAGATGTCAATATACATGCAATGCTCTAACACTTTAACGGAAGTACAATAATAAACACCCGATAATTGTTTAGTAGCCATATGAAAAACCTTCAATAATCCATATAAATCATCACATGCATCCCAATGACTATCATTAAGAACTAATTGAGCCGTGGAAAATTCTTTCCTAAAAAAATCACATAAATGACCCTTATACTCCATCGTACTATTAAGCATCTCATAAGTAGAATTCCAACGATGAGATACATCGGCTTTGAAACACGTATAAACAATATTCTTTGAACGACAATATTTTTGCCATTTTTTCCCTAAAGTTTTTGATTTATGCAAATATTTAACGGCATTTTTAATAGGAACAACGGACTCTTGAAAAATATCAAGCGCATCTTGGACACATAAATTCAAAATATGATAAATGCATCTAGAATGAAAGTATTTTCCATCAAAAGATGGTGCGCATGCTTCAATGAGTTGAGGAATACTAGCCGTGTTCGCTGTTGCATTATCAAAACCAACCGAAAAAACCTTATTAATCAAACCATATTCATTTAAAACGGTGATAATAATCAAACCAATATTTTGAGCCATGTGAGGCTCTTCAAACTCCCTAAATGCAATCAAACGTTTTTGCAAAGTCCATTTTGCATCAATCCAATGACATGTAATTCCCATATAACTAGCCTTATTATATGCATCGGTCCAAACATCGGCACAAATAGAAACTTTATGACCCAAACGTTGCAAATATTTTATCAAATCTTTTTGTTTTTCCATGCATTGACGCCTAATCCTCTTAAGCATTTGAGTTCTAGCAACTTTACTAGCATTGGGACCTAAACCTTCTTTATAGGATGCTTCATACGTTATTCTATCAGCATAATTAAAAGGTTGTTTCTCCATAGCACAATATCTAGCACATGCATCTTCATATTTACCTTTATCAAATTTAAATAAAGAGTGCGTACCCGTCTCCGAAGATGAAGTGTTAACTCGAATTTGAGTTTGAGAAGTCAACATTCCGAACTCCGTCAGATGAGTGCTCTCCATGTGCCTTGTCATAGTGCCAGAGCCTCCTCCTCCGATCCATTTGTAACGTGTTGTGCAATAGTTGCAATGCGCAAAGTATCTCTTTCGACCATCGGCTAGAGGAAGTTGGCCTTCGACCTCCGGAGTATGAACAAGTCGAAAGTGTTTCTTGAATATGTCGGACTTCGGTTCTTTCTTGGATTTTGATGGAGGAGGAGGAGGAGGAGATTGATCATCTTCGTCATCGTCGTGCTCTTCATCTCCTACGTAGGTGGAGCCATGAAATTCGAATCCTTGACTTTCCATCGTATTGACCATGTCCTCAAAGGCTTTATCTTCTTGCTCTTAGGCTTGAAGTCTCGCATACTCTTCGGCTTGTAGTCGTTCGGCTACTTGCCTTGAGATTTCCTCCGCTATTTCCATCTTTCTTGACCTTTGAGTTTGTTGGCCTCCTTCGCTTTGGGATTCACCGACCACCTTGCCCTTACCCTTGTTTCCTTTGGAAGAAGACATTATGTATGTGTGTGTAGTTATGAAAGTGAGAGTGAAAGCTTGAGAGTTGAGAGTTGAAACTTGAAAATTGAGACTTGAAAGTTATAATAGAGATTGAGAGAATGAGAGAGAGAGCTTGAGTTGAGTGCTTGAAACTTGAGAAGAATTAGACTTGTGAGTTGTGAGTGAAAGCTTTAGAGAATTAGAGTGAATATGAGAGTTTGAGAGTTGAGAGATTGTGTGGTGAATTAGTATTTGAATGAGGTTTAAATTTATAGTAGGGGATGAGAGATGGATGATTAGATGAGGAGTGGAGAGGAGGAGGGGGAGGAGCATCCCAAGCCAACGGCTAGCTGCAGCTGCAGCCTGCAACTCTGTTTCTACTGTCAACAATCTCGTTGGGCCCACCGGGTCTGGCTCGGCCCGCCGGTCCGGGTTCAGCCCATCGGGTCCCAACGGCTAGTAAAGCCCGGCGGTTCATTTCGTAGCCCGGCGGGCCAGCACGCCGGTTAACCGCCGGTTCGCGGGTCGGAACTTCTTCGAACCGAGCCCAGCCCTTCGTTCGGGGTCCCGGTTCCGGGTCCGGCCCGTTGAACGGCGGTCCCGGGCCAAAACCGTAGACGGAGGGCCGGTTCAAGGCTGAGCCCGGCGGGCCATGAAGCCCAGGCAGGTCTAGGGGTACCTGAAGATATATTGGTATGAAATTATATAAAAAATATAGTAAGAATACATAAAATTCGTATTATTGCCATGTACTAATAACATAATTCTTGCCGCTTAAGGTAAGAATCTATACTAGCTAACGGTAAGAATTTTTACCAAAATATGGAAAGAAATGTAGGTAAGAATTTCAGACATGGAAAAACCGATTGCACGGCATTCTTTATACTTTTGTGTTGATCTGAAACAATCAACAGATTATCCCGGGATCTGAGACTCTTGCGAACGTGTTCCAAGAACCATGTCCAAGACAAGTCATTTTCTTTGTCGCCAACACCAAAAGCCAAAGGCACTATTTGTTCGTTTGCATCTTTCGTGGTTGCAACGAACAAAACACCCCTATATTTCCCCCTCAAATAAGTAGCGTCAATGACGATGACAGGGCGGCACTCACGGAAAGCTTGTATCGATGCAGCCAGGGAAAAGAAACAAAACTGGAAAGTACAATCATCAAGTGTCTGTAAATCCACCACTGATCCAGGGTTCATGTGTTCCAACATGTATAGGTACTTTGCAACCATCTGAAAAAAGTAAAAATTTACACGCGTAAGAAATAATTGCATGTTGTAAGAAATAAAATTAAAAATGGTTTAATTCTTATCTTATATATGTAAGAAATGACATATTTCTTATTACAATATGGTAAGAAATGAGATGCGTCAAACCTGGAATGACTTGTCGTGATCTCCATAAATCTTTTTCAAAGCTCTATTCTTACCAACCAAAGCAGTAACGTAGTTTAGTCTAACTCCGAAATCCCTAAGAAACTGACCCTGAATGTCCTTGGCCCTAACAACATAACCGTCCTTGGTGATGTTAGGGCCAATATACTCAGCATGTTAGAACGTCTTTACAAGAAACATAAAGTTTCTTTAGATTTGAGATGGGTGTTCGAAACTCTAAATGATTTTTCAAATGGTACTTATATATTGCGGAAATCAAGCTGTACTTACTAGAGAATACAGACCCACGTAGAAGTTGTCCAGTATCGATAGGTTCAATTTGCAACAGGATTTCATCGTGCTCTACACATGCATGTTGTGAAGCACCAGCTATAATCCATTGAGTCGATGCACAATTATTGACAGAGGTACATATTTCAACTGAAGTATTTAGTGTCTCAATCGTGGTGCAATCATTCACAATTATTTCATCGTTGCTAATCTGATTTGGGGTACATGTCGTCATTTTTGGGCAAGCATTCACATAAATAATTGGCAATTCCCTCATTTCCGTCAAAAAGGACCACTCAAACTCATCGGTAACCTTTATTCTAATAGTGTCACCATAATCAGATGTTATCATTGCATCTATGTCAAATGTGTGCATTGACTTGTCCTTCTTCAACCAAACCTCGAGCTTCGTCAAAAATTCGTTGTAACCTATACCACCACGTGGCACCGGGATGTAATCTTTCATTCCACCATTATAAATGTCGTTGTCCCAGCCCCCCCCCCCCCATGCACAACAATTAGTAGAACTGCCATGAACTGCGTAAAACCAAGGTAAGAACAAGATGAGTTCTTACACAATAAAATTCCACAACCAATACGAACTGTTAAAACCTATTTAATTATAAGAATTTTGTAATTTCTTACCCACTACTAATGTAAATATATGACTTATTTCTTACCACCTATGTAAGAACATAGATGGAAAAGAACATAATGAGTTCTTACGCAATAAAATTCTACATCCAATACGAAATGTTAAAAACCTATGCAATTATAAGTAAGAATTCTATCATTTCTTACCAACGGTTAATGTAAATATGACTCTTCCCTTACCACCAACGTACGAACTTAGTTGGGTAAGATCAAAACGAGTTCTTACACGATAAAATTCCACAACCCATACAAAATGTTAAAAATCTATTCAATTATGGGCAAGAAATCTATTATTTCTTGCCAACTACTAACGTAAATATGTGACTCATTTCTTACCACCTACACATGCAAAAAACACATTTATTGCTTCACATTAAATACTGCCTTTACATATTTATGAAGTCCATACTGCCATATTCCTTACCTAAATAGCAGAATCTTCCCCAAGAAAAAAACACAGACGAAAGAGAATATGCAACCTAGAAAGGAATCGAGAAGAACTCGTCTCCTACAACACCATACAAGTAAAATACACATCTAACATACAAAACCCAGTAAAAAAGACTATACTGTCATTCTCCTTACCTAAATTGCAGAATCTTTCCCAAGAAAAAAACACAGACGAAAGAGAATATGCAACCCAGAAAAAAATCGAGAAGAACTCGTCTCCTACAACACCATACAAGTAAAATACACATCTAACATACAAAACCCAGTAAAAAAGACTATACTGTCATTCTCCTTACCTAAATTGCAGAATCTTCCCCAAGAAAAAAACACAGACGAAAGAGAATATGCAACCCAGAAAGGAATCGAGAAGAACTCGTCTCCTACAACACCATACAAAACCCAGTAAAAAAGACTAATAGACACATAAAGAAAAAGGAATGAAGATGTCTACAATGCCAAAAACAGAGCGTCTACATGAATGAACAGCAGCCTGAACTCCCGCTTCCACCTGACCGTCAACAAACTCCCCTTCGAAAAACCCTAGGATAACTCCCCGTCGGTCACCAAACACCATGCCTGTAGCAGGAAACGCGACAGAGAAACCCTAAAGATGTCGCCGCCGGTTCCCTAGCAACCCAACGACGGCGCGCCGCGTATGCCTGTCGCCGTGATGGAAACCCTAACCAAGCCACCATCCGTGCGCTCCCCTCTGCTACAAGATCGTGAGTTGGAGTAATGAAAAGAGAGAGAAAATAATGAAAGGTGAATTTGTATTTCAAACAAATTGGGCTAGGGGTATTTTTGTCCTCACACACACAAATTGGCTAGAATTTGATGTTTGTTAAGTTTTGGTTAAATATTGGTTTCACTAAGGGTATGAGGCTATATGGAGGTATTTTTTCTACTTTAAATCTCAAGTTGTCCATTATTTAGATCAGTGGTCGAAGAAGTATCATTTCTCATGTACTTTTATATTTATTAGTATTAATGTCAAACCGCCCGTTGTTTGATTATTTTACAATTGTGAAAATTTATTAGGTAAAAACAATTAATATTGAATTATATTAAAAAAACATGCCAATGAAGAGCAGTATTAATCGTTAAGTTTTACTCCCTTTAAATGTCAAGTTGTTCAATATTCACAGTTGAAAAAATATTTTTTTTATGCCTAGTCGCCCGTTGTTTGGTTTAACAATTTGAAGGTAACATTTGTTGGCAGTTGTATGCATTTTTAAGTAATATTTTTTGAGTATTTATATTTATTTCAAAAGTCTCTCGCTGTTTGAGTCTACTATTTTCACGGAAAACATTTGTTGTGTTGCATTTCTCAAGTCGAATGGTTATATTCATTTTGAATATGAAGCCGCCCGTTGTTTGAATTATCCGTCGGAGATATAATATTTCTTGAGTAATTGTATTCGTTTTGAATATGAAGCCGCCCGTTATTTATGAATATGAAGTCACCCGTTGTTTGGATTATCCATTGTAGATATAATATTTCTCAGGCCCGTTATTTATGAATAATGTCAAGCCTTTTTCGGATAATCATCGTATTTATTAATTATTATTTATAAAATAGTAAATTGTATGGTACAAATATATATATATAATATTTGATGTTAAATTGAAAGATTCAATAATTCTGGCATCTTCAAATCGAATTATTATATTAATGGACCAAAATAATAAACTAATTACATGTCCAATAAGTCAATAAGCAATTAATGACCGTTATTACAATTTTTTTGTTATTATTTAATTATAAATATGGAGATATATTATAATATGGTATATATAAATTGATTAAATTATTGCCTAATATAGCCAAAGTCACGAGAATTTAGAAAAATATTGACGAAAAATCCACAATAATCCACGTAGGATGAGGATCCGTTTTCGTATTATATATATATTGATTGATATTTGCACTTCAAATTTAAAAATTTAAACCATTCTTATTTATCTAAAATCTATATATTTATACATTTTATATTATACATATATATATTTGCACTTCAAATTTAAAAATTTAATTATGAGGATGAGAGGATTCGAACTTATAATTTCCCACGCAATAGCCTATATCTTTATACCAATACACCATGTCACTAATTAATGTTATTTAAAGCATACAATATATTATACGTTCCGTTCCGAATTCGGAGCACCTCAACCACGTGCCTACGTGGCGTTTCCTACATTCTCCATTAGTTATTTATCTAAAATCTATATATTTATACAAATTAATTCTTATAAACTAATATTTTATTTCCATATTTATCTTATATTTAATTCTATATTCTATATATTAATAGAATTATATATATATATATATATATAATAAAAATTATAATAAGAATATGTATATTGATATACTTGTAAGTTTATAAGATAATCATTAAGCTATTTATAAATAAAATTAAGATAACAATGAATAAAATTTTAAACTATTGATTTAATTGTGTTTATGGGTATATATAGATGTATTTTAGATAAATAAGAATGAATGATGGAAAATATCATTTTATATTGTATTTCTATTTATGTAAAATATCCCATCCCATATCGAAATCTCAAAGTTAAGCACATACATATAGTTGCATATAAAAAGAGAATTTAGATAATATAATTATGCGTATTTTTTTTTGGTATTTCTCATAAAAGTAAAATAGTAGTTGTCACGACCGCACTTTGCTAATGATAGCTAAGACGGGAAACCGTGACTAGGGGTTGGATATAAGAAGCGGGAAAGAAAGGGAAAATGACTTGTAACTCAGTAATTAGCAAAATGAACCATTGAATAGACTCGATCAATAAAGATTTTGGAGATGAACGAAGTTAATGAGAAAATCTCATGGCTTAAATGTTATACAATGATGAAACTTGCTTTTCAAGGATGATTTTTGCACGAAAACAAAGAATTAACAGAGCAGAAAATAGAAGGACACAATGAGATTTACGTGGTTCGATCTATCGGAATAGATCTACGTCCACGGAGCAAAAGAGAGTATGGCTATTATTACTAGTATGCGTGTAGCTTTACAAAGATTGTTCTCCCCCTCAATCTATTCTAAGCCTCTATTTATAGGTAATTACATGGAGTTTGAATATAATACAAAGTCTTCTCCTATTTGGACTTGGACTCTTTGGCTTGATCTCCCCATTTATGGATAAACACCGAGCTTCTAGATCTCTCTTAGAGCTTGAGTTGTAATCGATGTAGGAGTGTAGAAGTCTCTGATTTCGAGTTGGGCCGAACTGCGTAGGCCGAGCTTAACTGTCGGGGCCCAATTATATTGGGCCTGATGCTTGGGCCTAGTAGTTAGGCCATATCCTATCACATCCCCCCCCAAAAAGATGTAGAAGCGAGGGTGTAACATAGGGGAAATAGTTGAGGTGGGAGTAGTCTAAAGTTCGGACCGCCTCGTTAAGACGAGGTCGGTTAAAAACTTCTCGCCCCGACGAAAAATAAATTCGACGAAGTCGAGTTCGTACCGCCTCGTTAGGACGAGGTCGAAGAAAAATACGTTGCCCCATAAAAAATAAATTCGACGACATCAAGCGTGTACCACCTCGTTAGGACGAGATGGGTAAGAAGGGGAAAGCGAGAATGAAACGACAGTTGGAGTCCCAAGTGAGTGGGACACGTGTCGTGTTGCGGTAGTGGGAGTTGAAAAGGGCGGAAGTTTTTTTTAAATAAAACTTCCACTGTACGCCACTCTCCCTCACTATACCCTAATTTCAGGAAATTGAGAGTGAGAAAACCTTGCCGCCGTTCGATTTCGCACAGTTTCAACCGGACATTCCTTCAGTTGGCCACTGCAGTCAATATCTACAAGTAAGTAATCCGACTATGTCTGCTAATTCGTCTCCTAGCGCTAGTGAAGATAGGTCCATGGGTTTTTCCGATTCGCCGCCGGCGACTTCCAATCGGGGTGGGGAAGCGGAAGTAGATATATATTCCGTGAAATCTCCTTGTCCGGTTAAGCATAGGGTAGTTTTTCCACCGCCATTAAAGTCGAAGGATAGAGCTTTTAGCTTTTCGTCGGTCCTTAAGGGCCCAGAAATTCTTAGTCTGGCTCAAAATTATTTATTTCCTGATTATGTGGAATGGATGATTCCTCGGGCTGAGGATAGGGCTTCGGAGCCTCCTCATGGCTTTTATACTGTTTACGAGGACTGTTTGCATCACGGTCTTCGTCTTCCCCTACCTCCAGTATTTGCCGAACTTCTGAGAAAGTGCGAGCTTCCTTTAGGTCAACTGTTTCCGAATTCTTTTTGTCAGTTATGTGCTCTTGGTGTGATGGTCAAGCGACACGGGTACGACCTTAGTGTAGATATGATTCTTAGATTTTTCCAACTTAGGTCATCCGGTGGTTGGTTTTATCTTTCCCCCCGTCTCGGCTTCAAAGTTGAGACGAAGTCGAAGGTGACGAACTGGCAGTCAAAATTTTTCTTTTGCCGGTTCGGTGAAGTCCCTGAGTTTATATGGAAGGTGGGGAAATTAGGGAAACAGAAGACAGAGTTTTGCTTTAGTGAGCTGGAAGAAAGACTCCATGGCCATATTGGAGAAGCGTTTTCCGAGACCGATCTGGCTCTTGCAGGGCTGAGCCCTTATGATCCCGCTTCGATGGAAGAGCCGGTGAAGGGTGAGGCTACATTTCTCTTTTTACTGTGTACTTAATGTGAATATCATTTGACTAGCGTTGTTTCTTTTGCAGTGAAGCTAGTCAAAGACAGGAAGAGGCCGAGGTCCGCGGACGCTGTAGTGCTGGAGAAGGCGGGTTTCGAGGTGTCATCGGAACGAACTGCTAGTGTACCGGGATCCTCTCCATTGAGATCGCCCTCTCCACAACCGTTAGTTCGTCGGTCGAAGGTACCGAAGCCGAACAAGAAAGCTTCGGCCACAGGCGACAAGATTCTAGTCGTTGGCCAGCCCTCGATTAGTGCAGCCTACCCGGTGATCGAGTTGGAAGAACAACACCGGGATTATCCCGAGGTGAGGACTTTAACCTTCTCTGTGTTGGGTTTTATGTGATGTATGTGCTGATGTTGCTACCATCTGCAGGATGCCGACCTGGTGACGGCGAGCTTCCATAATTGGGTGGACGGGTTGGTGAAGCGTGCGTCCACCCTTACCTGCTATGTAAACGATGGGGTCTCGAAGTTCAATGAGACGAACCGCATTCGTCGTTAGCTGGAGGAAGAGAAGGCTAGCTTGACGAGCAAGCTCGATGCTGCTGTGCTGGAGGCCAGGGAGGCGAAAAAGAAGGCGGACGATGCTGTTGCCACAGCTGAGGCGGCTCGGAAAGAGGTGGCCGTTCTGAAGGCCAAATTGGAATCGGCCGAGGCTGATGCTGTGGCTCGCCAAGGGTCCGTTCTCCGAGCCTATACTGAGAGGCTCTTCTTATCTGAGTTCTTCTCGGGTTTTTGCGGTGACGTGGCGGAGTTAATGACAGATCGATGTGTCGCCGAGACGGTGGAGGCCGTTGCCAAGGACATTCCGGACCTCGATAAGGCGAGGTACGGACACAAGGAGGTGTCCGAGGAGGAACTCAACCGCGGCTTCGCGGAAATCGTCCTGAAAAATTTGAAGGCGGTTCCTCTCCTTGAGAACCTGGCGGCCTCTACTGACCTGCTAAGTGCCGAAGTAATTAGGGACAGTTCGGTAGATCGTGATCCAGTCATGGATGCGATCGTTGCCGAACTGAATGCCGCCCCGAAAAGAACCGAGGCTGATGGCGTAGATGGTGACGATGCTGAGTTGGAAGCCGAAGCTCCAGAGGGTGCATCTCAAAACGAGGAGGAGGTCAGTTTATCGCCTCCTCGTCTTTTTTTTTTTTTTTTTTTTTTTGTAGCATGTACTTCGTCATCAGTAGGATGGCGCATTTTGCTGAATTAATGAAAACTTTATTTCTTATGAGAAATTTGTTTCCCTTTTTGTAGTTTTCTCCGTCTCCGAAACTTTTCGACGCCTCTCCTTACATAGCACAAATCGATAATTTACTTCGAACTCTTGAAGCCAAAAATAGCGAAATTCTTCATTGGAAAGACCAAGTGGGCCATATTGAACATGAAACCGAAGTGAAGCTGCAAGCCAGTCAGATTAAATCAGATGGGTTGCAGGCTCAATTGCTCGAGCTGAAGGAGAAGCATAATAGACTTAAGGAAAAGGCCAAGCGCACCGAAGAAGAATTCCTTGAGTACGAATCAATTATCCGCCGAAGCGGGAAGCCTACTATTGCCGAGGTCTTGGCCAAGGTGGATGGAAAAAGAGAGTGGCTGCAGCGTTTCCGGCGTGATTATGGCGAGGACTCTTGGGAGTACCGGGGGTTGGTTGACGAGATAGTCGAAGCCATCAACTCGTATGAGATTGTAAAAGCTCGTCGGCCTAAACTGCTTCAATACTTAACCGCTGATACGAGCTCTTCCAGTTCGGCGAACTCTGATCCGAATCCGGGAATTCTAGATGCAGCCTCAAGGGCTTTCTTGGAAGGTCCGCGTGAGCAACCTCGCTTTCAAGGGGTATCCCGAGTTCCTGCTCGAAACCCGGGTAATAGAGTTTCAGTAGGACGAGGACGAGCTCGAGGTTCTGTGGCAAGGAACCCGAATCGAGCTTTGGCTGGTCGAGGCTTTTCTGCGCTTAGGGGCCGAGGTATTGCTCCTATTGATTACATTATGGGTTTGCCTTCACCTCCGGCTAGGTAGAGTTTTGCCGATAGATGGTTTAACTGTAGCAAGCCTTCGAGCTTAACGGCACCTCCTTGATGTAATCGTCCTTGTAATTGTAATCATTTCTTATATGGAATAAGATAGATAGATTTGACTTACTTTATTAAAAGGCGAAGGTTTCCTTTAACAAAGTTTTTCTTTAATAGTTCACTTCGTCTTTTGAGGAAGTTTTTGCCTTAATAGCTTACTTCGTCTTTTGACGAAGTTTTGTTTTAATAGCTTACTTCGTCTTTTGACGAAGTTTTGCTTTGATAGCTTACTTCGTCTTTTGACGAAGTTTTGCTTGCAAAGCTTACTTCGTCTTTTGAGGAAGTTTTGCTTGTATAGCGTACTTCGTCTTTTGATGAAGTTTTGCTTGTATAGCGTACTTCGTCTTTTGAGGAAGTTTTGCTTGCATAGCTTACTTCGTCTTTTGAGGAAGTTTTGCTTGTATAGCGTACTTCGTCTTTTGACGAAGTTTTGCTTGTATAGCGTACTTCGTCTTTTGACGAAGTTTTGCTTTGATAGCTTACTTCGTCTTTTGAGGAAGTTTTGCTTGCATAGCTTACTTCGTCTTTTGACGAAGTTTTGCTTGCATAGCTTACTTCGTCTTTTGACGAAGTTTTGCTTTGTACACCCAGTCCTCGTCAAAAGGCGAGGTTAGGGTTTTTATAGTTCCTTATTTGTCGAATTTATCGATAGGGGTGGTCCCCTTACGCGCGTTTAGGTATCACTCCATGATTGGAGTTTACTTTTATCCTTAAAAGGATATTGAATTACCCTCGTCAGGGTTTTGAAAAAGAAGTGAGATATTTTGCATGAGTGGAAAGAAAATATGCTATATGAAATATGCAAGACCAGAGTTAAGGAAAAAGAAAACTTTATTAATAAAAAGAAAACGAAGTTAAAAATAAAATAAAAGGACGACCTGACCCGAGACCCATATGAACTAACCAACTTTAAACTCAATCCCTTCCACTTATGCGAAATATCTCTTTAAATGAGAAATATGCCATGTTCGGGGTATTAGCTCACCGGATAAATGGGCGAGCTTGTATGATCCTTTTCCGAGGACTTCCTCGACTCGGTAAGGTCCTTCCCATGTGGCTTCCAACTTGCCGAGCCTCTCTGCTTTACTGACCTCATTATTCCTAAGTACGAGGTCGCCTACTTGAAACTGCCGATACTTCACTCTTTGGTTGTAATACCGAGCTACTTGTTGCTTGTACTTAGCTTCTCTTATGTAAGCTAGCTCTCGCTTCTCTTCCAACAGATCCAGGTCGGCTCGAAGCCCTTCCTCATTGGCTTCGGTTGAGAAGTTAAGTGTGCGATGGCTTGGCAAGCCGATCTCTACTGGGATCACTGCCTCGGTTCCATACACCAAGCTATAAGGTGTTTCTCCATTCGAGGTCTTGGGAGTTGTCCGGTATGACCATAGGACTTGGGGTAGATTTGCTGCCCAATCTCCTTTGGCTTTGTCAAGACGAGTTTTGAGTCCCTTCAGGATTGTTCTGTTTGTAACTTCGGTCTGGCCATTCGCTTGAGGATGAGCAACTGAAGTGAATTTTTGCTGGATATGAAGCCCTTCGCACCATTCTCTGAATACTCGGTCCGTGAACTGCGTTCCGTTATCCGAGATGAGGATGTGAGGTACGCCGAAGCGACAAACCACGTTCTTCCAGACGAAGTTTAAGGCATTCTTGCTCGTAATCTTCGCCAAGGGTTCAGCCTCGACCCACTTAGTAAAGTAGTCGATAGCTACGATGAGAAACTGGATCTGTCCAGGAGCTTTGTCGAATGGTCCGACGATGTCGACTCCCCATTGCATGAATGGCCAGGGGCTTTGCATGCTTACAAGGTCGGCCTGTGGTAACTTCGGCACTGTCGTATGGATCTGGCACTTCGGGCATTTTCTGACAATGTCGATTGCATCTTGTAACACTGTAGGCCAGTAGTATCCCCACCTCATTATCTTTCGTGCTAGTGCTCGAGCTCCGATGTGACTCCCACACGCTCCTTCATGCACCTCCCTTAGTGCATAATTTGCTTCATTTGGTCCGGCACATCGTAAAAGGGGTTGGAGATACGATCTCCGATAGAGCACTCCTTGCTCCAGGGTGTACTTTGGGACTTTGCTGAGGAGTTTCCTAGCTTCGAGCTTGTCGTGAGGCAGTTCCCCCTTTTCTAGATAAGCTCGGTAGGGGGTCATCCAGTTCGGCTCGTCCTCCTGTATGAGGTTTAGCTCGGCTTCTTCAATGCTTCGAAGTTTGACTTCTTCTATAGGCGAGTTGGTTGAGGATGAAGCCAGTTTGCTTAAGGCGTCAGCTCGGTTATTTTCCCCTCTAGGAATCCGCCGCAGCTCGAAGTATTCGAAACCTTCTTGCAGACTTTTTGCCTTTTTCAGATACTTCTTCATTCTCTCCTCCTTTGCTTCGTACCTGCCTAGCATGTGGCTCACAATGACTTGGGAGTCACTATGAACTTGGACGCTCGTATATGCAATGACTGAGCCAGGCGGAGTCCAGCAATTAGCACTTCGTACTCGACTTCATTATTCGTCGTTGGGAAGCTAAACCGAAGTGCATACGTTGTCTCCGTTCCATCCGGACTGAGTAACATCACTCCTGCTCCGCTGCCGGTATGACCTGAAGCACCATCTACATAGACTTTCCAGCAGTCTGTTGGAGGTTTTTTAGGCTGTTCGACTTCGGCTTTGCTTGAGGGGAATTCGTCCTTCTTTGGCACTTCGGAAAATTTGGTCTCTACCAGGAAATCTGCTAGGGCTTGTCCCTTTATGGCTTGCCGAGGACATAAATTTATTTCATGCTCACCAAGTTCGACTGCCCATTTTGCGATTCTACCTGAGACTTCAGGTTTAGTTAATACTTGGCGAAGTGGCAGGTCGGTCAAAACTTGTATGGTGTGTGCTTGGAAATATGGCCTCAATCTTCTAGCAGCATTTACCAGTGCAAGAGCGACCTTTTCCAATGGCTGGTACCTTGTCTCCGGTCCTTTCAGAGCTCGACTAATGAAATAAACAGGAAGCTGCCGACGTCTTTCATCCCGAACTAGCACAGCACTTATGGCTTCATCCGTCGCTGCGAGGTATAGGGAGAGGACCTCTCCATCTTTTGGGACAGACAAAGTCGGGAGCTTAGCTAGGTACTTCTTCAGCTCTTCGAATGCCGATCTGTGCTCGCCATTCCATTCGAAGTCAGGTGCTTTCTTGAGGATTTTGAAGAATGGGAGCTGCTTTTCGGCGGCTTTAGATAAAAAACGACTTAGCGCTGCCAAACAGCCCGTTAGTTGATGCACATCGTGAATAGTTTTTGGGATCTTCATTTCCTGGACAGCTCGGACTTTTGCGGGATTGGCCTTCAAACCTTCCTGCGATACCCAGCACCCCAAAAATTTTCCTGGTCGAACCATAAAGGTACATTTCTCGGGGTTGAGCTTCAGATTCACTTTCCGAAGTAAGCCGAAGACGATTTTGAGGTCATCAACGCAGGTCGCTGGTTCCCTACTTTTGACGACAATGTCATCAACATAGACTTCTACAATCTTTCCAATGTGTTGTTGGAATATCTTGTCGAACATCCTTTGATAGGTTGCTCCCGCATTTTTAAGCCCAAACGGCATCTTCTTGTAGGCGAAGACGCCAAAATCCGTGATGAAAGCTGTTTTCGGTGCATCCTCCTCGCTCATCAGGACTTGATGATATCCTTTGTATAGATCTAGGAAGCTGAAGACCTTGTGACCCACCAGGGCTTCTACTTTCTTGTCAATGTTGGGCAAAGGGTAGCAGTCCTTTGGATAATGTTTGTTAAGGTCAGTATAGTCGATGCACATCCGCCAACCTCCTTGTTATTTTTTGACCATGACCGGGTTAGCTATCCACGTCGGATATTTGACTTCAAATAGAATGTCGGCTCTTCGGAGCTGTTGAACCTCGTCATGAATGACTTGACTTCATTCTGCCGCGAAGACTCGTTGCTTCTGCTTTATTGGCTTCACCTCAGGGTCGATATTCAGCCGGTGAGTGATAATGTTGGGCGCCACTCCGGTCATGTCAAGGGGTGTCCAGGCAAAAACATCTCTGTATTCCCGAAGAAGTTGGACGATCTGCATATGGAGTTCGGCTCCTCCTGTGAAACCTACTTTGACGACCTTGAACGGGTCATCTTTGTAGAGTACAATGTGTTCTACCGGCTCATTTGATGCAGATTCTTGCTTCGGCTCCAACTCTTTGGGTTGCTGTAATTGCTATGCTTGGGAGTGCTGAGGTGTCCCGGCACCTCGTAGTGCGATCTGCATGCACTCATTTGCTCGCTTTTGGTCACCTCGAACCACGATCACCCCGTTTTTTGACGGGATTTTGATCGTTAAGTGATATGGCGAACAAATCGCCTTCACCCCCACCAGCCAATCCCTTCCGAGTATAACATTATATGGAGAATCCGCTTTAACAACGAAGAAATTGATGACCTTAGTGGTTGATAAAGGGTGAATCCCCACTGTTACGGGTAGCTGTACGACCCCCTCCGTTTGCGTCTCCTGTTGGACGAAGCTCTTTAACGGGACTAGTGCTGGTGCGAGCTGCGTCCTCTCCATTCCGAGCTGGTCGAAGCAACTCTTGAAGAGGATGCTGACCGAGGCTCCGGTATCGACGAAAATTCGTCGTACGAGCTTATTGGCCACCCCGGCTTCAATCACTATTGCATCTTGATGGGGCATAATAGGTGGCACTGGATCTTGATCCGAAAAAGTAATCACTTCGTCCTTCTTGAACCTTTTTTGAGAAGGTTCGCCTTGTTGCGGACTTCGAGCTTCGGCTTTTAATGACGACTTCGTAGCTCCCTGTGGGAGTCCAGTAATAGCTTGTACGATCCCATCATACTGAGGCTGGTCCTCGTCTTCGCCTTCCTCTCGCTTCGGCTTTTTGTCGGCCTGGGGGCCGCAGTTATTCCCCACCCCTATTTTGTCTTCTTCTTTTGTTGTTCTGGGGTCGGCCTTCATTCTGGTTGCGATTTTGGTACCTTTTAAGCATACCATCGCGCACCAAGGTCTCAATATCCTCAGCTAAGTTCCAGCATTCTTCTGTGTCATGGCCATAGTCTTCATGGAATCGACAGTATTTATCCCTGGATCGGCGTTTCGTCCCTAATTTCGACATAGGCTGAGGCTTCTCAAACATGTTGGTATGTAGCTCGTAGATCTCCGTCCTCGGCTTTGTCAATGGGGTAAATCGGTCCTTTTCTTGATTCGGCCTAGGTCCAAGTCTGGATTCAATTGGGGCGCGCTGAAGTCTATCGAGAGCGCTTCGTCGACCTTGACTTCGGTCATTACGGTCTTCCTTCCTCCGATCTGACGGTTCGGTCCTGTCAGTTTCGCGCTTGCGCCTGTCGGCCTCATCAGCTTTAGCGAACTGATCAGCTATGTTCCATAGTTGCCTCACAGTGCGGGGCTCGTTTCTGACGAGCTCCCTGAATAGGGCACCTGACTGAATAGCATTTTGGAAAGCTGAGATAAGGACCTCATCCGTCAGGCGATCGACCTTTAGACTTTCTTCATTGAACCTGGTCATGAAGTCGCTAATAGACTCGCCTCGTCTTTGTCTAATCGTGAGAAGATGTGCCGCGGTAGTTTTTGCCTCGGCTTTCTGGAAAAATCTCCTTTCAAAAGCCTCCATCAGCTCGTCGTAGGACCCAATACTGCGAGACGGCAGGCTATCGAACCACATTCGTGCGTTGTCTATCAGCAACTCTGGGAAAACTTTGCACATGTAAATATCATCACCGAGCCCCTGGTTGACCATGTTGTACTAAAATTGAAACAAGAAGTTCCTTGGGTCGCACGACCCATTATACGGCTTAACCGGCGGAACTTTATACGAAGTCGGGAGAGGAGTGTAGAGGATTCGGTTAGTGAAGGGTGTAGAGATTCTCCCATATACGCCAAACCTTCCACCGTAGTAATTGGCCTCGTCCCGATGAGGTGGAAGTAAGTCGCGCCGAGGTGATTCAGCTTGACGACGAGGTGAATCAACACGGCGATGGGGTGAGACCACATCGTGCCGAGGTGAGATGCGATCCTGGTTCTTCAGGCGATCATCAGCATATCGCCTGGGGGGAAATCTGGTGTCTCGTGTGCCTAGGATTCGAATACTGGGAGACTTTGCCCGGTGTTTCGATCCGGATGTCGCCTCGTGCTCTCGACGATCGCTGTGCGGAGGTTGGCCTCCTTCACAATCGCGATCTCTTTGCTGCTTAGCAAATTTTAAGAAATCATGCCTATTCTTTGCTAGATACGCCTTTACTGCATCATCAAACTCTTGTTGGAAGTTTGAAAAGTCATCCTCCTTGCTGCTGCCGCGACCTTCTTTTTCGCGGCCGAACTTATCCACCGAGACATCAGCGACGTGACCCTCTGGGGTTTTGTCTTTCTCAGGTTCTTTCCCGGGTCGTCTGTTCACCGGTGGATTCTGGTCCTGCATCTGGCTTGTTTCAGCCGCTGGAACATCGTGACTGGTCCGGTGATTCTCCCTTTCTTTGTTGGCAGTAGCAGTCGCTCGTGTTTGTCTCGTCATCGTGACTTGTTGCCTTGAAAACGTTTAATTGGAATTCACAAATTCAAGATGCGGCTTCCCACAGACGGCGCCAATGATGAAACTTGCTTTTCAAGGATGATTTTTGCACGAAAACAAAGAATTAACAGAGCAGAAAATAGAAGGACACAATGAGATTTACGTGGTTCGATCTATCGGAATAGATCTACGTCCACGGTGCAAAAGAGAGTATGGCTATTATTACTAGTATGCGTGTAGCTTTACAAAGATTGTTCTCCCCCTCAATCTATTCTAAGCCTCTATTTATAGGTAATTACATGGAGTTTGAATATAATACAAAGTCTTCTCCTATTTGGACTTGGACTCTTTGGCTTGATCTCCCCCTTTATGGATAAACACCGAGCTTCTAGATCTCTCTTAGAGCTTGAGTTGTAATCGATGTAGGAGTGTAGAAGTCTCTTATTTCGAGTTGGGCCGAACTGCGTAGGCCGAGCTTAACTGTCGGGGCCCAATTATATTGGGTCTGATGCTTGGGCCTAGTAGTTAGGCCATATCCTATCATACAAGTATTCAAGAGAAGAAACCTTGCAAAGTCAAACATAATTCTAGTTCGTGAAGGAATACGAGTAGAGTAGTTCTCGATTTACTGGTTCATGAAGCCAGTTAAACATAATAATCTAAATAAGATAATAGAATTGTACAACGGAAGTCTTTAACAAAATAGATACATATATGAAGATATGTATCTCTTTCTGAACCAAATTCAAAAGATGAATGAATCTCCTCTCAACACTGCCGCCTTTGCCACCTCGCTCAACCTGCAAGTTTTTGGAAACACGAGCAGGGCTGAGTACTTGATGTACTCCGTGAGGTTATGCCCAAAAATAATTTTCAGTAAAATAATCACCAATCATGCATTTCACAGTTATCACAAGGTTTTATCAAAATACTTGTGTAACTAAAACAACTTTATTTCCATAAACAATTGAAGTGCACTCCCCATTTTCTTCCACATCTGTATTATCCATATCTGTAAGTACGCCGGCAAGGTGGCCACCTCACCGGACGTTTCCATGCATAACCGGCCCACCTATGGAGCACACAGTCACGACTTCATGTACACATCACTTGGCTAGCGACCTTTGTCTAACTCAGGCTCGATCGATATAACGTTGGCAATCCAACACAGATAGGCATCACACATAAAACCAAAAACATTTTATGCATGAAAGGGTTTTGAGTCAACTTGCTTTATTTTCAAAACATGCTTCATTATAGCAACAATATAATTTTCTTTGTTAGAACGCCCACCTGATTGCAAAGTGACAGATCGGTTCCTGGTTTCTTCTTCACGTTCCTCGACTCTCGTCCCTTGCTTGACCTTTAGGGAAAAATCTCATTTTAGAAAAAATACATTATTACTAGAATTCTCGTTCTAGTATTTTATCTCATTAGAGATTTTAGGAAATCATAACCGCTTCTTGTTCGTATCGCGTCTTAAAAATATATTAATCGAGAAGATAGAAAAGTCCACCCGGAAAATTCGACATGCCCTCGACGTTCGATAAGTCTACTCGATAATTCTAAAGTATCTAAAATCAGCTAAAGTCGACTAGTTCAAATGAGAACTCTGTTTCTCCATTTAAACTAGTCCCAAGACTCGATCAAGACGCTTAACAAAGTAGTAGAAGGTCCGTCATATGAAAAACACAAGTTCAACATTCTAAGAGAATTTGGAAATTCTGCGACCCTCTAGGAAAATAATTGTTTCTCACTCATTATAAATCGAAATAGAGCATATGATATTGATTTGGAAAGATAACACATAGGGCTATGACATGTTTAAATTTCAGAATTTTCTCATGAGTGAGCTAAGAGTTTGAAGCATTTATTCCCAGAACTCGGAATCTGAAAATCGGAAATTTGGCAGATTCTGGTACCAACTTTGAGTGAGGATTTCTCACTCATTTCTTGATGGATTCGAATGAATGAGCTATCAAAACTGAAGTTCAGAAAACAAGGAAAAACTTTCTAGTTATACTTTTCTTCATTCGATCAAAGGAAAGTGGTCAAAACGTGGTTGGAAAAACGGGACAGAGGTTGTTCGTCGGAATTTCCAGATTGGAGATACAAACTTTGAAAAATCGTAGTAAATTCATACGAACTCCGTTTTGAGTAAACGAAATATGTATAGAAGGATAATGGAACGTACTTCAATATGGAAGAAGAATAAATGTCGAATTTCAAACGAGCTATTCTCAGTTTAGCCCGCAATTGGGCTGATTTCCAGATTTCAAAAAAGATGAGATTTGAATTTCAATTTGTCATAACCGATGCATATGAACTGGGATCAAGACGAAATTTGGGTTGCGGATAGATGAGAACATGAGCTACAACTTTCATTTAGGACTTGAAAAGAGATAAGGTCGGAGACATGCTTGAAAATGCTGAACAGAACACGAACGCCAATTGTTCGATAAAATGCCCGAATCAAAAACGTGAAAAATGCTTACGGGTTCGGCTCTAGCTCATCTTAAGCCATCATTTGAGCAAGGATTTTTCAAGAACATCATAAAGGAAGTTCATATAATAGCTATACTCATTTGGTTATGAGGGAAATCGAAGGGAGCTTCAACAATACATACATAGATGATCTTCAAATGATGAGAGGAACACAAATATGAAAGAATTATCATCATTCATGAACTTTTCTTGAGAAGGCCGAATCTTAATCATGATGAGGGGAGTTCGAATCATATCATACAACACGAAATCAAGTTCGAACCAACAAGAGGAAACAAGAACTACCTCAAGCTTGATGAAATTCGAACACTTGTTTGATCACCCAACTTTTGAACCTTGAAAGTCGAACTTAGAGCTTCTTGATCATGATTTCGACCTCAGATTCTTGTTCTATTGGTCGAAATATGGGGGAGGGTGAACTTTGGGAGTCATCGAAGGCCGGAGGTGTTGCCGGCGGCGGCGGAAATAGAGGAGGGAAGGTGGCCGGCGGGTTTGAAGGTGAAGAGACAAGGGAGAGTTTCTCTCTCTCTCACTAAGTTTGGGGTGGTGAGTTATGAGGAGGGTGATGTGGGTGTGTGGCTTGCATAAACTTGTTGAGTGGTGGTGAGATGAAACACCACTCTCTCTTTCACTCAACTTACACGCACACACACACTAGCACACTTACACAATTTCTTCCTTCTTCTTTTTTTAATTCCTTCCACTTGCACTATTGTAAATATTTAATCTTACTTCTGAGTCACACATCTCATCTTATTTCCGTAAAATATTTGCAAAGTAACATTCTCCGAAAATCATTCAGGGTAATTTCTTGTGTTGCCATAATTCATTCATTCTCAAACTTCTCGAGATTTATTAGGAAAAAAATTTCCAACATATAATAAAAATTCCCATATGCTCATTTTCGTCCGTACTCGATCTCAATTACTCGAAAAATTTATTTCCTCCTTCGAAATTCTAATTTTTCCAAATACGAATTTTTACGGCTATTACAATACTACCCCCTTAAAAAGAATTTCGTCCTCGAAATTCGTACCCTCTAATGTAGACACTAGTGTAGGTCACTCATACCCGTCCTTGAACTTTCCTTGTAGTTCTTCGTAGCACCGTTGTGTCCATCACCATTCATCTAGTAGTTTGCGTTTAGGCCTGAGTCATGCTTAACACATTTGTCTTGTTAATCAGGGATACATTCTCACTTTTCTTGTTGCCGTCGATAATCTAAGCTTTTCAGCTTCGTGCTAGGATTGATCATTTTCTTGTTGCTATTAGCAACTATGAGATTCGGCAATCTAAATTCTATGACACCGTGCTAACAGTTGCTTCTTCGTAGCGATAAAACATTTCCTCTATACGCGTATAATTTAATCATGTGGTCGACTTTTCTAACATTAATCGTTTGGTGGGATAGTGAAATTCCTATGCATACTTCTAATCGTTTGCCTCACATTCTAGCTGACTTCGTGTTGTAGTGGAAGCATTGTGCCAAGAGTTGATCGTGCTCACCTCTTGTTGTCTTGCCTTGGCGTGGTGCTTCTCGTACCTTCGTTCATTAGGATCATCATTGGTTCGCCCGGGACTAGCTACTTGTTCACTTCTAGTCTAACGTCGTGTTTCGATTTGATCATCTTGACGCTCGAAAGGTGAGAACACCTTGTTAGTTGTAAACTAACATATACGTGGCACTACCTACTTAAAAATTGTACGTCATAACCTCGTTGTAGACTCATTTAAAACAGAGTAGGGAACTTCCTATCCTGACCGGATGCTGATGACGTTGGTACACCGTATAATCAAACATTATTTCATGCCTAAGTCTAGTTAGCCTGTCGACTGCATGTGCCTCGTGATCCGTATCATAATGAACATCATCATCGTTGGCTTCTCGACTATCACCTGATAGCCATAATTTGCTAGTACGTCGATCATCATTCTAAAGTAGCTATACGTCATATTTATCGTCTATCGCACCGATAGCAGTACATATATCATAACGTTTTCGACAATCATATTCGATAGCCGTACTCACCTTGCAACGTTATCGACTATCACATTCGATAGCCGTACATCTTCTCGTATCTCATGATAGCTAATCGTAAAATATATCGTGGCATGGCTTCATTTTTACTAGCTCTCTTCTTGAAGAAAATAAAATCGGGAATCAAGAATGCTTTCTTAGTTCTCGTTCTCATAGCTTCACATGATGCCACATTTGTAACCTTCTATTGTTCATGCCAAGAGAGTCGGAAAACTTAATTGGTCTAGTCTTTCAGATATTTGAGCAATAAGATAATCGGGATTCTCAAAGCTTTTCTATGTTCTCGTTAAACTCGTGAGTCAATCACAATCTATCATCCTTCTCTGCAAAAACACCCAACTACGATGCCATTTCAAAACTCACGCAATTTTAAACTTTTAGAAATTGAAAATGTAAGAACATCAAATCATCATATACTCCCAGCATAAATAATATGCAACTCATGCTTCTGTAATCTCATGAACTTTAAGAACTTATGCAAATCTCAAAACTTTAAAAATATGGTACCTTATTTCTTGTCGAACGTGGCACGGAGGCGTGTTGAGAGTTACCATAGAATTTCCAACTAGTCTAGTGGATCTAACTAGACTACACTTGAAGAAATTCAGCTCAGAGCGAATAAATGCTCTGATACCACTCTGTCACGACCGCACTTTGCTAAGGATAGCTAAGACGGGAAACCGTGACTAGGGGTTGGATATAAGAAGCGGGAAAGAAAGGGGAAATGACTTGTAACTCGGTAATTAGCAAAATGAACCATTGAATAGACTCGATTAATAGAGATTTGGGAGATGAACGAAGTTAATGAGAAAATCTCATGGCTTAAATGTTATACAAGTATTCAAGAGAAGAAACCTTGCAAAGTCAAACATAATTATAGTTCGTGAAGGAATACGAGTAGAGTAGTTCTCGATTTACTGGTTCATGAAGCTAGTTAAACATAATTATCTAAATAAGATAATAGAAGTGTACAGCGGAAGTCTTTAACAACATAGATACATATATGAAGATATGTATCTCTTTCTGAACCAAATTCAAAAGATGAATGAATCTCCTCTCAACACTGCGCCTTTGCCACCTCGCTCAACCTGCAAGTTTTTGGAAACACGAGCAGGGCTGAGTACTTGATGTACTCCGTGAGGTTAAGCCCAAAAATAATTTTCAGTAAAATAATCACCAATCATGCCTTTCACAGTTATCACAAGGTTTTATCAAAATACTTGTGTAACTAAAACAACTTTATTTCCACAAACAATTGGAGTGCACTCCCCATTTTCTTCCACATCTGTATTATCCATATGTGTAAGTACGCCGGCAAGGTGGCCACCTCACCGGATGTTTCCATGCATAACCGGCCCACCTCTGGAGCACACAGTCACGACTTCGTATACACATCACCTGGCTAGCGACCTTTGTCTAACTCAGGCTCGATCGATATAACGTTGGCAATCCAACACAGATAGGCATCACACATAAAACCAAAAACATTTTATGCATGAAAGGGTTATGAGTCAACTTGCTTTATTTTCAAAACATGCTTCATTATAGCAATAATATAATTTTCTTTGTTAGAACGCCCACCTGATTGCAAAGTGATAGATCGGTTCCTGGTTTCTTCTTCACGTTCCTCGACTCTCGTCCCTTGCTTGACTTTTAGGGAAAAGTCTCGTTTTAGAAGAAATACATTATTACTAGAATTCTCGTTCTAGTATTTTATCTCATTAGAGATTTTAGGAAATCATAACCGCTTCTTGTTCGTATCGCGTCTTAGAAATATATTAATCGAGAAGATAGAAAAGTCCACCCGGAAAATTCGACATGCCCTCGACGTTCGATAAGTCTACTCGATAATTCTAAATTATCTAAAATCAGCTAAAGTCGACTAGTTCAAATGAGAACTCTATTTCTCCATTTAAACTAGTCCCAAGATTCAATAAAGACACTTAACAAAGCAGTAGAAGGTCCGTCATATGAAAAACACAAGTTCAACATTCTAAGAGAATTTGGAAATTCTGCGACCCTCTAGGAAAATAATTGTTTCTCACTCATTATAAATCGAAACAGAGCATATGATAATGATTTGGAAAGATAACACATAGGGCTATGACATGTTTAAATTTCAGAATTTTCCCATGAGTGATCTGGAAGTTTGAAGCATTTATTCCCAGAACTCGGAATCTGAAAATCAGAAATTTGGCAGATTCTGGTACCAACTTTGAGTGAGGATTTCTCACTCATTTCTTGATGGATTCGAATGAATGAGCTATCAAAACTGAAGTTCAGAAAACAAGGAAAAACTTTCTAGTTATACTTTTCTTCATTCGACCAAAGGAAAGTTGTCAAAACGTGGTCGGAAAAACAGGACAGAGGTTGGTCGTCGGAATTTCCAGATTGGAGATACAAACTTTGAAAAATCGTAGTAAATTCATACGAACTCCGTTTTGAGTAAATGAAATATATATAGAAGGATAATGGCACGTACTTCAATATGGAAGAAGAATAAATGTCGAATTTCAAACGAGCTGTTCTCAGTTTAGCCCGCAAGTGGGCTGATTTCCAGATTTCAAAAAAGATGAGATTTGAATTTCAATTTGTCATAACCGATGCATATGAACTCGGATCAAGACGAAATTTGGGTTGCGGATAGATGAGAACATGAGCTACAACTTTCATTTAGGACTTGAAAAGAGATAAGGTCGGGGACATGCTTGAAAATGCTGAACAGAACACGAACACCAATTGTTCGATAAAATGCCCGAATAAAACACATGAAAAATGCTTACGGGTTCGGCTCTAGCTCATCTTAAACCATAATTTGAGCAAGGATTTGTCAAGAACATCATAAAGGAAGTTCATATAATAGCTATACTCATTTGGTTATGAAGGAAATCGAAGGGAGCTTCAACAATACATACATAGATGATCTTCAAATGATGAGAGGAACACAAATATGAAAGAATTATCATCATTCATGAACTTTTCTTGAGAAGGCCGAATCTTAATCATGATGAGGGGAGTTCGAATCATATCATACAACACGAAATCAAGTTCGAACCAACAAGAGGAAACAAGAACTACCTCAAGCTTGATGAAATTCGAACACTTGTTTGATCACCCAACTTTCGAACCTTGAAAGTCAAACTTAGAGCTTCTTGATCATGATTTCGACCTCGGATTCTTGTTCTATTGGTCGAAATATGGGGGAGGATGAACTTTGGGAGTCATCGGAGGCCGGAGGTGTTGCCGGCGGCGGCGGAAATAGAGGAGGGAAGGTGGCCGGCGGGTTTGAAGGTGAAGAGACAAGGGAGAGTTTCTCTCTCTCTCACTAAGTTTGGGGTGGTGAGTTATGAGGAGGGTGATGTGGGTGTGTGGCTTGCATAAACTTGTTGAGTGGTGGTGAGATGAAACACCACTCTCTCTTTCACTCAACTTACACGCACACACACGCTAGCACACTTACACAATTTCTTCCTTCTTTTCTTTTTAATTCCTCCCACTTGCACTATTATAAATATGTAATCTTAATTCTAAGTCACACATCTCATCTTATTTCCGTAAAATATTTACGAAGTAACATTCTCCGGAAATCATTCCAGGTAATTTCTTGTCTTGCCATAATTCATTCATTCTCAAACTTCTCGAGATTCATTGGGAAAAAAATTTCCAACATATAATAAAAATTCCCATAAGCTCATTTTCGTCCGTGCTCGGTCTCAATTACTCAAAAAAATTATTTCCTCCTTCGAAATTCCAATTTTTCCAAATACGGATTTTTACGGCTATTACAATAGTAGATGTTTTCATTCTTTAAATTGACCATTTGACACTCAAAATAAGTAGAACTACACAAGAAATAATTAAGTCTCTAATTAAATGAGTTACGCATGCGTTTGGTCAATTCATGCTTTTTACCCATATTTATCTGGCTATTCGGGTCGGCTCACCCAAATCGAGCTAAGCTAGCTTTCAAATATATTTTTAATATAAAATTTAATCATCATTTCAAAATTTTCGATTAATTCAAACCTTTCATGTTATTTTCGAGTTTGTTAATATATTTTGGCCTTAGCACAACTTCAATTTTGAGGTGGTCCGTTGGCCAAAAAATTTGTGAAATTCTTAATTATATATATATACATATATATATATATAGGGATTATATATATATATATATATAGGGAACAATTCGTGTGTTAATAAATCCTGGTGTGTTAAAATGTTAATAATGCTTAAAGGTATACAAAACTATGCTTAAATGTGCATAAAATTATGCTTAATTATATAATTGTGCTTTTAAATGTACCAATTCATGCTTAAATGAAATCATGCTTATTGCCCTTTGAAACCATGCTTAAATCAATGACAGCCATAGATTTGATTAAGATTAATGGTCCAGATTCATTTCTATTTAAAACACCAGGATTCATTAGCATATGAACCAACCTATATATATATATATATATATATATATATATATATATACTATTAGACATGAAATCAATTTTGAGGTGAGCCGTTGGCCAATAAATTTTTGAAATTTTCGATTTGAATCGATTAGACTAAATTATTTTTGAGTTAAAATGTGACATCTCACATCGAATAAGTATGAGATGTCAAGACAGTATAAGTATGGGCTCAATAGACTCTCTAGCAACTTGGGTTAACCATTTTAGCAAAGCGAGGACGAAAGCCAAGTAGTTGCTAGCAGGCGCATTGTGCCACCGTAGCGTAACGGGCTCCCACCCTGTGGGCCCGGGGCGTTACAAATGGTATCAGAGCTGACCATGGACGAGCTCTATGGGCCCCGCGGGCGGTCCTGCATGTAAGTCACGATGAGGACGTCGTATATTCAACGGGGAGAGATTGTGACATCCCACATCAAATAAGTATGGGATATCAAGACAGTATAAGTATGGGCTCAATGGACTCTCTAGCAAGTTGGGTAACCATTTTGGTAAAACGAGGACGAACGTCAAGTAGTTGCTAGCGGGCCCATTGTGCCACCGTAGTGTAACGGGCTCCCACCCCGTGGGCCCGGGGCGTTACATAAAATATTTTGGCTCCAGACTAAGAAATTTTTGAAAATTTATTAAACGGTTCCACCATAATTCTATTGGTTCAACTGCTCGAACCATGTAGAGGAGGCCAAATGCGGGTTCGAGTACAAAACCGTACCCGTACATGTACCCGGCGGGTATGGTTCCACATAATTGGACCCGTACCCTAACCGCCGTATAGGCGGGTGCGGGTACGAGTACGAGTACAACCCGGCGGTTCCACTGGGTTTTATAATTATTATTTTTAATATTAAAAATTTATTTTAAATTCAATTAGTTGTACCTCGAATTAATTGAAATAAAAATATTAGTATTTTATTGTAAAGAATCCAACAATGTAAACCAAAACCAGATTTCTAAATACCAAATTATTGGATGTCAAATTATTTAAAAAATTAAATCTCGAAGGACTGAGCACCGTTAAAATAAATTTGGTGAAAATTTAATGGAAAAAAAGCTAAAGTAGACTAAAGAGTGTATGTCTAATTAAAGCTAATTAATAAAAAAATATATTTTTAGGTGAAATACATATCAAAATGGTGGGTCTGCGGGTCATCGGGTATAGAAACCAGCGGTCGGGGTTCCAACTTTCAGTACCTGTTCCGAACCGCCGCCTTCGGCGGGTACGGTTCTGAACCCAAACCGATGAGTACGGATACGAGTACAAATTCTCCGGGTACGTGTACAAATGCATGTACGGGTCGACGGGTACGATTATTTTGGCCATCTATAAGAACTATGTCCCGAAAAATATTTCATGAGGGGTATTTTTGCTCTGAAGTAGCAACGTTAAGGGTGTTTTTGTTGGATTCGGGATCCCTCGGATGTAGATTTAATTATTTTCAATAATTATTACCATACGATTATAGATCTTGAAAGCAAAAACCGATCTAAGATCGTATACCTGTTTGTTCTCATTCGTCGGCAAACTGAGTCGATGAAAAGATCTTCCACGCACTAGATCTCTGCACACGAGATCTAGCTCTTGAATGTAGACCTTGAGACCTTCTAGAGTATTCCTTAGCAACGACAAGAATTTTGAGTGGGCAAAAATCTATCTTCTCTGCCTACCCTAGAAACCGGCGCCCCCTCTCTCTCAGATTTCTGAATCTGAAAATCACGTATCTTCATTCTCCACTTATCCCTTATTTATAAATAAGAAGCGGAGTGGTGGAGAAGTTAGGGTTTGGTTAATGGGTCATGATATGCTCTATTGGGCTACTCCAGGGATCTTAAGGAGGATTTGGACTGAGCCTCCCAATATAATTAAATAATCCAAGTATTCTCTGGCCCTGAATAATATTATAGTCATTCCACTAGTAAAATAATATTGCACTGTCATCCAATCCCAAATTATTACATTCCGGGCTCCTTTGTGAATTACATTATTTCCCGTATATAAGATATCGCATGTCCATTAATTAATTAAGCTACTGAATGCTATAATTAATTAATCTCTAAACCGAGAGCGGTACCCGTTCGACCTCATTATTATATCGGAACTTAATCCACCTGCAGGGTTTGATATAATAATCCTTAGAACGCCTCAAGGGGACATCATCAACTCGGCGCACCGAGACACGATTTCTAGCTATAATATTAATTATCATATTTATAATATTATTACCCTAGATACGGAGAATATTTGAGTTGCGATAACTCTCACTCATGATAAATCAAAGTAATAATAATTATAAATATATAATTGAATATTATAACAACTAGAATTAAGAAATAATAATCGTCCGAGATGTGATCCTTTATTTAAGTCAGTATAAAAGGATTTATCTCACTGCGATCATGTTCAATGCAACTGTGTATGCACCAGTATAAGCTAATAGCCTAGACCAGCTAATATCAAGCATTATACTACAACCTTGACAAGTAATGTGTCCAAGATTACTTTAGGTTGCGAACACCCTTTAACTATATAAGAATGTGATAATATGATCTTCAGTGTGACCACCCACAAAACTTATCACCTATAATATATAGTACCGGACGTTTATTTGCATAACCATAACACGAATTAATATACAAATCATATGACAATATTTATTTCCATTAAATAGGAAGATACAATTAATATACACACATAAAAGTATGTTTCGCAGTATATAACCCCAACAATTTTTGCTATTTTTTTTAAAAAAAAGAAAAGAAAAGAAAAAGAAAGTAAAATATTTTGAGTTAAGACTATTTTCAGTTCCAGTTGATCAAGCTAAACTATTTTTGATATACTAATATTTTTAAATTTATAACACTTAACAATATATTATACACAAAATAAGTATCGTTTCAATGATTTTCAGGCTATCCTTATCAGGCTGGGGCTATTTTTCAGTTCGGGTTGATTAGGCTAAACCGTTTTTCAATAAAAAAAAATATTTTGGCCCTAACACTATTTCGATTTTGAGGTGGCCCGTTGGCCAAGAAGTTTTTGAATTTTTTGGCTCTGACACTATTTCGATTTTGAGGTGGCCCATTGGCCAAGAAATTTTTGAATTTTTTGGCTCTGACATTATTTTGATTTTGAGGTGGCCCGTTGGCAAAAAAGTTTTTAAAATGCTCATAATAAGTATTGATAACCATGTTTTTTTAAAAAATTATTAGATTCAAGTTAATTTTGATATTTTTGAAATTCTTTTAGTATGTATCGATAACTATAATTATCATTTTTTTGTAACAAAAAATATATTTTTAATTTCAAACCTATGATAATATATTAGGCACAAAATCGATTTTGAGGTGACCCATTAGCCAATTATTTTTTTGGAATTCTTTAGTATGTATCGATAGCTATAATTGTCAAATTTTTGTAACAAAATTGTATATTTTCAATTTAAGACACTTCACAATAAATTAGACATAAAATGTCATTTTAAAATTTTCCATTGATCGGGCAGACCTTCATGCTATTTTCTAAGCGAGTACAACATATTAAAATATTTTTTAATAAAATCTAATTTGACTTTGTAACACTTTTTTTTAACAAATTATCATAATACAACCATCTTAATAAATATATACAATAAAATGACACCCCGCCAAATTTCGACGGGATACAAACTAGTTTATATTCGATTCGATATAATTATTTATATATGGCGTCTCCTATGTACTGTATCTTATAATTTTTATGGTAATTGTTAGGATTTTTTTTTTTTGCTACCCATCTATTAAAGTCGTTTCTCTTATTATCTATTTATTTAATTAATTTTTTTTTATTTTTTTATTTTTTTTTAAAGGTATTATCTATTTAAGTTAAAACATATCTTTCGGTACAAGAAAACAAATTAGAAGCTAAAAGGCTGATTTTAGCCTACAGCCACAGCCAAATAAACAGAACGAGAGATAGAGAAGGGATGGCGGCGACGTTCACCGGAGCTCTATTGGGTCTGGCGGTAGAAATTCGTGCTAACTTATACCGCAATCACCCCACTGGTCTAACCATTTACAATCTACGATCCTTTCACGGATTTCCTTTCTTTCTTTTCTTTTTTTTAAATTTAAAATGAAAAAACAAAAAATTAACCACAGGTCCTGGGTGCCATGCGTTTATGATGGGCATCGGAGCGGTGTATGCAAATCTTATTGTAGATTGGGACAATGAAGCGAGAGACGAAAGAAGAAGAACGGCGGCGGAGGCGAGAGACCAAATTCCGCAAGATAGAGCACAGAATTCGGCTCAGATTAGTGAAGATGGAGCCGGAATTAGGGTTCCGGAAAATTGGGTCTAAAACGTTCAACTCTGAAGAAACAATTCAAAAAGAGTAATAGATTGTACTGCCTCAGTTTTTTTTAAGCGTCTTATTTTCCTTTTTTTTTTAAATGTCATATTTAGTTTTTTTATTTTTTATTTTTTTTCTTGTTCTTGTTCTTATTTGTCGGAATTTGATGATAAAATAGTTATTAAAGTCTTCACAGTTTATCTATATAATTAATGTTATACATGTTGGTATTTAGAAGAAGAGAATAATAAATAATTTGAATACAAATTTATATATTTTCTTGATATGTGTAATATGATGTTGAGTAATGGAAACAATTATTAGCATTGAATTTTTTTCTTTACTTCGAAGGTGTATGAAATTCATATACTACTTAAACAAATTCATATGTTTAGAATTGAATACGAAGAATGGAGGGAACGTATTTCAATTTTTTTCATCCTTTGGAACAAAAAGATGTATGAAGAAAAAAAAAAAAAAGACTTTACAATTAATTTAGTAGTACATGCAGTCTAATATGAATAGGAGAGTTACTTGGACATGATGGTTTAATAATAGGAAACATTAAAAACCAGATCACTTTCGCGAGTCAAAGAATAGAATAAATTTGATAAAAAAAATGCTTAAAACCATAAACTATAAAGATTATTCTTTTGATATGATATTTTAGGCAAGATAGTGTTTAGTATTATTTTTTTCACATCATTTTGGTGTTAACCTCACAAAGATTGTGTCATGTTGTTTAATAGTAATATAATTCGTTCACATCCTTTTGGTGTCAAAACCTCACAAAAAGATTGTGTCAAGTTGCATAATATGTTTGATTTTGTAGATAATAGTAGTAATATTTGACAAAAATTTGGGTGAAGCTCACAATGAATAAAAGTTGAAATATTTATAAGAGTTAAATGACATGAGAAATATAATACTTCATCCCTCATGCCGAAATGGCCATTTTTTTTGAATATATATAATGAGTATAATAAGAAAACAAAGCTATTTCGACAGGACATATGAAATATAAGTTATTTGAATATATTTGTCCTATGGATTCAAAAGTTTTTTTTTAGGAAACCTATAGATTCATAGTTAAAATATGGAAAATTTGCAAATCAAACACAAACTTATACTCCCTCCGTCCACCATTTTAAGAGACAAAAATTTTGGTACAAGTTTTAATATAATGTGGTGATATATTAATAAATTAATATGTTAAAGTAAGATAATTGTGGGTCCCTTTAAAAATTTTGTGAGTGTTAAAGTGTAAAGTGATAAAGTTATGGGGCCCATTACTAAAAATGAAAGTGTCTATTGATTAACACGTATTTTATGTGCATGTTGAGTACGTTTTGTATGTGTTTGAGGCTTGATTTATGTGCTTAAGTGCTAGAATTGCTAGGGTTTCTTAACTTGTAGCATACTTTGTACTTTTCTCGTTTTCTCTCGGTTTTCGATCTATTTTTGTAGGAATTGAGCTTTGAAGTATCTAAGGATCGAGAGCCGGAAACGAGGAAAAATCGAGCTTCAAGATGTGAAAACCGAAGTTGGAAAGCCGGTTCGAAAGGAAAAAAGAAAGAATCGAAAGAAGAACCGAAGAAGGAGAAGAACCGGACCGAGAAGGAGGAATGGCGGTTTGAACGGCGGTCTGCCAGACCGCCGATCAAACTTGTTGGGAACCCTTTAAAACAGAAGTTTTGATAATGCTATTAGAAACCACACTTAGATAATAGATTTTAAGTGGAACAGGCTGGTCTCCGTGTTTGGATCAGTCAAGCTTTACTCGGACAGGTTGCTCATGTAAAGGTCAAGGTTGGAAGTGCAACCTGGTTCCTAAACCACCTAATCTGTCATACTGTTCCATTAAGTAAACTGTCTATGTAACCTGCTATTTCCATGCCTGAAAATCTCACACGAAGGTTACAAAGAGACTGAAGACAGTTCGAGGTATAGGAAGCTCAAACCTGTGAAGACCAACCTGAGTTGTGGTTGAGAAACCTGTTCTCACTCAACGACAAGAATTGTGTCAGTATACGGTACTGCAAAACCTGACACACTTCCAACGGCTCTATTTCAAATGCTTCACTATAAATACCTCAACTCTTTCCAGAAATAAGTACGGGAAACTCAATACACAAGCCAAAACTCTGCATAAATCTCAAGCTGAAATTCATTCAATCAACACTCGAAATTACTAGAGCTTTCCCAAGTATTGATCATTATAGATTTCTAATCTTTCTAGAATCTTTCTTACTAGAACACATCACACATATTCTCACTACCATCAAAGTTGAAAAACTAGTGTAGTTGATTGAGTTGTATTCCTTACGACGATAGCTATTCACAGCTTTCCAGTTTGGATAGCAGCACTAGTCATTTAGTGTTAGTAAGATTGTATGATAGTTTGTATGTAAAGTAAGAAGAGTCACGACTCAAGAATCGTGCTAGATTCAGTCTAAGAGAAATACTTGAATTTGAACTGGACCTCCACCAGTGTTAAAAGGAGCGAAATATCTTAAGTTAAGGGATTACAGATTCGACGGGATCTGGCATGGACGTAGGAGCTGTTTACTCCGAACCATGATAAAAACTCCTCGTGTTTCTCTCTCTTGTTACTTAATCTTTATTTACACAGTTTGCACATTCACAACCTGCACCACAGTAACCTGTCTTGCATGAACACTTATCTGAACTAAAGTTTTCTTTGAAAACTGTTTTGAAAACTGTTAGCTAACCTTTCCACCAAACTTCCGCACGCAGGTTAGTTTTGCAAGCTCAGCAGTTTACTGTCTAAGCTGGAAAAACTAAACTGCTCTGATATACTGTAGTGACGACTCAGTAAGATCAAACTGTTTTTGAAAAATAAAAAAAAAACTGTTGGCTAATTGGTGTATTCCCCCCCCCCATACACCAATAACTATTTATCGGGACCTACAATTGGTATCAGAGCGGTGGTTCTTTTGACCACTGCTTCTGCATACTAGAAGCTTTCTGTGCTTTTGTGTCAAATTGAACTAGATCTCTAGACTTGTGTTTGTGCATACATACATAAACTGTCATTATGGAAGCTTCACTTCTCCGCGTCTGCGAAGATTTCTCTGTGCAGGGATATGAAGACTGGAGTTTTCAAATTAAGATGTGCCTCCAAGCTCATCATGTGCTGATGTGGGATGTCATCGAGAATGGTCCAACACCAATCTACGAACCCTACGATACTGATGTTTCTGGAGATAAAGTTTTCGAAGCAACAAGATCCCAGAAAATACACAACCGAAGAAAGAAAGGAAGCTGGACTTGACAGCTTCGCAAAAGGATTGATCTCTAGCACAGTTAAGGGAGTCCACCTGGCCAAGATAAGAAATCTTGGAACCGCAAAGGAATGTGGGACACCTTAAAAGCCATAAGCCTTGGATCAACAGAATTGCTGGAAAACAAGCTGTCAGTGGCATGCAGTAAACTTGAAGAATTCAAAATGCAGCCAATGTAGACCATTGATCAGCTCAAGAATAGATTCACAATGATCACTTTGGAGATCGCAACTCTCAAGAAAGATAAATACACACAACGTGAACTCAACCTCAAAGTTATCCAATCTCTTCCAGCAAGCTGGTATGTGTACAGTGCAATGCACCGTGGCAGGTCGGACATCAGCAACCTGTCAACCGAGCAACTGTTTGATCTACTCATCGGAAATGAGTTTGAAATGATCAGACTTCACAGGTCAGAACAAGCATCTTCAAGCAAGAAGACTGAACCCGAAAAGAAAGAAAAGGATGTTGCATTCAAAGCTGCATCAATTACAGAAGAAAGAGCAATCCCAAAGGATTTATGCTCCAAAATGGAGAAATTGTTGAAAGATTATGCACTCATGGCTAGGAGAAATGAAAAGCTTGAAAAATGTTTCAACAAATTCCGTAAATATCACAAGGATTTCAAGAGAAATCAAACCACCTCTTCTTCCAACAAGAAAGGTGAACGTATATCAAAACCCTCTAAATTCAATTCTTCTAACACTCCCGTGGGTGGTTGTTTTGAATGTGGCAGACCAGATCACTATAAGTCAGACTGCCCAGACTTATCAAAGGCTGAACGTGAAGAGCTCCGCGCAAAAAGAGATCAAAAGCTTAAGGAGCAGTGCAACGCCATGATAGCAGCTGAGGAAGAGGCCAAAGCAATTGCCACATTATCAGACTCAACCTCCTCCGACGAAGATGATGATGATGAATTGGATGAGGAGGAATGTCGCTTAGCTGACGAGGAACTTGAATATGAGGAATGCTTCATGGGAAAAGATCTCGATCTTGTTCTAAACAAGGTTGATACTGAAACCACTTTTTCATATTCAGCTAACTCCGATCATGCAGGTATTGAAATACCTGAAATGCCAACGTATGAAGAGTTTCAACAACAGCTTGATGACTACAAGAAGCTCTCGGAAATGTTTAAGCAAGTAGTCATAGAAGGATCCAAGCTGGAAGATGAAAACTTGAAACTCAAAACTGCCTTAAATGAAAGCTTCACTCCATATGATGAAGCAAAAGAAAATGAGATAAAAACCCTAAAAGTCCACATGGGTCAATCAGCTTTAAGGGAAGAACACCTTAAACAAATGCTCACTGAAAGGGATAGTGAAATCAACAACTTGAATGGCAAACTGATGGATCTCTCAAAAGAGCATGAGAAGCTGTTGCAGAAAGAGCTCAAGCTTCAACAAGTCCTGATGAAAATGAACAAAAATGGTGAAAAGCTTGAAGCCTTGCAAGCTGCCAAGAGACCTGCTCACATAAAGCTTGGCATTGGATTCCATGGTCAAACCAGCAGAGCCAAAGAGAAAGAGAAGGTCGTGTTCGAGAAAGAAAAATGAGTGGTTGAAAGCAAAGCTCATCACACTCTACCAGACAAGCAGCTCCAACTGAAGAATCCAGCTCGACAACCTCAAGCAATCTTGGTGAAAGAGCATGGAAAGCCTGCTATCAAGAACCAGCAGCTAAGGCCGTCAGTTGAACAAAAAAAGGTTGAGATTCCTAGGAAACTGTATGGTCAACCTGCTTATCAAAAGTGAAGCCAACCTGCTCCAAGAAAAGTGCAAACTGCTAGCAGAAGAAAATGAGTCTCTCATCCAAGAACCTTTCAAACTGCTCAATCACAACGAAACAATCACTATGAGCAGCAAGCAAATCGACAGACACTTGACAATGAAGGTTACTGGTACGATCATCATTGGTACCAATATCATGAGCCGTCAAGTAGGCTTTATCAATTTCCATATGGAAGTGGATTTGGAACTGATTACTGCATATGTGGATATATGGAGCAATGTTATCAAAATGATCATTATCAACCTGCTCATTATCAACAGAAGTCTGCATATGAAACCTTCCACTCAATAAACGAACAATGGACCAAGCCACGAGTCAATAGAAGGAGTTTCCAAAAGAAGAAGCTTGGAAACCAAGCTGTTAAAACTCAACCTGCTAACAAAGCACCCAAATTCATGTGGGTTGCTAAAACTGTCTAAATTGCAGGATGGGAAAACTCAAAGGAAAAAGCGAGCAGCTCGCGGCGCGATCTGGATCATTGACAGTGGATGCACAAAGCATATGACCTGCGACAAAAGCTTGCTTACAAACTTCACTGAATGTGATGGACCTCTAGTTGCTTTTGGAGGAGACTCTAAAGGGAAAACAAGAGGTTACGGTAATTTAGTTGTTGGTAAAATAACAATATCTAATGTCACATATGTTGAAGGTTTAAATCACAATCTCTTTTCTGTAAGCCAGTTCTGCCCTACCGGAAAAAGAGTAGAGTTTTCTGCTAACACATGTGCTATAAAGAACAAGGAAGGAGAAGAAATTCTTCTTGCCGGTATCTTGCAGGATAACTTGTACATAGTACAATGGTCAGATGAAAAAGAAACTTGTCTGGTCACCAAATCTGCACCTAAAGTTAGCTGGCTATGGCATAAGAGACTGTGTCACTTAAACTTCAAAACCATCAACAAGCTTGCTCGCAAGAAGCTCGCAGATGACCTTCCAGATCAAGTCTACTACAAAGATCATGTTTGTGAAGCCTGTCAAGCTGGAAAGCAGACCAAATCGTCATTCCCAAGCATTGCAGCTCACAACACAAGAAGAATCTTGGAATTACTCCAATTGGATCTATTCGGTCCAGTGACTCCTAGAAGCATTAATGGTAAAAAGTATACTCTCGTTATTGTTGATGATTACTCACGATATACTTGGGTTATTTTCTTACATAAAAAGAAGGAGACACTAGTGGAGCTACCTGCGCTACTCACCAAACTGTCAAACATGAAGAACAAAAGTGTGATCTCAATCAGATTCGATCGTGGAACAGAATTTCTTAATCATATGATCGAGTCCTACTGTACCAGAAATGGAATCACACATCAAACTTCAGCAGCTCGCACACCTCAACAGAATGGTGTTGTTGAACGACGCAACAGGTCTCTAAAGGAAGCAGCTCGCATAATGCTGAATGAAACCAATCTTCCCAAGAAGTTCTGGGCGGAAGCTATCAACACAGCTTGCTACACTCAGAACAAATCAGTCATTCACAAATGACATGGAAAAACTCCATACGAGCTGTGGAAAAATAAGAAACCTCGATTTAAATATCTTAAAACTTTTGGTTGCGTGTGTTACATTCATAATAATGGGAAAATCACAGTTAAAAACATTTGATAGCAAAGCAGATCCAGGAATATTTGTAAAATATTCAGAGATCAGCAAAGCCTTCAAAGTTTTTAACAAGAAAACTTAGATTGTGGAAGTAACACCACATGTTGTTTTTGATGAATCTATCTGTGAGTACAGGGAGACTCAACCTGAAGAAAGTACAGGTGCAAATCAAGATCAAGCAGGCTCCAACACACAGTTTCGAGATGAAATACTAATATGGAGTCCAACCGACTTGGAAGAAGAAGAAAGTCAGCCTGTACAAAACTCCAATTCACAAAATCCACCCATTCAGCAAGGGGGAACAAACCAAGGGGATCCGAAGCTCCTCCAACCAGCTCCTCTTCAACTGATCCAGAAACTCCAAAAGAACCTGCAGTCAATACAGAACTGTCAGTGGATCATCTTGCTGAACAACTTCAACAGCTTAACCCCTTCACTCAACCTTTACCTGAGTTTGAAGATCCCATACCAGATCCTGAGCCAATTCTCACAGAAGAAGAAATCTCTCATCGAAGGAGATGGGTAGATGCTCATCCTGAAGATCTCATTATTGGGAACCCAAATACGGGTGTGAAGACAAGAAGATAGATAGGTTAAAGCTGTCTATTAAGTTGTTATCTCTCTTACTCTGAACCCAAAACCGTTGAGGAAGCTCTCACTGACCACGACTGGGTTACAACCATGCAAGAGGAACTCAACGAGTTTAAAAGAAACGAAGTATGGTCACTAGTTGATCGTCCTACACATCAAGGAGTAATTGATGTAAAATGGGTGTTTAGGAACAAGAAAGTTGAAAATGCTGAAGTAATCAGAAACAAGGCAAGATTAGTTGCCAAAGGTTACTGTCAACAAGAAGGGATAGACTATGATGAGACCTACGTACCAGTGGCAAGACTAGAAGCAATTAGGTTGTTTCTAGCATATGCAGCTCATCAGAGGTTCAAAGTCTACCAAATGGACATGAAGAGTGCCTTCCTCAATGGAATTCTTGGAGAAGAAGTGTACGTTGAACAGCCTCCAGGTTTTGAGGAAGCAGGTCCAGAGAAAGTTTACAAACTGCACAAAGCAGTATATGGATTGAAACAAGCTCCCAGAGCTTGGTATGAAACCTTGTCTACATTCCTATTGCATTCCGGTTTTAAAAGAGGATCGGTCGACAGAACTTTATTTACTTTTAAGTACAAGGATGATATTCTTGTGCAAATTTATGTTGATGACATTATCTTTGGATCTAGATCAAAGTTTCTATGTGACAGGTATGGAGAACTCATGAAGTATGAGTACAAAATGTCCATGATGGGGGAGATGAACTTCTTCCTCGGCCTGCAGGTCAAGCAATCTGCGGATGGTATCTTCATTTGTCAATCCAAATATGCTAACGAGTTGGCAACCAAATTCGGTGTCCAAGATAGTAGACCACTGAAGATTCCAATGATTGTAAATGGAAAAATGGATCCAGATTCTGAAGGGAAACCTGCCAGCATGACTTTGTACAGGGGAATTATTGGTTCTTTACTTTATCTTACTGCAAGTCGACCTGATATTTCTTTTGCAGTTGGAATATGCGCTCGATATCAAGCTAATCCAAAAGAATCTCATCTAGAAGCAGCCAAGAAAATTCTTAGATATGTCAAGGGAACTGCAAACTTCGGTTTATGGTACCCTTGTGATGATAATTTTGAACTAACTGGCTATGCAAATGCAGATTATGGAGGATGCAAACTGGATAGAAAATCCATATCAGGAACCTGTCAGTTTCTTGGAAGCAAATTGATCTCTTGGTTTTCAAAGAAGCAAACTTCAGTTGCTACTTCAACAACAGAAGTTGAGTACATGGCGACAGGAAGCTGTTGTGCACAGATTCTTTGGTTGAAACAACAACTCAAAGATTATGGAATCACAGTTCGCAAAGTTTCTATCTTTTGTGACAGCACAAGCGCTATAGCACTCACTGTGAATCCTGTCTACCACACCAGATGCAAGCATATCGATATAAGGCATCACTTCATTAGAGATCATGTGAAAAAACAAGATATAACAGTTGAGAAAATCCATACTGACATCCAAAGAGCTGATATTCTAACGAAACCTCTCATGGAAGAGAGATTCAACATGCTGTGTGGAAAGCTTGGAATGCTCAGAATGGATACACAGCCTAAGTCAGAAAATGGAAGCAGTTCGCTAGAACAAGTCAGCCAAGAGCAAACTGACTTGGAAACTGCAGCTCAAAAGAAGCAGTTCGGTGATACGCAGGTTGAGGCCACAAACTGCGTTGAAAGTCAAAATTACTGGCCAACCTTTAAGGGGGAACTGGAGATGTCGTATCAATCTCCATTTACTTCTTAGTAGAATTTATTATTTTCCACTCCTCACTTATCCTTTCAAAATCTTTTTCAAATCTTTTTACTGTTAAATATTTGAAAAAGTCTTTCACGAAAATCAAGGGATTTATGTCAATCTAAGAAAGAAAAAGAAGAGAGAAGAAGCTCGTGAAACTCACCTTCTCTGAATCACCTTTCACGCGCCTCCTAGCTGTTGAGATTTATTAATGAAATCTTGACCGTTGGAGAAGACTCTATAAATAGAGAGAAATTTATTGAACTCTTTACACGTTTCTTGAAATCCATTTTGAAATCAAGTTTCAAAATTTCTTTCGCTTCTCTTCAAAAATCACAAATTCACAATCATTCCTTACTCTCTGCAAAATGTCTACAGATTCACTAAGTGCTCAAGTGAAGAAAGCAACCCCTCTCATCTTCTTTGAGAAAGTTGTTGTGCTAGACAAGTATGGATACAGAGGCTTGGATCCGATGATTGAAGCTATCACCCAATGTGATGGTTTCTTCAATATCATCACTCAACATCCACGAGTGACGCTACCGATGAATGTTGCTTATTTGCTGTGCTCTTGGGAATCAACGGCCGGAGATCCCGCAACGGCGACTTTTCTAGTCAACGATGAAGAAGAACGGCTTCATCTGCTTCCACTCGTCCTTCAGACCTACAGATTAACGGATGCAGGGGCTATCACGACAATTGATGATGTGCCCATAGATGTTGTCAACGACGTGTATCAGCAAGCTCTGTTCGAGCCCAAGAAGATTTACGATCAGAAAACCTTCAACCGCCACGACTTGAAGTCTGAGTACAGATTCCTCTTCGAGTTCGTCCATAATGTGTTCTTTTCGTATCTAGGCTCGAATGAAGCTGTCACTCTGTTGAAATTCAAACTGCTGACTGCTGTGGTGAAGCAGTTAGATGTTAACTGGGCCAGGGTGCTAGTCAACCTGTTCATCAAAGAGGCCGCGGAGCGACTTGCCAGGATCAAGGCCAACATGCAGCTTCGTCATGGCACCAAGCTCTCCATCATACTGCAGAGAACACTTCCAAATCGTATGTGGCCTGTCTGCACCGGATTTCCTGAGGACAAGCTGGTTCCTCACACCTGCAACCAGTTGATCATGATACTTGGCATTCTGCCACACAAGATCAACAAAGCAAGAGGTGCAGCCAAGCAATTGCTCATAGAGATGCGCGATTCAAAGGAAGATGAAGATAGAAGTGAGGATGGCAGTGAGAGTGAAGAAGAAGACAGTGACGATGCTGAGAAAGTCAGAAAAGGGAAAAGGAAGATGACGGACCCGCCGTCTGCGCCCTCACAAAAGCGCACCACTCGATCTGCAGCAGCGACCTTCGTGGAGGCAGACTCCAAACCTGCTAGTCCAATGCAGCCTGCCTCTCCACAGGTTGATGTGGAACCTGCTGATGTCAAGTCCACTCCAGGCTCCCCGTCCAAAGCTCCAGACTCCGCAGCTCCAGACTTTGCAGTTCTTGGCTCCTCGTCCGTAGCTCCTCCATTCAACAGCTCAACTGCAGTTGACAAGATGTTATCCTTCTTCAACGCATAATTCCTTAAAATGTCTCGTAAGGTTAACATGTTGGAACTGGAAAACAAGTTGTATGTTGATGAAAAGGTTGCAGCTTTACAAGCTGAGAATGCCAAGCTGTGGGAGTTCATCAAAACTCACATTGGTGAAAAGGATGCACATGGGCTGTTTGTGATGGACAAAGGACAGTCCAGCTAGGTGGAAACTGCAAGATCAGAAACTGTGGATAAGTCACAGTTTGCATAGGGAAGTGTCATGGACGACCTGTATCAGTCTCCATGTTTTTGAATTATGTTCTAAATATGTCAATGATATGCCGTAATATTTCAAATGTTCAAATTTCAATGACATATCTCTTGCTTCACTTGATCAATTTATGCCTTATCAATCATTTTCATTTATTGAAGCATGTGTTTTGTTATTTATTGAAATCATTGTTAAGGATATTCTGACACATTACTTAACATTCGCACTTCACTTTCCATGTATATCAAAAGGATGCATGCACAAGTGTCCAATCGCATTAAATGCGAGGCGACGGTTGAGTGTAAGACCTGTGCGAGTGGGCATCATAGCCACCCCACGTGCTCCACACATCGCGGATTTCTAGGGTCTTAATCCCATCCGCTGAACGGTTAAGATGTGTCACGCCCCGATTCCTGTGAACCAGGGTGTGACGGGGGTTGGATTAAAGAAGCGGGGAAGAAAGGGGATAGTATTAATTTATGACCATTTTATGAGTATCTTAAAACGTAAAATGAGACTATAAAGAAAATGGTGGGGTAAACCAGCGTCAAATTGCCAAGTGGAGTCGGCCATCTACTACGACACATTGGAATTACCAAGAGTGAGTAAGAAATCGAGTGTCCAAGTGGAACCATTGCATGACACTCTCCACCTTGCATAAAGTAAAAGATGGGGTAAACCAGCTTTCAGTAAACAAGAGGAGTCGACATCCACTTCGAAAAATGGGACAACCATAATTGAGTGGGAATTCGAGCTTCCAAAAGGAACTGATAAACGGCACTCTCCATCCAACAATAAGTAAAATGGGAAGAGAGAAATAAGTTTAGGAAACAAAGAAACCATATTATATAACTAGAGGGTTGGAAGATGACGCCCTCGACTTATTTATTATAAGAAAACTAGTAGTCTTGTTATCAGAGTTATAAGCAAAATAACATAGCGGAAACTTTATAAGGCCCTGCAACAACCCCAGCCTCAGCCTTGCTGCGCATCACCTGCTTCCAAACCTGAAAACATTTGAAAGAGTTTTGGGCTGAGTACTTGATGTACTCAGTGGTCATGCCCCTTTGGCAAGCATTTTGAAAACTGGCAATTTATCCATACATAGTATATCAAGAGGCTTGCAGAAAACAACTCTTGAAAATACAAATATTATTTTGGGGTGTGTGATGTTCATTCTTGGACTCAACCAAGGCTACAAATCACCTTTGGTTCATCTAGACCGGGTTCAGGGCCGTAACCCTAAATAATCCCAGTACTTGCAGAAAACCCAAGTCGAAACTCAAGGAATTCGCCATTAGTTAGCATACGACATGATCAAGGCATCGTATGTAACCTGGGTGCGCACAATTAAAAATTAGTATATCTGATACTAACAATGAATCTCGATCGATCCATAGAGTCATTTCTTGGAACATACACATAAAATATTTTTATGGATAATTGCATTTTTAACATAAATTTAAATAGCATTAAAAATAATGCCAAAACATTTTACCCACCTAATATCTTGTAGCAACTAGAGAATAGCTCTAAACTATATTTTTTCTTCAATCATAATTTAAAAAGTGAAAGCTAAAACGCGTATTCTTGAATAAAAGGGTGATGAAAGAGAAGGGTTGTAAAAATAACGAATGCAAATCTATGCTTTTATAGGAAAGTCTAAGTTGCTGCTCACCACTAATTGGATTTAGTCAGCAAAGCTATAATATACTGATTCATCACTCTATTTTGATATAGTAAGGCCACGTAAAAAGTGGTGTGAGGTGGCGGCTAAAGCTTAACACTCAAGAATTAACGAACACGTGTATATAATCTTATTCCAAAATCATGCATATCCCATGCATGCACGTATTCTAAATATATATTATATAGATATATATAATACTCATAAGTATAATTCTCATGCATGCACATATTTGTACTAAATACATATAGTATATATATATATTTATATATGTGCATTTGAATTATCTTAATTAACAAGGCAAACTTATGCTGAAACTAAATATACATATATGTATACTTACGTGAATTAAAGAAATGCACACACACCTATACATATTCCTATCTATATACGTCTAATATTTACACCTAATATTATATTTATCAATCGTACTATATAATTATTATACGCAGTATAAACATTGCACATATTTAATTCATGTATTTTGATTTATCTTAATTAACTAATATAAGTAGTAATAATATTCTAGGCTTCTAACTACGTAGTACATATCAAATGCATGCATTTTTTTCATATAAATACCTATATATCATATATATCGCATAAATTATGAATTATTAGTATTACTTATTATACATTTTCTCTCTATATATATAATCACATAATAGTATATATATATATAGGAAAAATAAATTATCTTCTATTGTTGAAATACAATGTATATTTTTCCTAGTGGAAACTAATTTCTAATGATAATAGACTAATTTTATACTATATATTTGCTAGGAAAATTTGGGATATTACAAGATGCCTTCATCTCAACCGCTCATTCTCTCTTTTATATATGCTCAACTGTGCATCGTCTTCTACATTTCAAATTTCCAACTACTTCCGCCATTGTTCTGCAACTCATATCTTTCAATCTCTCGTGTTTTTCAGTTCTCAAACACTCTCTAGCAATGGCAGCCGAATCCTCCTCTCACCATGTCCATCGATCAACCGGTACAAGCACCAGCAAAATCTTCCAACAACTACCGAAGAAAAGATTCAATCTATTCAAGAGTACATTCTCACGGAGCCCTCTGCTAATTTCTCTACCTACGGCTACGCCGGTCTCGACGAGATGTACGCCTCCATCAAAGCTGCGGAAGGGTTTTACAAAATCATCACTCACGAGCCCAAATTTTGGCTTCCGCAACAAGTAGCCATGTTCATTCTCTCATATTTTTGCATGGAGGGTGTTGACTCTGCCGCCTTCCATCTTTCGATGCCCAACCAGCCCGACGAGCCTATTCCCATTCTGTCGCTCATCTTTCGAACCTACGAAATTGCAGATTCGGGATCTGTAGAAATTCTGTATCACAAGACCTCAGGTCTCATATTGGAGGTTTCTGATGTAGATCTGGAAACTGTGTATCAGAAAGCCCTGATGCAACCTGAAGAGAAATACGATGGAAAGAGGTTCTCACGACCTCTGTTGCGACCTGCATACAGAGTTCTCTTCGACTTTGTTCACAAGGTCTTTCTTGGTTACTCTGGTAACCACGACGCAGTTACTCCAGCAAAATTCAGAATTATGACTGCAATCATACAGGGCCTAGACGTGAACTGGGCCAGATTTCTTCTTGAGCTTATAAATGATGAGATCAAGCAGCTCTCGATCACGTTCGAAGGTGATGAGCTGATTGAATTCTGAGTTGCCCGAAACCTGCGACTGGGAACCAAGATCTGCTCCCTGATTCAAGGTCTCCACCCCAACCTCCACTGGAGTTGAAGGATGCCTTTCATCAAAGACAAGGTCCCCAAGGACCAGAAACAGCTAGAACTCATCATTGGCGTCGACAGCACAGTTTTTGCCAAGTATGACGTCTCCGTCAAACCCTATCTGTATGAGATGGGAAGGTCCAACCCAGCCTGGGTACCTCCAGTTCAAATAGACAACAAGAAGAAGAGGCAGCACGCCCCCGGGAAACTGCTTGACAGACCTTCCAAGTCTGTGAGAATCAAATCTCCAACTCCTATCTCGCGCAGGTTGCATACGGAGTTTGCTGAGATTGAAGTGCAGCACCGTCCCGCTCACCCAACCTTCGCTCTACACGATGAAGATATCACTGAACAAACAGATTCCACTGCTCTTGCAGCTCGCAACGTGTAGATTGCAATTCCTATTCCATTAGTCCGTGATATCTTCCAGGCTACAGCTCCGGAGACAGTTCTCGCTCTTACCGAAGGTTTCGAGGAAGAAACCTCTCATCAGCAATCCGGTGAAACCTCACATCATCCCAGCTCTTCAACAGAGATTGACATGAATCTTATTCTCTCATCCGATGATGATGTTGTCCAAGAAGATCTCGTGAAAACTGCAGCGGCCATGCTGGTCAACTCAATCGAGATCAATGCTGAGAAGACAGTTTCCGAGTCTTTTCCCGGAATCGATCTCACACCAGGAACCAAGCAGATGGCATACAGGCTGTGAATCTTTCTCGATGGGAAGGATAAGTCTTACAGCGATCTCAAGTCCATTTTTCTGATCCACTCCATCGAAGAACTCGAGATTGAAGAGCACAACCTTGGGAAGTATTTTGGCTATGCTTCCATTCCTGAAGCTCGCGAGTACTTCAAACAGTTCGTACTGTCAAGGATGAAGAGAGAGGCCAGGGCTCTCAATCTTGATTTGAAACCATTTTACACTCATGATCGCAACTTTTATAATTTCAGGTTTCCGGAGGATGAAGAATTCAGTCCTATTCCCTCTCCCACCCGGAACAGCGAAGATACAGAGTCCGATCATGATCGTGCAAACATATACTCTGTTGCAACCGCTGGAACTCCTCTCACTGCGGTGCAAGACGACTTGAAGAAATTCATCTCTGAGGAGGTTGCCAAGGTGAAGGCAACAAAGGTAGAAGAGCACCAGAAGATTGCCAATCAAATTGAAGCAATGGACAAAGCTACATCTGCCATGCTGGCAAATATCAAGGAGGAGATGCCAAAAGTCATTCAGGAAACTGTGGCAAGCCAGTTCGAAACCTTCATCTCCACCCGACTCAAAGCTGCAACGGACGAGCTGCTTCCCACCCAGCTGTCCGAATTGAAAGTCGCCTACAAATCTTCTTTTGAGGGCTTGCAATACGAGTTTGAACAACTCAACAAGCTTGTGAATGACTTCTCTGCGAAGCTTACTCAGTCAACATCCAGCTCGCTGAAGAAAGAGGAAGAGATGCAAGGGAACATCAGCTCCCTACTGCAGTTCAAAGAAAAGATAGAAACAGATCTGCCCTTGATCTCTCAAGAACAATCCTCTCTGAACACCCTTCTTCAAAATCTCATCGATGATAATGCCGAAAAGGGGGAAGGAAAAGGAAAAGGTAAGAAGACACAGGTTACAGGAAGAGCTAAGAAGGCACAGGTTGCTCAACCTTCCCAACCTGTGATGCCAACTGTAGCTGCTCAACCTGTATCAGCTGCTCAACCTGCTACTGCCAAGCAGCTGTCTGCACAAGAGAAAGCTTCGGCTGAATCCAACCTCATCCGGCTCATGGCAGAAGCTGGATACACTGCTGAAGACTGCGCAGATGAAGGCAAGCAGAAGCTGTTTTTGGCTGAGCTGAAGAAACAAAGGGCAAAAGACAAAGCTCGTGTCGCAAGCTTCAGAGGCCTTGAAAGCTGCAAGGAACGAGCTGACAAAAGAGAGCCAACTGATTGGCTACTAGTGGAAGATCAGCCTCTGTGGGACGAGTTCCTTAACCAGTTCATTTTGTATCACTACTGGTTAAAAATTGATCCCCACTACACTGGTAACACCAAGACAGCCTTCCACAACTGGCTGCAAGCTTTCCCAGACCGCGATTTCATCAAAAGAGTCAGGGTGAAAGCTGCAAAGGAGAAGGTCACGCTCAATCCGCCTAAGATAGAGACCTTCCAACCTCCCACTGTCTGCGGCACTGACACTCCAGACATCAACCGAATCAATACATTCATTAGGAGTGTCGCAGCTCAGTATGGATGCAAGACCACAGACTGTGACGAGTACAGGTGGATCCGCGACAGCATATATGCAGCCATGGGAACTGTAAGCAAGGAAAAGATAGTTGAAGAAAGGTTCAAGACTGTGAGGAAGTAACCTGATCGTTTTCATTTACTTGATGTATCAACTCTCTGTAATCTGTGCATATCAATTCAGTTGATACTATAAATGAAAAATGATCATCTTTTGATTCCTGATGACAATCTATCTTTGTCCAAGCCTTTGCATGTTATGCTTTAAATTTTCTAACATTTTCTGTTATGCAGTTCGTTGGACATCAAACCTTTCAACTCTTCTAAACCAAAATGTAAAGTGTGGGTTTCGGCATTATCAAAAAGGGGGAAATTGTTGGGAACCCTTTAAAACTGAAGTTTTGATAATGCTATTAGAAACCACACTTAGATAATAGATTTTAACAGGCTGCTCTCCGTGTTTGGATCAGTCAAGCTTTACTCGGACAGGTTGCTCATGTAAAGGTCAAGGTTGGAAGTGCAACCTGGTACCTAAACCACCCAATCTGTCATACTGTTCCATTAAGTAAACTGTCTATGTAACCTGCTCTTTCCATGCCTGAAAATCTCACACGAAGGTTATAAAGAGACTGAAGACAGTTCGAGGTATAGGAAGCTCAAACCTGTGAAGACCAACCTGAGTTGTGGTTGAGAAACCTGTTCTCACTCAACGACAAGAATTGTGTCAATATACGGTACTGCAAAACCTGACACACTTCCAACGGCTCTATATCAAATGCTTCACTATAAATACCTCAACTCTTTCCAGAAAGAAGTACGGGAAACTCAATACACAAGCCAAAACTCTGCAAAAATCTCAAGCTGAAATTCATTCAATCAATACTCGAAATTACTAGAGTTTTCCCAAGTGTTGATCATTATAGATTTCTAATCTTTCTGGAATCTGTCTTACTAGAACATAACACACACACTCTCACTACATCAAAGTTGAAAAACTAGTATAGTTGATTGAGTTGTATTCCTTACGACGATAGCTATTCACAGCTTTCCAGTTTGGATAGTAGCACTAGTCATTTAGTGTTAGTAAGATTGTATGATAGTTTATATGTAAAGTAAGAAGAGTCACGACTCAAGAATCGTGTTAGATTCAGTCTAAGAGAAAGACTTGAATTTGGACTGGACCTCCATCAGTGTTAAAAAGAGCGAAATATCTCAAATTAAGGGATTACAGATTCGACGGGATCTGGCGTGGACATAGGAGTTGTTTACTCCGAACCACGATAAAAACTCCTCGTGTTTCTCTCTCTTGTTATTTAATCTTTATTTACACAGTTTGCACATTCACAACCTGCACCACAGTAACCTGTCTTGCATGAACACTTATCTAAACTAAAGTTTTCTTTGAAAACTGTTAGCCAACCTTTCCACCAAACTTCCGCACGCAGTTTAGTTTTGCAAGCTCAGCAGTTTACTGTCTAAGCTGGAAAAACTAAACTGCTCTGATATACTGTAGTGACGACTCAGTAAGATCAAACTGTTTTTGAAAAAAAAAAAAAAAACTGTTGGCTAATTGGTGTATCCCCCCCCCCCATACACCAATAACTATTTATCGGGACCTACAAAACTGCCGTTTTGGCGTGTTCCTTCAAGGCTTGACCGAGTTGGTCGAACCAACTCGGTCCAACTCGACTCAAAACTCAAGTTTAATGTATATTAACCTCAAATCTTCCCCAATTGGGTACTTTAGTTTAAATATACTCTCTAGAACCCTAATTTCATTTTTCATCTTTCTACTTTGGTATTTTCAAGATTTGTGAAGATTTACTTGGTGTATTGAAGATTGAAGACCATATTTTTATTCCTTATCTTATTCTCTTTCTTTTAAGCATGATTTCATTTATTTCTTATGGTTTATGTTCCTTAATCATGTCTAGCTAGTTCTCTTTGTGATTCCAATTATATGTAGATTAGGGATAAGTGATGGGATTAGGCTCTAATCTATGAATTTACCTTCTAATTTCATGTTCATTTCTCTTGGGGCTATGTTTTATTATGTAATTGTGCTTGATCACCATAGTTGCATATCAAGTGTTTGATCTAATGCTTAGGAGGCTTAGATTAGATGTTTGGATCAAGAAATTTGCATGCTAGAGAATAGTAGGGCTAAAGAACTCCATAAGCTATTGGGAGTTAATGAATTGCTTGATATCTTAGTAGGAGTTAAGCCTTTCATTAATCTACTTGATTTCATTACAATGAGAGTTGAGTGAATCATGCTTAGGAGGTTTCCCACATGAAATTGGATTAAAATGGCTAATTCTAGTAAGAGTGTTATATCCCTATCACTTAGACCTAGTTGAAGTATAATTGGAGTCACTCTCATTCCATATTGAGTTTATATCATTTGATTACTTGTTGCTTGTTTAGTTAAGTTCTAAGTTTGTTAATAACTTTTCATTGTCATTAGTTAATTGAAAACTCCAAAAACATTTTAGGTTGTGAGCTTGGATAGTGATTGACACTACAAGAAAAACTGTGTCTAGTGACAACAGTGTTGTCACTGTACGTCCTATCACTATGATGTACAGTGACAGGACGTACAGTGATAACACTGTTGTCACTAGACACAGTTTTTCTTGTAGTGTGCTACTTGAATCTTAAACGCCAAAACATTCCATGTGGATTCGACTTGATACTTGTCAATTATTATTGCATCTATCTCACCCCTAAAGTGAGAGCGATCATCTATAGATGGTGGACGTCCGGATATAATATTAGTGTCTAAAGATTGTGGACGGAGGGAGTATCATTTTGCAATTTTAACCTTGCTAATGAGTTGTTTAAGATGGATTTACAAATGTAGATCTAGATCAAAAGTAAAGTTGTGTCCGCAGTTAATACAACTTCCTAATCAATAAAAGAGTAAATAAATAAATAAATAAAAAGAACACAAGATTCATAATTTTACGAATTATATGGAGTATATTGAATATATATAAAGTATAAAATTTATAAATAAGAGAAATGAAATGCGACATGGTAATAAGAAATAAGCTTGTCGGTGGTAACTTGCAGACAGGTGGTAACTTGCAGACAAAAACTTACCACGAATTTTTTTGATAAAGAAAAGTGATGCAACCCATAGATCATGGATTTCAATTCATGGGCCAAGAATTAAAGATGATATGGGCTGAAGAGTGAAGATATTATTTTGTAGTTTATTTAGTAGTTTAATTATTATTTTTGTCACTTTATTTTAAGCCCAAGTTTTAGTGCCTTAAAAGGCTTTATTTTTGGGCTTTATTATGTTATTTGATGGGTTTGACCCATACTTTGACTATACTTGAGTTATTTTCTAGTTGGGCTAGGTTTAGATAGGTTTTTGAGCACTATATATATGGCCCTTATGTCATGGCCGAAATCAACATTGATCATTAATAATATTGTGAGTTTTATTCTCTGTTGAGAGTTCTTCGAATTCCTCTTGATTTTTCCAAGACGAATTCTTTATCCGGTGAATCAACGAGTTCATCATCCCTCGTTGTGTGTCATTCAGCGTCCCCGTGTGGCTCGGCGACCGTCTCTTTGGGATATAGAGGTTTCGGCTTATCTATATTACTTAGGGGGTTTAGTTCGTAGATGTATTGGGATTTCCATCAGTTCGATTCAGTCTTCCAAGTGCGTAAGTTATACGGATCTGCGAAGGTTCATACCATTTGGCACCAGAGCCAGGTTGCGTCATCCAAGTTATCGTATCTTAGTTTTGTTTTTTCGTGTCAATTTCAGATTCGTTTTAGGTATCGCTCATTGTTATTCGTCCATTGTTTTCTTGTTATGTGTCCGTTCGTCAGCGGTTGAATAGAGTCATATATATTTGTTGGTTTTTTGTTTCGAGTTTCGCCTATAAGAGTCTAGCATCATTTAAAAAATAAATAAATAAATAAATTGTGTCTTGCTTTAGGTTCGTGTTTGGGCATTACTATCGTTAATAGTTCGTCTTAGTATTGCTTTCCAATTATTAAAGATTCGTAGGGGTCATGTTATGTGTGTGCTAATTAATATGATTAATTAATACTGTATATTCATTCTTGAGGGGTGACGTAATTGGGGAAAACTACATCATCCTTGTGGTTTCGTGTTTTTGTGTCATAAGCAGCCTAATTGAAAAAAAAAAAAAGAAAAAAAAAAGCTATGAACTATTATTTCCTATTTTAGATTCGTATTCAGCGTTCTATTGCTAATCTAATTAGTACATCTTTTATCCAATTCCTTGTGGTTTAGGTAATGTAATTTGTGGGTAGTAAACCGCATCAATTTTGTGCCTAATTGCTCATCTTCAAATTCTTTGAATTTCCATACTTGTTCGCTGCATACACGTCCAAGCATCTTAGGCATCATTTAGGGTTTCAAATTTTATTCTCGTCGGCTAGTTAAAAAATAAATAAATAAATAAATAAAAAATAAAAAAAATCCTAAATTATTTTTTTGAGTTTCTTGAGTCGTCTAGAGCCATAGATCAATTTCTAAGCATCGTTTTCCAGAAAGCTGTTTTTTTCTACTTTTGTGCTTGTTGATTCGTCGATCGGAATTCAGTTTATTTGAGTTCTTTGAGAGAAATTTTGAGTGGTAAAAGGCAAAGAGAGTGTGAGACTAAAGAGGGTAAAAGCCATAAATCATTGAGTGATACACGAGTGCTGAGTGATTTCTTTTGAGCGATACACGAGTGCTTGTGAGGTGGTGAGGATCCTGTTTTAGCTAACATTTTTGTTTTTGTAAAAAAAAATATATATATTTTTTGAAGGTATGTCGGTGTTTGGAGGTAGAGGAAGTCAAGGAATTAACCGACGAAATTATTTTGTGTCGGAATATGATGAGTATGGAGAGAATTGGGAGAATGGAGATGAAGAGGACTACTGGTATAGAGGTCTAAGAAGAAGACAAGATAACAATCTAGGAAACATCAAGATGAACATTCCTTCATTTCAAGGGAAATGTGATCCTGAGTTGTATATCGAATGGGAGAGAAAGGTGGAGCTCGTGTTTGATTGCCATAATTATTCTGAGTTCATGAAGGTGAAGTTGGCAGCCAATGAGTTTTCGGGCTATGCTCTAACTTGGTGGGATCAGTTTGTGAAGAGTAGAAGAAGGTACGGAGAGCAACCTATCTAGACTTGGAAAGAGATGAAGGCGGTGATGAGGAAGCGTTATGCGCCTTCGCATTACTATCCTGCGATTCAGACCGATTGGAGGCGACCTCAAGCTACTAATGTTTCATATTCACAGAGAAGTTGTTGGGAGGAAGAAGAGCAGCCGAAGGTGTATACACGTGCATATGTGAAGCCAAGGTCAGAATGTACGAGTTTCTCTAAACCAATTCGTGATAGTGGTGGAGTTGTGACCAAAGATGAGATAGAAGATTCAAAACTGAAGATCTTGGAAATCTTGAAAGAACTGTGTCAAGTGGTGGAAGTAATCAAAGCACCTCCTGCGGTTACTTTAATTGATGATAGAGTTCCGAGTGTGGAGAATCAAGTGGATGATGAAGAACAGCGAGAGAACATCATGCATATCGAGGATACTGTGTCGTTTGTTCCTTTTACTCCATTGGTTATTGAGAAACAAATTTGTGAGGATCATGTGCAATTGCAAAAGGAGACGGAGATGGTGAAGCCTAAGGAGAAGAAAGGAGAGATAAAGAAGAATGAGTTGATGCATTAGTCTCTACTTGATCGGAGTGATGATTTGGAGTGGGTCGATAAGGAGGAGAAGTTCGTGGAGGCAAAGTTTTGCACGGAGAATAATTGGTCCCTTAATGATCTTAATTATCTATCTCCTTCTATTTATTCTTTGCAGGATTTTGAGGATGTTGTTCCCGATGATACATTTTCTGGATTACTACCAATTCAAGGGAGTGAACATCGCATCAAGTTCGAAGGGAAGAACGAGTTGGAATTATATGAAAAGAAAAAGGAGTGGAGCTTCTTTCCTTTTGACGTGGGAGACGGCTTGGATTTGAGGACAAATCCTCTTCAAGAGGAGGGGAATGATGCAGCCCGTAGATCATAGATTTCAATTCATGGGCCAAGAATTAAAGATGAAATGGGCTGAAAAGTGAAGATATTATTTTGTAGTTTATTTAGTAGTTTAATTATTATTTTCGTCACTTTATTTTAAGCCCAAGTTTTAGTGCCTTAAAAGGCTTTATTATGTTATTTGATGGGTTTGACCCATACTTTGACTATACTTGAGTTATTTTCTAGTTGGGCTAGGTTTAGATAGGTTTTTGAGCATTATATATATGGCCCTTATGTCATGGCCGAAAATCAACATTGATCATTAATAATATTGTGAGTTTTATTCTCTCTTGAGAGTTCTTCGAATTCCTCTTGATTTTTCCAAGATGAATTCTTTATCCGGCGAATCAACGAGTTCATCATCCTTCGTTGTGTGTCATTCAGCGTCCCCGTGTGGCACGGCGACCGTCTCTTTGGGATATAGAGGTTTCGGCTTATCTATATTACTTAGGGGGTTTAGTTCGTAGACGTATTGGGTTTTCCATCAGTTCGATTCAGTCTTCCGCGTGTGTAAGTTATACGGATCTGCGAAGGTTCGTATCAAAACGACATAACAATATGTTTATGGAGCGTTTATTTTGAGTGATTAGGTCAGATTGACTAATTTTGTACGGCTTAATTTTATGTTTACTTTGTAAGATAAAAAATAGAGTATATCCCAAGGTCTGATATTGGCCTGATCCCTTAATTTAATATTAATCATGTGATATCAATTCCACTAAATCATGTATTAAAATAATCATATTTCATCCCATGTTTTATCTCATATATGGGATTATTCTATTTCTCAAAATAAACGCCCTCTTAGTATTTGTAATTAATGCTAACACGCAATTTACATTATTGCAATTAAATACACATTTTTTTTTTGTAATAATTTTTTTTATTTTTTATTTTATTTTTTGTAATCATAACACGTCCAGTTTTTTTAACAATCTTTTCTCAAATTCTCATTATTCAGACCATAAAAAAAGGTTGGAACTCGCCAGCCTCGAGGAGGGGAAAATTATGACATATTTGGATGACATTCAACAAGATCGTTACAACTTACAAAATATAGGTATATTTTAGTTGGAAAAAAAATGAAACATTGTGCCACTTAATTACAAAATTTTGAAAAGTAGTGAAATTAAAATTGTAGAATAGGATCATGATTTGTTTTGCAGATCTCCCTTATTCCTAGATAAAGATTGGCTGGTGTGATCCAAAATAAAATGATTAATTTATGTAATAAAATCAGTGTAATACATTGAAAATTAATAGCTTCATAATATATACGGTTATAACACAAATTATACAGCTCTACGATTTTATTTTATTTTTATTCTAAAAAAAACGATTATTTTTTATTTTAGCCTCTTTATTTTTAAGTTTTATAGTTAGGCTAAAGTAGTTTGAAACATATATATCTTCCTGTGCAAGAAAATATTGAGAAGCTCGCGGGCTGTTTTAAGCAGTTAGGAAACGAACGAAGAGAGAGAGAGAGAAGAGACGATGCTGACGGCAACGGTGACCGGAGCCCTGCTGGGATGGGCGATGGAGAAATATACCAACGAAACCTGTAAACCCCTCCCAGGTATGTATAAGAATTTACAATCTGCATTCCCTTACTAATTCTGATCGATCGATCGTTGCATAAAATCGACGAGTGGATTACCGATTTAAAAGAAAGGATTAGGAGAAAACGTTTTAATAATTGCAGGTCCAAGAAATTATGTGTTGATGATTGTGATCGGAGCAGTGACTGCAAATAAGGTTGTGGAGTGGGACAACAAAGTCCAGCGCCGCAAGCAACACAACATAGAGAGATGGAGATCAGAGGAGAGAAATAAAGAGGCGCCCTAGCCATTGCTATAATAATTTCTGTTTTGATATTTTGATATTTTATTTAGATGGGGATTTAGTGATTCTTCATATGCTTCAAAGTCCAAATTGGATTGTGCATCGGTTTCTAATGGAAGTGATGAATTGTTTGGTAGAATTTGATGAATTATGAATTAAAGTTTTTAATTGTTTCTTTTTTATGTTTTAGATGAACTCAAAACTCTCATGTTCTTGCTCTGTTGCTCATGCATTATACAATTCATAACAAATTAACGTGTTTGGTACAATATTATGAAGATTTTGCCATACATCATTCTGAAACATAATCTAAAAGAGTTGTGAAAGAGGATTTGATTTCACATCACCTTGAGATGTAATTCGCCCAGCTTCGAGACTTGAGGAGACGAATCTGCAGAGCATTTCCAAAGCTTCTTTGTTCTTCCTCGATACATTTTGCAGATTGCACCACTGTTGAGTTCCTCACGTCAACTTCAATCAACTGAAGCGTTGGTATTTCGCCAATATCAAATGGAATCTCCTTCAAGTTATCGCATTCATAAAGAGTTAGGCTCTCAAGCTTCGGAAAATGAGAGCTCTCAGTTATCCATTCATGAAGATCAGTGCTGTCAATTAGAAGTGCTTTGAGTTGGCAGAATCCTCCTTCGCTCGTTTCCCATTCACTTCCACAAAAGGCGCGTCGTTTCAGTTTGAGGACCTCTAGATTAGGCAACAATCCTATCGTTCTCATCTCCTCCCATGGAAGTCTGCAGCCACTTAAGCTTAACTTCTTCAATGTTACAGGAAAAGCAATGTTGTGAGACAGATCATCCTTCAAATTTGGATATGGCTCTGCATTCAAACTCAGCTTTTCGAGCTTATGAAGATGAACTAGATTGCTCAGGCCATAATCTGACCATCCCTTTTCATATGTGCCTTTATATGAGTAAGTAACTCCCAACTTCTTTAAGTTTGGAATCATTTCCAATAATCTTTTCGAGCACTTGAAATCTCTTATGCGCGAAAGTGTATGCAGGTTTTCCATAGATGGAAAGCTCTCTTCAGGTAAGAAGCCATCCAACAAGATAAGGTGCCTCAAGTTTGGCCTTCTCCAAATCTCAAACTCCATGTACCACTGATTTACATGTTCACCATTAAAATAATTCCACAGTTTGAACTGATGCTGAACCAATCTGGTACGTCGTCCTCATCTCATAATCCCAATGATTAAGGTCTCAAGATAGTGTATATTGTACAAGGATTCAGATACAAGTCTGAGGTTCTTTCTAATAGGCTCACATGTCAAAGCAAGGTATCTCAAATGAATTAGATCACCTATACATATAACAGATGTGGATGAGTTTTCTGTTACACTTAATCCATCCAACACATTGAGAAGTCGAAAACTTCTCCAAGAATCGAAGGCCCAATGCTTGAAAAGAAGGATAGTGTGCATAGGTGAACTCTCCATGTTTGGAATGCTACCGGAGATGTTACAAGATACACTTAGGCGGTTTGAATTCTCAATACCTCGAGGAAAGCTTCCGAAGAACTCATTAATGGTGGTAAGGAAATTCTCATCCTCACATTTCCTTAAGCAGAGATCTCTCAACAGATCATGGATCTTCACTACTTTGATCTTTCCATCGTGTCCTCTCTTATCGACCAAAACAAGATTCCTCATAGCTAAATCCTCCAAATACTCATATCCCAACTCTTCCATCTCTTTCGATTCATTTAATGTCAGAAATCCCTCTGCCTCCCATAATTGGATGAGTTTTGAAACACGAATCTCATAATCTTCTGGGAAACACCCCATATACAGAAAACATGGCTTTGGTCGACTAGGCAAGAACTCATAACTCAAAGACAACTTTAGATACATTTCTAGCAATCTTTTCCCAAGACTCTTTCGTCCCCTTCACCTTATTAAGAAAGAACTCCTGCTATCACAACAATTGCTAGTGGAAGCCCTTGACATTTTGCTGCAATAACTTGCCCGATTTTCTCCAACTCAAGAGGGCAAGCTTCCATTCCGAACACTTTCTCTTTAAGTAAACTCCAACTTTGATCCGCATCCATCAAATGCATTTGATGAGGATGGATACGAGAATCAACATACGAAGCTACACTTAACTCTCTTGTAGTTATCATGATCCGACTCCCATTAACATCATCCGGAAACATCCTTCGTACTTCATCCCACAAAGTTGTTTCCCACATATCATCCATTACTATGAGATACCTCCTGCCTTTTAAGTATCTATACACACTTTCTTTCAGTAACTCATCGTTCAAATACTCACATTCATCCTCCTCGTCCACACCCTCAAACACGTTCTTGATTGAACGCAAAATACTAACAAGAAGTCGCCTTAACTCATACTTTTGAGAAATTTTCAACCAAACACGTACATCAAAGTGATAAACGCTATAAGGGTCCTCGTAAGCTTACCTAGCAAGAGTTGTTTTCCCAATTCCTCCCATCCCAACAATGGGGATTATCTCAAGTCCAGATTCTCCTCCACAAAGCCGACTCTTCATCTCCACTAACTCTTCCTCGATCCCAACGGCTCCAAGTTCGGATGATGGCATTGGAATCTTGATGCTAATGGAGTCAGTATCTACTATCAACTCTTCCAAATCCTGTCTTGGCTGATAGTTGTGACCTCCAAACACATGGCCAGGCTGAAACTTTTTGTCAACCAGTACTTCTAAGGATAATTAATTAAAAAAAGAAAAAAAAAAACAAATAACGTACACCAAGATTTGGATATGATGAGCACACTTACAAAGAGATTATGTGCTGCTTGCTGCATTTGTAACTTCTCGTACTTGTAGTTTTTCTGCCTCTCTTGGAAAATCCTCAAGAAAAATTAGGAACTAAAAGTAAAATTTTCGTGTAGCAAAAAAATGCAATGTTTGATATCAGAATTGCCGTAAAAGGTGCATAATTGACGATCAAGAATCCGATCTAGATCTTTTGCAAGTGAATCAAGAGTATCTTGAAATGCAAATGAAAGTTCTAATTTCAAAGTCGTCCTTTGCCCAATAAAAGAGGAAAAAATATCGATGACTTGTTGGTCAGGAACCAAACTGCATTAAATTATGGAGATACCACTACAAATCAACCAAACTACTGCATTTATTAGATTAATAATAAGTGAATCAAGAGTATCTTGAAATGCAAATGAAAGTTCTAATTTCAAAGTCGTCCTTTGCCCAATAAAGGAGGAAAAAATATCGATGACTTGTTGGTCAGGAACCAAACTGCATTAAATTATGGAGATACCACTACAAATCAGCCAAACTGCTGCATTTATTATATTAATAAAAATAAAAATAAATTCTAAAACATATATTTTTTTGGCAAAACATATTATTATCAAGGGCTAGGGTGGGACCTACGTAGGGGAGAGCACATGTTGAAGCCTCTTGTTAGAGTTAAGATCACGATTCGAAGAAAGAAATGGAATTAGATAAAATAAGAACAGCTCAAAGAGGTTCACAGGAAAACTCCTGCGGCCACAGCCGTATAAAGCTGCAAATTCTAACAATAATAATCTCTACTAACCCTAACTTATTAAGGGAGTATTTAAACTACCAATTACTTGAGGCTCAAGTAAAACTCAACCCTAATCTTACCTAATAAAACTGCGGCTAGACCTAATCATCTAAGATAAATAATAATAACATTAACTAATATTAATAACCTTAACTAATAGTAATTAATAATCTACAATAATAATAATAATAATACTAAATAGCAGACAGGTATCACCTCTACGGTGGTTACCGAAATCTCTACGTACTAGTGTATGTTTCGTCAGAATTTGATGCAGGGGAAGCGTCTAATCCGTTGATTAAGATTAACAAAATACCGGAAGAATACGCAAATAGAGTGAAATTCCGTTGATTCACAATTGAATACCGGAAGAACACGAGAGAAGGAAAATAAACCCTAATTTTATTATCAAATTCCAACCCCCAGAATACATAAACAATACTCATATTTATAGTCTAATAACAAAAGGGATAAATATAGAAATTACTTGGAAAACAAGTAAATTAAAACCTAATTAAATAAATAATAATAATAATAATACATATGCATATCCCATGCATCAGTTGGTATCCAGAGTCTTGCTACGATCCTCCTACGCGATGGAGCATCTTTTTGCACCTTTGGACAACGATTATGTCAAGTTTGATTTGGTTACGGATTATTTAGGTCATCCGATTTATGATGATGACTCATCCTCTATTTTGGAGGAGGATATGGTTCACGACTATCTGGGTCCTCCAATTTATGACGATTACCCAGAAGAATTTGACCATATCGAGGAGAAATTTTTGCCAGTAGTTGAACAAGATGTAGTAGTGCAATGCGAGTCCATATGCACTATCCATGGTAAAAAATTTAATTTTGGCTTCGAATATTCAAGTTTTTATACACATTATTGTTGCCAATATTGTGGAAAAGTTCTCTTTGGTGGCGGAATATCACCGATGGCTTCCTGGCATTTATAAAGCAGTTTGTGTTATTTGTGAAATGATTAATGTTAGATACAAAGCAACTGTTGATGTTCGTTGTCGTGAGATGCACTTTGAGTTCCTGATGCCTTTTGCAAGTGACACTTTCTTGGGAGATGAAGCTGCATCCGATTCGAGGACTAATCGTTTTGATGCAGAGGAGAATGATGGAGATTAGAAATATGCATAGATATTATTATTATTATTTATTTAATTAGGTTTTAATTTACTTATTTTCCAAGTAATTTCTATATTTATCCCTTTTGTTATTAGACTATAAATATGAGTATTGTTTACGTATTCTGGGAGTTGAATTTTGATATAATTAAATTAGGGTTTGTTTTCCCTTCTCTTGTGTTCTTCCGGTATTTAATAGAGAATCAACGGAATTTCACTATATCTGCGTTCTTTTCCGGTATTTTGTTAATCTTAATCAACGGATTAGACGCTTCCCCTACATCAGAATCTATGTTCATATTGTGTCGAAGAATTTTTTTTATAAATTAGCCCCGTTGGTGATTTAATCCTGCTCCTATCGAGGGCATGTAAAACAAAATAATCCAAACTATAAGAATTGTCTTAAAATAACTTAAACTATTAATTTCTTGCTCTAGAACAACACTTATTAGTTTGTCATGGACTCAACATACGTTCATCGACATGGTTTGTCTAGTAAATTAACAATTGGGCTTCTTGGGGAGATCGCCACAGCTCCCAATTGCTCCGCTCCCGCATTTAGCATTGCAGTAATCCTTGCAGCATTGGTTTCTCTTCCCAGCATCACTCACATCACAACTGCATAGATACTCGTTGATGCACAGAAGCCTGCACTCATCTACCTCGTTCTTTTCTTCCTCAAAACTGCCAACGCTACTATACGTGTTGGCTGCTATTGTTAGTACGAACATGAACACAACGGCGGTGGAGACGACGATGCTGACGCTTCTGGTGCTGGTGATGGCCATAGTTTTACAATTTAATATATGTATTCTAGCTTGGAGCTAGGTGAACATTTTTCATGTACGTGCATTTATATTGGTTGCATATACATATATGGGGATTTTGTTTTAATGCGTTTTTCCATACTATGAATACTCTTTTCCTCGTTTACAACTTTTTGGTGAGCATTTATTGTTACTTTGGACTTTTCAAATTAGATAAGGAAAGGATTTAATTAAAAGTCTAATTATGGATAATAAGATTGGTAAGGCGAATAATATGCGATCAATATCTTTTCAGTATAGTGTATATTGGATTTATTAGGCTGTATGCTTGTTATATGTTATTATGTCTATATATTATTATGCTATCGATCAAATATACATACCAAATATACATTTGGCTGACCATCAAAATAAATGAATTAATAAGTGAATGGGACACTAGAAAATGTATTGCACTTAGAAGTTAACTCTTCTACCCACGGTGGATGCATTTAATGTGCTAACGGTTAATGTGACATTGTCAAATAAATAATTTTTTTTATTAAAATTTAGTTGTTTTTAGTAAAATTTAGTTTTTTTTTTTTTTGTAATATTTATTTTTAGAGGATATATTTATAATAATTTCTGCAAATATATCATCACTGCGTTAACACTTTGCACATTAAGTATGACCAATGGTAGGTAAATGAACATTACTCTTGCATTTAGTATGTTTACAATATTATTTTGAAAAAGGAAAACTGTTAAATCTTTTTTTAATTACAAAATAAAAAGTAAATCTAAAACTTCATATATCTACTACATATTTTTTTTCCGAAACATATATCTACCACATGTAACGATTTGTAAAATATTCCTAGATATATTAAATTCTTTAATAATTTTCTTTTAAAATAAAGCTTACAAAATTTGAATTATGTCGATATACAAAATAATTTATCAATATCATTGTAACACCGGTTCACATATCTATACTTATATAAAAAAGAGTTTTGTGACAAAATTTATATTGCCTAAAATATCCTTATAATATATTTTAAATAGGGATAACAATGTAATATGATTTATTACAAGTTTAATATATTATAAATTTAGTTACTTAATTTGATTTAGCAAATCCCAAGTCTTCAGAAGGCAATATTTCGATGTAATATGAATTTACATTGATAAAGAATTAGACTTTCACCAAGCAACTTTTTTTCTTTTCTTTTTTTTTTTTTTTTTTTTTGATCAGACAAATTTCAAGGCCGCGCCACGGAGGACTCGAACCGGAACCTTTGGTCCAAGGCTTTAACCTCATACCGCTAGGCCAACACACGCACACTTCACCAAACAACTTTTATTGGTTGTATATTATCATTGCTTATGTCGTCAATATTTTTTTTTCCCGTCGATCATATGTTAATTGATTATTGAATGTATTGAGATTTGACAGATTTTTTATAACGCCCCGTATTTTCCTATCCACTTCAGAAGTAATTAGAAGAAATTATTCACCCTTAGTGATTTAATTTCACTTATGTGTAATGGATTTCTTTATAAGAAATTCTAAAGTGAATTCAAGTAGCCACTTGATTCCCAAACTGTGATTGTTTATCGATTAACCAAATAGACATTTGTTTCGATATTCGACTAAGTAACGAATTATTTCCTTGTTACAAGTTATCAAGTTAATTCGATTCTAGTTTTCGATTAACTAGTCACGAGTTATTAGTAAGTAGACGGACCAAGCCCATTATACTAATTCATTTGGGCCGAGCTGTTAGTCAGTAATTATGGGATCAAGCCCACTACACTCGAGATATTGGATAAACCCAATTATATTAAAAGCTAGTTACAACACAAATATATATATATATATATATATATATATATATATATATATATATATATATATTTACAACACCAATCAATTACTCTTGATTTCAAGGAACAAATGTCGATACAGCCAAAAATATACAACTTTATTAGCCAAAGCTCAAGAATTAAATTACAATACTCCAAAGTCAAAAATAGTAGGCTAGAGCCATTAATGGAAATCTACAAAAAGGATTTCATGCTTAAATAGCTACAAGAGGAAGGGGACAACATATCTTTTGCCTCTGCAGCACTTAGCTACTTGCATAGCCTTCTTTGAGCATCAAGACCTACAATAAGCAAGTTGCATCAGCCATTAATGAAAGGAATAGTTAAAGGAATTATTCAGCTGAATTATTGAGTAGAGAAAAATCGATAACAAGCATATATACCCCCTTACTTCAGCCAAATAGAGAGTGAGAGTGAAGGAGAGAAGCTGCAGGACTTAGGAAGAGGAGAAGAGGCAGAGCTCCATCCATTTTCCACAGCCACAGCCCCTAGCACTCCCATTTCATTAAGGTAACAACAATACCACAAATTCCTAAAGCTAAGCAAGCATGCTACCTTATCTTTTACTAGCGAATTTCCCTTGTTTTATAAATCAAAACCATTCAAGTTGTAGCATGATTATCCTTCTAAGCATGAAGTATGCTCACACCCCTCATTCAAGAAAACAACACCACAAGCTTGTAGAAACAAACATAAGGCTGAAAAATAAGATAGAGAAAAAAAGCATACTCCAAAATTCTTAACTCGAACACATCAACCCTAGAACACATCTCACACGCAAACTGAAAATGCAACACGCTTACTTCCCTTCTTAAGAAATCGTTATCAAACAATTATGCAATTTCATAATACTAGGAGCACAAATCTGTTTTCTAAAACAAAAACCCAAAATCTAAAACAGTAAACACACACGCGTAGTATGTTTCTGAAATCCTATAAGCTAAGCAAATAAAAGAAATTAAAAGAGCGAGAAGAAAATCGACCTCCGTCGAGACGAGCCTCAACGGCAGCAAACCGCAGCGGCCGAAGCCTCGACGGCAAGAGAACAGCAGCGGCGGCGAACTACCGCAAGCAGCGTTGGCGTCTCCGTCGACGTAGCATTCGAACCTGCGAGAAATGAAAGAAAGAAAAATCAGTAAATCATGACTTGAAATAAACTATTAATTAGAGCGAGAAATAGAGTCGGAGGGAGCTGGCCGAAGCTACCTCGTCGATGATGGCCGGAGCTCAGCCTTGCTCCGGTAACGACAGCAACCGAAAGCCTCAGCTTCGACGGCGACGCCGCCGAAATCAGGAAGGGACGAATGTCCCCTCAACCTACGGTTGAGGGATTTTATTTGGGATCGAGGTCCGGAGAGAGAGGCTTGGGCCTGCGGGAGTTGCACCGAGGCGGCGCCTTCTCACCGCAACGGCGGAGCACCACCAGCTTGCCGGGAAATCGACGAAGGAAGCCGAGGGGGAAAATTCTACCCAATTTCGATTAGGGAATTTTCCCACATCGCGAGCTGGAAAAACGATTTGAGAAAGAGGAAGAGAACCGCAACCGACGACGGCAGCCATGGGTGGTGGCGCCGGTCGGAGTTATCGCCGGCGTAATGGAGAAGAAGGCCGGAAGAGAATCGGCAGCAAGAGTCGCGAGAAAGAGGAGGAGAACCAGAGAAGAGTGTGATCGCGTAAGAGAGAGAGAGAGAAATGAGGGATTTTGGGGTTTTTTTTTTAGTTCATCCGGGTCGGGTTTCCGGGTTGAACTCGGATCTGGGCCGAGTCAAGGGAGCTGGGCGGGCCGGTTGACTGGGCTGAGAGATGGGCCAAGCCTATCTTAAAGAAATGGGCCGGATTAATTCAGTTAATTATCTACCCAACACAAATTTAATTATGTGGTTCAAGAATCACTAATTGAATTATACCATACCCACGATTAATAATTTAGAGATTAAAGCTTAATAATTCTAGAACGGATTATTTACAAATTAAAAGAATTAACTTATAGAAATAAGTTATTAACCAAGAATTAAGACTCAAGATTAATTGATTAAAGCTAATCAATTACGCAATTAGAAATTATTATTGGGAAGCTTCTCAATTAAAATTTAATCCCGAGTTGATAAATCAATTAATTGATTTATTAAGAAAACAGTCGAATAAACTATTCGTATAACCGGTTTGATAATTCAAACTTAGATCGCAGTGACTACGTCACATAAAAATTTAGAATGATCTTCGAGAAGATATAGAGCTAGAATTATTCGATAAACTTTTATCGTTCTAGTTAAGAATCTTACTGTATTCTTTCATCAAGGTCGAGCGAAGAAGGAACAGTCGCCAAGGCGAAGCTAGAATTCTATAGCAGTTACACGAAGTAAAAGAGGTGGGCTTTCTTCTAAAACAAAGCATGTTTTATTAGTTGATATAGCTCTTTTGAAAGTATTGTCATGCTATAAAATGTTTTGTTTTTGTATGATGTCTATCTGTTATTGGCTATGCCAATTTTATATGAATCGAATTCGGGTCCTTGTATGGCTTGCTACTATACCTGGACTAGTGTACACAAGTGGTCGACTCGCTTAGTGTGGCGATCGATCAGGTGACGAGTGAGGTGGCCACCTCCTCGGGCACCACAGATCAGATATGGTAGATTACAACAGAAATTTGACTGCAGTCACTTTTGAGAACTAAGGGATTTTAGTGAACATAGACTTTTAAGAAAAACCCTATGTTTCACTCAGTATATGGATGACAATAAAATCAGTTTTGGGCAAAGTGTTCACTGAGTACAATTTGTACTTAGCCCTGTACATTGTTTTTAATGTGTATGTTGAGCAGGTTGAAGCGGAGTGACCGGCAGAGCTTTTGTCAATTTAGTGAAGATTTAGTTGTTGAAAACTCTTGGTAATACATGTCTTCATACATGTATTTATAACTACATTCCGCTGCGTACACTCTGATATTCTTAAGTTCATTTCGACCTGGTTGTATCCTAACTCAGAATCGTGATAAGTATTGTTGTACCTCAATAGTCATGGGAGTCAGTTTATCTAGTAGTGAGGTGGTTTTAAGAGTCAATTCGAGAGATATCCTTCATTTATCCGTTACTTCATATTTATATTTTATAGTCACGAATTTACCGAGCTTAGCTATCGATTAGCAAAGTGCGGTCGTGACATTTTTAGATCCGAATTTGACTGAAATAATTTTCATAATTATAGCCAAAATAAACAATGTAATTCTATTATTAAATTATGTTTACCATACACTTAATAGATTTTTTTTATAATTAATGTAATAACCATAACAACGACTTTGTCATTGTATTTTGTGCATATTATTTTTCCAGAATACTTTGGACATGATGTGAGCATATTTTTTCTCTCGCATCATATCAAATTGATGATTTATTTTAAATCTCATCTACAATTCTTTAACATGTCACATTTATTTACAATGCCAAGTGACAATACATAAATACTACTATTAAATAACAATCAAACTAGTATAATTGAAGTTAATATTATGAACCAAATTAAAGTATATAAGAATTGAACATTCACTTGATATATCATCATTATTATTTTAAAAAAATTAAACCCTAAAATAAAAATATTATTAACGTAACACTGTCACATCAGTCGTTTGGCACATTAAGTGCGCCCACAGTGGGCAGAGAAATATTCATGTATAGTTGGATAAGTAGAAAGAATTAAATTTATATTTCGAAATAATTTTTGTAGTTTATCACTAAATTTTAAGAATGCGATTTTTTCGAAGTATTCAAGTACAAAATATTAGATAGACTATTTATTATCTAACTTTTATATAAAACTTGACAAAGCTAATTTTAATTTTATTGTTAATAACCATTTTTTCTTAATTTATGTCATATCTCTATCAAACTACATGATCTGATTTATTTTTTAGACAAAATATTCAAGTACAATCTAATTCAAATAAATTTTACTATCTAACCACTTTCGTACGATTGCATTTAAAATATTATTCAATAAATTTTAATATCTTGATTTTCCTTTAATTTGGAGACTTTGATTTTCTATCTGTTGTGCCTTTTATTTGCAATGATTGTAGGTATAGAATAACACTCAATGTTTATACAAGATGATTATAATGCACAATTCGCTATTTTCTTTCGCTACAAACCGCAAGTGTACGGTGTAGGTGTAGATAGTGGCTAGCAAGAGTATCGTATCCACAAAGACTAATGTAATCAAACAATTGAATATTACTAACGAACACAATTACGTTATAAAGACGGAATCAAGAGTGAGTAGTGGGTGTTTCTTTAACAACTAAACCAAACTTAAGCATCAACAAGATAAAATGACAATTTATAGCAAAGGCAATAAAAATACGAAGAACCAAATATAGAGAAGTGATCCTAGAGTACGTAATCCCTCTATGTTTCAAGCAATCGATACAAGTTATAATCAACCAATTAAATTCTCATGCATGTAGGAGTAATCACTAGACTCAATTCAACCTCCCTTTCGGGTAGTGCTAAACATGTAGATTAGTTAACATTCATACCCTTTCGGTCTCCGAATGATTAACTAACTCCCTAAACCCTCGGATTAATCGTCTCCTCACAAATATCTACCAACCTTTCGGTCTAGCATCAAATCAATGTTATGCATTCATTCTACCATATCAACAAATCATGCTCTCTCGAATCTAGATTCATCAATACATAAGCATAAATGATGGCCAATTATCCACACATATCAATAGCCCAATGAAATACATAAACATCATGAGAATGGAAGAAAATCAACTTATATTATCATACTTAAACCATATAGTTCATACAACCCTAGAATCTATGAGTTTAGCTACTCATAACAAAATATATACAAGATATCAACATATCGAAAGACATAATATAAAGATACGCTAATGATCGGGGTCGAATCTTCCTCCTCGGAGCTTCAATGCTTGAACTCCTCCTTCTTCTCCCTCAAGAACTCTCTCAATGTAACCTAGTGTGTGTTGTGTGTGTTTGGGCGGATGAATCATCCTCAATATCTCCTTTTCCACGCCTTTTATAGAGAAATCATAAAGTAAGTCGCTGCCTGCATTGAAAGCACGGTCCGTGCGTCAGGAATGCGTTGACGCACGGTCCGTGTGTCTCTAATTTGTGAGAGGCAGCGCCTTTGACTTCTTAAGCACGGTCCGTGCTCCGTTGGACATCAAACGCACGGTCCGTGCGTGACTACTTGGACGATCACATTTTCTTCGACTTCAGCGTACGGTCCATGTTCCTATGTGTCTCTCAGTGCACGGTCCATGCTCTGGTACAAAAAAATTCTAAACTTCTTCGACGTATATGCACGGTCCATGCTCTTGGTGGTACATGGAGCACGGTCCATGCTCTGCTTCTTATGCCCGGAACTTGACGGTTTCTTCGGCTTCTCTTGATCGTTTGATCCTCCATTAATGCACAAGCCTTGTTAGGCTTAAAACTCTTGTAGAAACCTACTAAAATGATGAAAATGAGCAAACACATAATTTGGATTACAAAGATAGAAACGGATTAACATTTTATTTAAAACAACAAATTCTACCCAATATTGCAATCCAAAAGAATAGATAATCCATTGAAAAACCGTGTTTATCAACTCCCCCAAACTTGAACCATTGTTTGTCCTCGAACAATAAAGAGAGAAAGAAAGGAAAGAAAGACTTCAAGACTCAAAAGAGTAATGTTTCTAGGATGATTATTGCTTCAGGCACAAAAGAATTTCAGAAATGAGCATTTCAAAGCATACACCAAAGTTCAAATGCATTTCAATTACTATCATGTATAATAACCTCAAAACAATAATTCTCACATGATAGTGTATCACTCTTCTCTCAAGTGTATGGATGTGACATGTTTTCACTCAAATCAAGATAAGACATGTTATCTACCATAAGCTTGCAGATTGTCTAATCTCTCCATTGCAAAATGTGTACTTGAAACAAGAATCAATGAAGACTTGAATTAGCTTGTAATGTTGGCTCTTTGGTTAAGGTGAGAAATGTTTGGCCAAGTGACTAAACCCATAACTCATTAAGATATTTTTATCCAACTAGCTCTGAAAATTTAGGACATAACCTCAGTTTATTCACAGTAAGATCATGAGTCTTCTTCCACCTTCTAACCCTTAGGCATTGCACCATCTCATATTGACTCTCTCAAGCAAGTAGAGTTAGAACTGTGATCCCAAAGCACACTTCGTGTGCTAGTGCTAGTTCAAACAAATCTTTTATGCTCTTATTCACCTTTTTTTTTTTTGGAAGAGCTTATAAGAATTTTTGCACTTTATCTTGAGGTATTTCTACTTGTTAAATCATGTCTTTAGCTCCATAACCAGCATCGTGATAAAATTTCTCCCCCCATCATTGGTTTATCAAAGAAAAAGATTTCAAAACTCAAAGTGGGTGACTAGGGAAAAAATTTCAACAAAGGGACAACTGAAGGTTAAATGGGCTACACAAAGATGGCCTCAAATCATTTTCAAGTTTCTTGTACACTGACGCAATCTCGAGATAAAAACCAAAGCAAGTTCTAGAGATAAACAATGCATGTTTGATGTCCCTCAAAAGAGAAATATGATAGATGTGCATAATTTTGCAATCAAGGCTCAATATCTCATAGGTTTAAATCATATTTTGAGGTAACCATGCAATTCATCAAAGTACAACATTTGGTTTCATGCTTTAAGTTGCTCACTTCCTCCATAAAAGAAATACGAAACCAATACGTCATCATTAGCAACAATTCATCCATTAACATTACTCACAAATGAGTTCAAAAAGTTTCTCTAAGAAAGAAAGAAAGCAAAAATCCTACTATAGTTTTAAACATAGTAACACAATAACATTAAATTAAAATAAATAATAATAAATGAAAACAAGTTTCAAACACGATATTCTCCCCCCCAAACTTGTTTGAAGGCTTGTTGGCCACAAACAAGTTTAGAACGAGGAGTGTAAAACTTGTGGTACCGATTGAGTTAGGTGGTAGGCTAGGACGGTGGTGGGCTCAGATATTGCCTAGGCTCAGTTGGGGGATTACCCCACCGCTGCATCAACCAGAGGATGGCTGAAATGTCAGTCCGCATATCGCCCATGGATGTCTCCATCCTCCCCATGCGTCGCTCCATCGCTGCAAGCCTTTCCTCATCTGTGGTGTTACGGCGTCGTCGCCGTGTGTTAGCTCGAGAGGACTCGGGCTCATCATGTGTTGTGGCAGCGTGTGAGGGCTCTGCATCATCTCTCCTCTCATCCTCATCATTATGAGCATCCTCTTGCTCCATCTTATGGTCTCCATCATCGTGACCTGCATCTGCATCTGCTCCAAAAGGAACGTCATCATCGAGTCTCGGAATCACTGCACCTCGATAGGGAAGGACTGGAGGGTCTACCTGCATGGCTGCCAAGTGCTCTGAGGTGGCCATCGACCAATTTCTTGCAGTAGCAACGGTTCCTAGTTGAGTGAGAGCACGGTTGGGCATGGAAAATTTGCCAACCCCGTTAACTGTGGCATACAAATGGCCACGGTGATCGACCCTCAGAACGTGCATGCTAATGAGAGAAGCGAGATCAACAACTGACGATCCTTCCATCCTCTCCAGGGTAGATGTGTTAATCCTACAATAGTGGGCAATAGCAGTTATGACGCCCCCACACATCATAATCCCACTTTTCTTGTTTGATGCTCGCAACAGATGGTCAACAATAAATGTCCTAATCTCTATCTTGTAGCCCTTTGACATCGACCACAAACACAGTAGCTCAGCAACAGTGATATTACCCGAGTCGAATCTAGCAAATAGAGAGTTGGCGAGCACTCGATGAACATACCGAAACACTGGGTTTCGGATCTTTGATGATTTTTCAGTTCTTGCAACAAATACCAGAACTTCTGCTGGGGGCAGGCCAGAAGATGTAATCTGATGCCAAAAGACATTAGGATCATACTCTTCATCGATCCTCGATGTGGCCCCTTGAGGACCAAAAATCTTCGTCACCTCTTCATAACTTAATTCAAAATTCCGATTTCGGAGACGAAAGCTCATTATTTTAAGACATGAGGGATTAATAAATTTCTCCAGTGAGAGAGTGCTCAAGAACTCGAGCATAAGGCCATGATATGAAGGCCATTTTCCCGTGAATGCTTCCAAGATACCTCCTCGAGTAAGCAAAGCTTTAACATCTTCCTCGATGCCAAGTGTTTGCATAGAAGCGTCATCCATGTACCTTGAGGGTAATGCCTTGAGAGTTACCAATTTATCCCATTTCTCCCTCTGCTCGGAAGTCTCTAGAATCACTCCAAATGCACTTGGAGCATTAGGATCCTCCGGTGGTGCTCGGTTATGCCTACTTCTTGCACGTGGTGCCATGGTGAAGATAGTACCTACCAAGAAAATAAACATATTTCATTACCCAATTCAAAACAATCAATTTTCTTGTTTTTTTATTATAACCATTTTTTTGTATCAACAAAGCATGAAAATTTTCACTCCAAATGATCAACATATTCCTGTTCTTTCATGCCAAGCAATCCTCACAATTTATTCAACCTCACAATGCCTCAAATAACTCATCAATCCATGTCAAGCAATGCACTTATTTAAAACATGAATAATACAAACATTTTAAAGCTCAAAAGTGCATGAATTTGAGTTCCAAGGTTCTACACCACGTAATCCAATCACAATGTGTCATCCCACACACAACAATATCAGAGCATGACATCTAATCCACATCCCAAAATCTATAATCACAAGACAATTCGAATTTTGAGCACATTCATATAAAAACAACATGCTCTCAAGGTGTTCGACGAAATGTTGCAACCAAAAATTCTAAAATATGAGGAATTTAAGCACACCAACATTTTACCCATCATGAAGAACGTCCAAAATCATCAATTCCAAGTCAAGAGTACAAGAATTTTGTACCTTAATTGAAGATTTTTCCACAAAATGGAAAAATGAGGGTTTTGGTAGAGTTCTTGGTTCAAACTCTTGTTCTAGCAATTAAACTTTGAATTTTCTTGTTGAGATTAGTGGAATGTGAGTGTGTGAGATGAATTAACCAAAAATTTCTCCAAAAATTTCAAAAATTATTGAATTAGAGAAAAAGAGGCGAGAGGGTCGAGAGAGAAGTGAAGAAAAGAGGGAAGAGAAGTGTTCAATTTTTGAACTTAAAAACTGATCCGGCCCAGACGCACGGTCCGTGCTTAGCTAGAATCGAATGTTCAAATTTTTCTGTACCGATGCACGGTCCGTGCGTCCCTTGCCACTGATGGAGCACGGTCCGTGCTTCATGTCATGTTCCTATTTTTAATTTTTTTTCTTACGACTTCAATCCATCTTGCTCACAAAAACATGCAAAAACTTAAAAGTTCAATGAAATAAAATGTAAATAAAAATCTTAGGTTGCCTCCCAAGCAACGCTTCGTTTAATGTCTGGAGCTTGACATTTCCGTTGATCAAATATCTGCCAAATAAATGACGAATACCTCCTTCAGTTGATCCGGGCTGTAGTATGCCTTAATCCTCTGTCCATTCACCTTGAAAGTGCTACCATCTTTCGCCATCAATTCCACGACTCCATTGTCGAACACCTCACAATTGAATAAGGTCCTGACCACCTTGATTTCAATTTTCCCGGAAAAAAGTCTGAGTCGAGAATTGAATAGGAGCACACTTTCGCCAGGCGAGAACTCTCATTTCCTGATGAATTTATCATGAAATTTCTTTGTTCTCTCTTTATAGAGACGAGAGCTTTCGTATGCCTTGGTGCAAAATTCATCGAGCTCGTTGAGTTGGAGAATTTGATTCTCTCCTACTGCTTTGAAGTCAAAGTTGAACTTCTTGACAGCCCAAAATGCTTTGTGCTCGAGCTCGACAGGTAAATGGTATGATTTTCCAAAGACGAGTTGGTAGGGAGACATACCCAACAACGTCTTGTATGCGGTTCTATAAGCCCACAATGCTTCATCCAAGTGCTTCGCCCAATCCTTTCGGTTCACCATGGTCTTCTCGAGCACCTGTTTAATCTCTCGATTTGCCAATTCGGCTTGCTGATCCACCCTCACTTTAGGGGTGAGGGTAGAGAGCAATAATAATCAATTATAGTATAATTGAGTTGAATCCTCAAGGAATGCTAGGTCGTTTAAGATTCAAGTAGTAATCCAATTATCTAACTACTATTCAAGCTTACAAGTGACATGTTTTTATGTTTTCTTAATCCTAGTAAGTAATGCAATTGGAAAAGTAACAAACTAGATAACAACTAATGGCAAGAGTTAACAAACAATAGTAGAAAGCTTGGTTCCAAATATAATCCAATAATCTCTAGAGGCATAGGTTTTAGAATTTGTTAGGATTAGCCATTTTAATCTAATTCATATGGGAGTTCTATATAGTAAACATTAATTCTTCTCTCAAAGCAATTAATATTAGTGGATTAACCTATGACATCTATCTCCGCTAGGTATCAAGATGCATAAATTAACTCCAAATAGCTCAATTAATTATCTAGAAGCTCCTACTAGCAAGAATTACTAATATAGTGTGATTTGATGCTAAGTGTTATGAATTAAAGCCTCCTAAGCATTTAACCAAGCACCTTGTATGCACTCAATGATGGCCAATCAATCATACAATAAAATTAAGTCTCAAACCACAAGACATATGAATTAGAAGGTAAATCCAACAACAAAATCCAAAAACCTAGTGATCTAGATCATATCTTCATATATTAGAATCAAAAGGAAATTTAGCTAGACATAATTGAAGGAATTAAACCATAGAAAATAGAAGAAATCATGATTAAAAGATAGAGAATTCAATAAGGAAGAAGAATATGGTCTTGAATTTCAAATCCACCAAGTGTAGCTCCAACAATCTTGAATTTACTAAAAAGGAAAGAGGGAAATGTTTCTAGGGTTTTAAGAATATTAAAAAATGTAAAATATCCACAAAATAAGAAGATTTTACGGTTAAATGCACATTAGGTGAGTTTTGGGTCAAGTTAGACCGAGTTAGACGACTAACTCGGTCAAAACACTAAAGAGAAGGGACGACGGCGCCCTGGCCGGCGGCCTGGCCGACCGCCGCCTGGGTCGCCGGAAACTCTGCAGCTCAGCCGGCCAGCCGGCGGTCCAGCCGGTCGCCGTCCGGGTCGCCGCCGGAAACTCTGCAGCTTCACCGTTTTCGCTCGTTCTCCCTCGTCCGAACTCCGATTCTCGATCCGCTTTTTGCTATGGACTCCTAACAAACCCCTCTTCGACTTGGAATGATCAAATTGGCCAAATGAGTTCTCCATTGTTCCTGCAAAAAGCATAAAGATACTCGAGAGAACGAGGAAAACATAATTGAAATCAAACTAGTGAAACCCTAACTCTATAGATTTAATGTAATAGCTGTAAAAATCCCTATTTGGAAAAATTAGAATTTCGAAGGAGGAAATAAATATTTCCAAGTATTTGAGATCGAGCACGGACAAAAATGAGCTTATGGGAAATTTTATAATATGTTGGAATTATTCCAATGAAATCTCGAGAATTTTTGAAAATGAAGGAATTATGGCAAGGCAAGAAATTACCCGGAATGATTTTCAGAGAATGTTACTCCGTAAATATTTTACGGAAATATGATGAGATGTGTGACTTAGAAGTAAGACTACATATTTATAATAGTGCAAGTGGGAGGAATTAAAAAGAAAAGAAGGAAGAAATTGTGTAAGTGTGCAAGTGTGTGTGGTGCATGTGTGTGCCACATCTTGAGAGAAAGAGAGAGTGGTGTTTCATCTCACCACCACTCAACAAGTTTATGCAAGCCACACACCCACATCACCCTCCTCATAGCTCACCACCCCAAACTTAGTGAGAGAGAGAGAAACTCTCCCTTGTCTCTTCACCTTCAAACCCGCCGGCCACCTTCCCTCCTCTATTTCCGCCGCCGCCGGCAACACCTCCGGCCTCCGATCACTCCCAAAGTTCGCCCTTCCCCATATTTCGACCCATAGAACAAGAATCCGAGGTCGAAATCATGATCAAGAAGCTCTAAGTTCGACTTTCAAGGTTCGAAAGTTGGGTGATCAAACAAGTGTTCGAATTTCATCAAGCTTGAGGTAGTTCTTGTTTCCTCTTGTTGGTTTGAACTTGATTTCGTGTTGTATGATATGATTCAAACTCCCCTCATCATGATTAAGATTCGGCCTTCTCAACAAAAGTTCATGAATGATGATAATTCTTTCATATTTGTGTTCCTCTCATCATTTGAAGATCATCTATGTATGTATTGTTGAAGCTCCATTCGATTTCCTTCATAACCAAATGAGTATAGCTATTATATGAACTTCCTTTATGATGTTCTTGACAAATCCTTGCTAAATTTATAGCTCAATGAGTGATAGAGTCGAATTCCTAAACATTGATCACGTTTTTAAACTAGACATTTTATCGAACAGTTGGCGTGCACGTTTTGTTCAGCATTTTCGAACCCTTTCCCGACTCTATCTCATTTCGGGTCCTAAATGAAAGTTTTAGCTCATGTTCTCAGCTATCCGTAGCCAAAATTTCATCTTGATCCGAGTTCATATGCATCGGTTATGACAAATCGAAATTCACATCACATCTCTTTTGAAATCTGGAAATCAGCCCACTTGCGGGCTAAACTGAGAACAGCTCGTTTGAAATTCGACATTTATTCTTCTTCCATGTTGAAGTACGTTCCATTAGCGTTCTATATATATTTCGTTCACTCAAAACGGAGTTCGTATGAATTTACTATGATTTTTTAAAGTTTGTATCTCCAATCTGGAAATTCCGACGAACAACTTCTGTCCCGTTTTTCCAACCACGTTTTGACCACTTTCCTTTGGTCGAATGAAGAAAAGTATAACTAGAATGTTGTTCCTTGTTTTCTGAAATTCAGTTTTGATAGCTCATTCATTCGAATCCATCAAGAAACGAGTGAGAAATCCTCACTCAAAGTTGGTACCAGAATATGCCAAATTTCCGATTTTCAGATTCCGAGTTCTGGGAATAAATGCTTCAAAATCCCAGCTCACTCATGGGAAAATTCTAAAATTTAAATATATCATAGCCCTATGTGTTATCTTTCCAAATCAATATCATATGCTCTGTTTCGATTTATAATGAGTGAGAAACAATTATTTTCCTAGAGGGTCGCAGAATTTCCAAATTCTCTTAGAATGTTGAACTTGTGTTTTTCATATGACGGACCTACTGCTTTGTTAAGCGTCTTGATCGAGTCTTGGGACTAGTTCGAATGGAGAAATTGAGTTCTCATTTGAATTAGTCGACTTTAGTTGATTTTAGATAATTTAGAATTATCGAGTAGACTTATCGAACGTCAAGGGCATGTCGAATTTTCCGGGTGGACTTTTCTATCTTCTTGATTAATATATTTCTAAGACGCGATACGAACTAGAAGCAGATGCGAGTTCCTAAAACTCGAATGAGATAAAATACTAGAATGAGAATTCTAGTAATAATGTATTTCTTCTGAAACGAGACTTTTCCCTAAAGGTCAAGCAAGCGACGAGAGTCGAGGAACGTGAAGAAGAATCAGGAACCGATCTATCACTTTTGCAATCAGGTGGGCGTTCTAACAAAGAAAATTATATTGTTGCTATAATGAAGCATGTTTTGAAAATAAAGCAAGTTGACTCAAAACCCTTTCATGCATAAAATATTTTTAGTTTTATGTGTGATGCCTATCTGTGTTGGATTGCCAACGTTATATCGATCGAGCCTGAGTTAAACAAAGGTCGCTAGCCAGGTTATGTGTGCACGAAGTCGTGACTGTGTGCTCCAGAGGTGGGCCGGTTATGCATGGAAACGTCCGGTGAGGTGGCCACCTTGCCGGCGTACTTACAGATATGGATAATACAGGTGTGGAAGAAAATGGGGAGTGCACTCCAATTGTTTATGGAAATAAAGTTATATTAGTTACACAAGTATTTTGATAAAACCTTGTGATAACTGTGAAAATGCATGATTGGTGAATACTTTAAAAATAATATTTTTGGGCATAACCTCACGGAGTACATCAAGTACTCAGCCCTGCTCGTGTTTTCAAAAACTTGCAGGTTGAGCGAGGTGGCAAGGGCGGCAGTGTTGAGAGGAGATTCATTCATCTTTTGAATTTGGTTCAGAAAGAGATACATATCTTCATATATGTATCTATTTTGTTAAAGACTTCCGCTGTACACTTATATTATCTTATTTAGATAATTATGTATAACTGGCTTCATGAACCAGTAAATCGAGAACTACTCTACCTTTATTTCTTCATGCCTTCGGACTATGTTTGACTTTGCAAGGTTTCTTCTCTTGAATACTTGTATAACATTTAAGCCATGAGCTTTTCTCGTTAACTTCGTTCATCTCCCAAATCTCTATTAATCGATTCTATTCAATGGTTCATTTTGCTAATTACCGCGTTACAAGTCATTTCCCCTTTCTTTCCCGCTTCTTATATCCAACCCCTAGTCACGGTTTTCCGTCTTAGCTATCCTTAGCAAAGTGCGGTCGTGACATTTAAATTCCACATTTCAAACCTAGGTTTCACCCTAATTAAGCTCGATTCTTCCTCGTTTCTAGTCTTCGATCCTTATCCACATGAATACTCTTTCTAATTCTTACAAAAATGGATCGAAAACCGAAAAGAAACGAGAAAAGTAAAAAGTATGCTTCAAGTTAAGAAAACCTAGCATTTCTAACATTTAATGTCACGACCGCACTTCGTTAATTAATAGCTTAGCTCAGTAATTCGTGACTTAAGGAAAAAAAATGACGATTAATGAATAAATGATAAAAAGGGAATAAAGAACTTGACTCGATCATGACTAAGATTTCAGAATCCAAGACATAAAAAGCGAACAAGGTATGATGATGTCATCATTCTAACTTAAGTTACAACCAAATCGAATAACGTTTGAGTAGCACAGCGGAAACGGATGCATGTATGAAGACATGCACCACCAAGAGACTACGACTTCTTAAATCCGACAAAAGCTCCACCGGCCACTTCACTCCGATTCGCTCAACTTGCACATGGGAAATATGTACAGGGCTGAGTACTCAAGGTACCCAATGAATACGTTGCCAAAACATTTTCTTAATTGTCAGCCATGCAAGAGTTTCACATAGGATTTTCAGAAAATGTCTATGTGTACAAAAAACACTTTAAACTTAAAGCGACTGCAGTCTATGGTCTTTAGTAATCAACCATATCCGAACTAAACTTGCATCCGGGAAGTTGTACACCTTCCGCGGAGGCTAGACAGACACACCCTCGCTAAGGTGGTATGCCGCTTTGTGCGCACTAGCCCAAACAAGATCGCTACCTTGCAAGGACCCAAATTCGATTCTTATAAACTTTTGGCAGAGCCAAACACAGATAGGCATCATACATAAAACTTGAAAATTTTATGGCATGACAATTCTTTGAAAGAGCTAACAATCAGCTAATAAAAATTCTTTTATTTTAGAAAGCCCACCTCGATAGCTTATCTTCTCTTTTTCACTCAGCTGAGGTGCTTCCGCCGTTGCGGCCTCCTTTCGTTTGACCTGGTTTCAAAAGTTGAGGGTGGAAAGTTTGAGGGCTGAAACTGTGCTGCTCTAAGTCCTTCTCCTCCCTTCTTCCTGCCGTGTCCTTATTCTAGACCTTGCCCCTTTCTTTTCTCTCAGTTTTCTTGGAGGAAAAATGAAAGATTTGGGGTGATTGAGGGACTGCTATGTTTCTTTCCCTTGAAATCTGCCTTCTCTCTCCCTTCTTTTCTTCTCTCTTGTCTTATTCTCGTTCAAGTTCTCCCTCTCTACTGATTGTGGCGAGTTGGTGAGTGTTTGTAACTTGAGAAGAAAAGAAAATGGAGGTTTTGGGGCTTGAGAGCTGGTACGGGGCTGAAATGGTTGTTGTTCCTTCTCCCTCTACTTACTTGTTTTCCTCTCTTGACTTCCTTCTTACTCAGATTCTCACTCTCTTGTCTCTGATCTTTGTGTGCTTAATGTGATGTGTTTTTGCAGGGAGGATGGAAGACTTTGCTATATGAGTGGAGGTTGAATTTTCCATCATGGCAATGGGAGAAAAGAGGGCTGCAGATTGGGTGGAGTTTTTTTTAAGGGGAAGGACTGCAGAGATTGAGTAATGGAGGAGGCAAAAGAGGGTTAGCTAGGGTGGCTGTGTAGGTTCCAATTTTTCATTCCCCATAATCAGCCATCATTACTCTAATTGAGATTGAATTATAATAATAGCTTTTATTGGTTATGATTAATGTATTTATTTGGGATTTTCATTTTATGTAATTAGCTAAGAAGATAAAACAATTTATTTAATTATTTACTGATTTTCTTCATTTATTCTTGTACATCATTGTGTTCAGAATTTGGGATTGGCCATTGGGCCTTGTTAGAAACATATATTGGCTTGATTTAACTTCTTTTCTTCAATACTCTCTTAACCGGTGGCTTGGCCCAAACTTGATTCTTAATAGGCTTGTCAAATTTAATACGAAACGGTCTTGGTCCACTTTTAATTTACGAGTAGGTCGACTCGAGTAAACTAATAAATTTTGTCGGGCTTGGCTTAAATGGTTCTAGATGAGCTATGCTCAAATAATTTTGGAAATAAGGCCATCTCACCAATAAAATAAATGGCCTACTTAGCTTTTATATTTGAATTTAATTCAACTTACGCAGCTCAAATTCTAACTCAACGCAGGCTCGTTTCAAATACTAATATTTAATTAGTATGGTTTAATTAAATATATAACTAAAATAATTTTCTAATTAACTTAAATAAATATGCGGGATATTACATTTAAGCACATAAATCGAGACTCAAACACATTCAAAAACACTCAACATGAACATAAAATACGTGTTAATCACTTGCCCATTTGCTTGGGGGTGATAAGCAGTTGTGACTCGATGTTTCACACCGTATCGAGCCAAGAGACTTGCCATCCACTTGTTGTAGAAATGGGATCCACCATCACTTAGTAAGGCTCGTGGGCAACCAAAACATGTAAGGATCTATTTTTGGAGAAATTTCAAAACAACCTTAACATCGTTGGTTTGAGTTGGAATTGCTTCAACCCACCTTGAGACATAATCCACTGTGAGAAGAATATATTGAAAACCTGAAGAGCTTGGGAATGGGCCCATAAAATCGATCCCCCAGACATCGAACAACTCGACTTCCACAATGGAGGTCAATGGCATCTCATCTCTTTTGGAAATATTGCCCGTTCGTTGGCAACGATCACAAGTGCGCACAAAGTTGTAGCAATCAATGTAGATGGATTTCCAATAAAATCCACTTTGAAGGATTTTCATTGCAGTTCTGCTTGCTCCAAAATGGCCACCACTAGGCGAAGAGTGACATTGTCGAATTATATTTTCCCATTTCTCTTGAGGCACGCATCTTCGAATCATAGAGTCGGAGCATCACCGATAGAGGTATGGTTCTTCCCACATATAGAATTTTGCATCATAGAAGAACTTCTTCTTCTGATAAGAGTTGAGATCGGGGTCAATGAAGTTGACGATGTCGGCGTACCAAGCTGTGGTGGTCTTGACTTGTAGCACTTGTTCATCTAGAAATGATTCTTTTATAGGCAATTTGGGATCTTCCCCTTCTACAGGTTGCTCGAGTCGAGATAAATGGTCGGCAACCACATTTTCACATCCCCGTCTGTCTCGAATTTCCATGTCAAATTCTTGGAGTAAGAGAATCCATCGAATTAGGCGAGGCTTAGCATCTTTCTTGGCAAAAAGGTGTCGAATGGCTGCATGATCGGTGTATACAATTGTTTTCATTCCGATAAGGTATTGTCGGAATTTATCAAATGCATACACCACTACTTTTTAAGGGTAGAGAGAGAGCAATGATAATCGATTGAGTAATCGAGTCGAACCTCAAGAAATGCTATGGCGTAAGAGTTTCAACTAGTAATTTAGCTATTTAACTACTATCCCAGCTACCGAATGTCATGTTTTTGTGTTTTCTATAAGTTAATGATCAAATGAAATGACAATTAATTAACTAACAAATAAGTGGCAAATGATTAAAATCAATAAGAGAAAGTATGGTTCCAAATATAATCCAACATTGACTAGAGGCATAGGTTTTGGGATTTGCAAGAATTAACCAATTTAATCTAATTAACGGGGGAGTTCTCTATATGATGTACATTAGTTCTTTTCTCAAAGTAACAATGCAAGTAGATTAACCTATGACATCTATCTCCGCTAGGTCTCAAGATACATAAATAAACTCTAAATAGCACATTTTATATCTAGAATCTCCTATTAGCAAGAATTACTAATATTTTGTGATTTAAAGCCTACTAAGCATTTAACCAAACACCTTGTATGCACTCAATGATGGCCAATCAATCATGCAATATAAATCAAGACCCAAACCACAAGACCCATGAAATAGAAGGCAAATTCAACTACAATACCCAAAAACCTATTAATCTAGCTCATGTCTTCATATATTTGAAACCAAAAGAAGCTTAGCTAGATATAATTAAAGAGAATAAACCATGAAAAATAGATGAAATCATATTAGAAAGATAGAGAATTTAATAAAGAAGTAGAATATGGTCTTGAATTTCAAATCCACTAAGTGTAGCTCCAACAATCTTCAAATTACCAAAGTAGCAAGAGGGAAATGTATTTAGGGTTCTTAAAATGTTGAAGTATGAAAAAGATCCCCAAATGGGGTGAATTTAGGGGTTAAATACATAGAAAATCGAGTTTGAGTCAAGTTGGAACGAGTCAGGACGAGTTTGGTTCAAGTTCAAGTGATGGAGGGGCGGCTGACCGGCGGTCTGTCAGGTTGGCCGGCGGTCTGCCAGACCACCGGGACAGACCGCCGAACTTGCTGTGAGTGGCGGCGACATGGCAAGGTTGGCCGGCGGTCTATCAGACCACCGAGCAGACCGCCGGACTTCCTTGCTTTGACCGGTCCATGCCTAATTGCTTCCTTCTTCCTGTTTTCTTCGTTCTTCATTCGATCTGACTTTCTAACTCGAATATCTACCTTTTTGAGCTCGTTTCTTCCTCATTTCCGGCCCTCGATTCTTAGCTACTTGAATGCTCTTCCAATTTCCTACAAAAATAGATCGAAAACCGAGAGAAAACGAGAAAAGTATAAAGTATGCTATAAGTTTAGAAACCCTAGCATTTCTAATATTTAAGCACATAAATCGAGACTCAAACACATGCAAAATACACTTAACATGCACATAAAATACGTGTTAATCACTCCCCCAAACTTAAGCCATTGTTCGTCCCGAACAATGAAACGAACAATCAAAACACTTAACACATATGAGATGTGCATTTTGAGTTCCTCGATGCCTCATCTCACCTCAAAAACCATTTTATTTCAAGGAAATTCTCAAGTCAAGCCAAGCTTTCATAAAATCATTCACTCTCCTAGCATAGAACTCAATCACTCAAGCACATTCGACTCTAGACCTCCCAAGAAATATGTGTATCACTCAATCACTCGATATATGGAGAAGGTAAACACGCATCGAAATCATGCAATACATAACTTTAACCATAAGCTTGCCTATCAACTCAAATTTCCAATACTACAATGTATGCACAAATTAGGATAAAAAAAGGTCTTTCTTAAGCTTGTAATGTAGGGACATTGGTAAGGTAGGGAATTTTGGGCTAAGTGGCTTAAATCTTCATCGAAGCTCCTTCACCTCCTTTCTTCACCTTTCTAAGTATGAATTTCTTCATCTTCTACCTTATCCAACCCCTTTTATCAAATGAAACCCAAGCTTCTACCAAACATCTAAAGAGACACTCCTTTATGCTCTTATTCACTTTTTTTTTTTAATAAGAACTTTGTTCTTATTCTTTTCTTTTCTAACAATGAGCTTATAGGAATTTTCTTTCCACTCAAAACAACTCTCAAGACCTTTCACCATCACCCACCATTCCTCATGAATTTTCAACTTCCCACAAAGGTTCCCTTAACCATCCTTCACCCCTATCATTCGGTTCATGAAGAAAAGGCTCTATTTAAGGCTCAAAATGGGACGACAATGGTAATGAAAGATAGGTTAGTGTTTAGAGAAAATGGGATATTCAATGATGGCCTAAGATCATCTACTAATTATACACACATGTAGCACTTTTGACATGAGTATCAAGGCAAGTTCTAGCAAATAAAATGCAATGCATGACCAAGCTCTCAAGAAAGGATATTAACTATGTAAGATGCATAGTTTTTAGGCTCAAAATCCTCCCAAGCTTTTTGCCTAGAGTCTAAGTGCCTAAGATCAGTTATTCCAAGCTATTCAAGTGAAGTGATCCTAATCATGCTTGACTTTAATTTGAAAAATTTCAAAAATGTCACCAATTTTAGCATCAATCGTTGGCATCTCACTCAAAAGCACTTGAGTAACTAACACGTTCTTTCACACTCAACATGCAAGCATACATACATTTTTCCATTCAAAACTTCTTTAACTTTCTACAATTTCCGCACATCAACAACCAAACTTGTCACAAACCACTTGACTCAACAAAATACTCATTCAACCCCTATTCTTCCCCTAAATGCAACAAAACAAAACACCAAACTTTCAACAAATTCACAAGCCACAAAACAAACCATCAAATAGCCAAAATGCTTCCTAATAAATCCACCATTCAAAATCATCTCAAGAGAAATTCCTCTCCATCAACCAATAATTTTCATCCACTTAATCAAAGCAAAACCAACATTCAAAATCATCCTCACAAGACATTCTTCATTCAAACAAATTTCTTCCACAACTCAAATCAAATGCACCCCAATCAAACCTTCACAAGCAATCCACAAGAATAACACCAAGTAACTCTTCCAAACAAATTAACCCAAGTAATAGAGACAAAGGCAAGGAAACTAAAGACAAGAGAATAATGAAAAGTAGCAAGACATAAAATGAAAGTAATTTAAATTTATTATCCTACCCCCCTCCCCCAAACTTATTTTAGAAAATAAATTTTAAAATAAATTTGGAGGGAAAGATAAATAATAAATTTAAATTACACTTACAAATATTCCAAGCTATGATGATGATGGTGGTCGGGGCCAAGTCACCCCTTGAGCGATTTGATGCTTCCGGAAGCTCTCCAATAGCTCCATCATCGATGTTGCTTGCTTTTCCATCTTCTTACTCCTTTCCACTTCATCAAATTGAGTGACTCTCATCGAAGTCACCTCTCGCCTCATTACCGTGACTTGAGCGTCTAAAGCCTTGAAATTACTTTCCATGCCTTCCATCCGACGCTCAAGAGTCTCAAACCTCTCATCATAGCAAGCATTACTCGGACCTTGATCATCTCTCCTTGACTCATCATCCATATCTTCCATTTCCTCCTCTTCTTCCTCCCTCCGGTGTCCTCTTTCAAAATTATCCCGGTCTCTCTCACCAAGAGCATGCTCATCTCCCTCACCTTGCTCAAACATTCGAACCCTCATGATCATCTTATGTAAGGGAGTGTGCAAATACCAATTTACCCTTTCATTAAAGTTTGTAACTAATATGCTCATAAAATTGGGCAAAGGGTACAATTCTTCTCTATTTATTCGAAAGTAGTAAGGAGGGGCACTCGAATTTAGGAAAAGTAAGTACTAGAGCTTGACGATATCCAAGAGAAAATCACCTCCCATTGGAGGATATCCACCGATGTTTCCTCTTATCGTCCTTGCAATTGGAGTAAGCATGCCTCCAATGTTGATCTTGCCTATTTCACCTCGAGCATGCTTCTTCAATTGAGGGAGGAATAAATCACAAAAGCTTATCTTCTTCCCGATGAGCATGGCATGAAGAATAAACAAATCATCATTCCTCACCGAGGTGTTTTCTCTTCTTGCAATGATGGTGTGCGATAAGATCTTCAACACCATCCTAAGCACCGGATTCCTCACTTCATTTGATTTGGAATACCCGGACCTATATCCCTCTTTCGAATTTGGAACAAGCTTGTTCCAAATGGCCTTAACATCAAACACTCTATCAATGAGTTGATCTCCTCCATGGGGCACACCAAAGGCATTATCGATTTTCTCATAAGTCATCATATGTTTGCATCCAAATAGTTGAAACTCGATGCTCCTCATGACATGCATATGTGAGGTATCTAATGTGCTCAACATCTCGAGAACAACTTTAGAATATGTCCTTCGGTCTTGAATATTATCATCAAGAAAATCTCCCCATCCTATACTGTCGAAGAGGGCTTTCACATTTTCATAAAGCCCTAGTTCCTCCAACACCTCACGAGATGGAAATCTCGTCTCTTCAATTCCTTTGGTGACTAGAGTAGCAAATGTCGCCCTTTCTTCATGAGTACTCAAGTGTAAGTCATAGGTTTCCGGGACTTTCGGATCCATTGTTCTTGAAGTAGTTTCCGATGGTTGAGATGAAGAGGAGCAATCTTTTCGCCTCTTGTTGGAATAGGTTACCAATGCCTAGAAGGTCCTTTTCCTTTAGCTCCTTTATCCCTACACCAAGTGAAAAATCCCAAGTAAGATTCAAGAAATTTAACCAATGGATTTTCACTAATCAATCACATTTCTCCTAGCCATTACCCCCCATTTTGCATTCATGCATTCAAAAAGTGAATTTTCAAACCAACATCAAGCACTTCATTATTATAGCCCCATAATGCCAAGAAAAATTCTTCTCAATTCATTCATGCATATTCAAGTGAAAATGAATTCAAATTCTTATGAATGACCAAATGAAGAGACTAATGCAATGAATTTTCCTATTGCACACCCAGAAATTTATGAACTCATATCCTCTTCAAGCAATAAAACATTCAAGAAATGAATTTTCTATCCAAAAATCAAGCATATGCATTCATCTATTCATCAGGAAATCCCAAAATACTCTAAATTTATTCCAAGTGTGCTTAAGTGCATAAGAGACATGGTGCATAAAAGAATGCAAATTCCAAGACTAGATATAGCATAAATCCTAAAGAGAAGAATCAATGCTATCCAATGCATGCCCAAAATCACATTCTTCATTCAAGAATTTTCCAAGATTCAAGAAAACCCTAGCAAGAATTTCTACATAATTTCACGAAGTTGATAAGCAAAACATACATACCAATTCATGTAAAGCAAGTAGAAACACATAAAAGCAAGGATATAGAACTCATTACCTCATTGTCTTGAAGAAAATTGAAGAAATTCACCTCTTTCAAAAGAAAAATAAATTTTCAATTTTTGGGAAAAAGTGGGTAAACATGTGATTTCTTTGGTTCAAAATGCAAGTTTTGGGATGGGTAATGGACCTATGGAAGGATTAAACTTGATTCAAAGTGATTTGAGAGTAATTGGGGGATGAAAATTGAAGATTTTGGAGAGACAAAGGCTATGTTCTTGAAGGGTTTAAGTTTAAAAGTGGAAGAAATAAAGAAATGAAGGTTCACACAAATAAAATAGAAATAAGGGGGGAAAGAAGGGAAACCGGCGGTCTGGGAGGTCGCCGGCGGTCTGTCAGACCGCCGGCCCAGACCGCCGAACAAGCTGTCGTCCACGGCGACCTGTGGCTGATTCCCGGCAGTCTGTCAGACCGCCGGCCAGACCGCCGGTTTCTTCCGGCTCAATTTTGGGCTGTTTTTCGGCCCTTCCAACGAGAGGGGCTGACTCCCAACCCTCTATCGAGACCCCCTAAACATGTTTTAATTTTTTTATTTTTTAATTTTCTATTTTTTTAGTTTTTCCGAAATGAAACAAAAAGTGAAACAAAAATCGAAAATAAAAATTCAAACTAAACTAAAATGAAAAATAGAAGGATACGCGTTGAGGTGCCTCTCAACGAGCGCTTTGTTTAACGTCGTTAGCTCGACAATACCTCATTTTCTTCAAGGGTCATTGAGGTAGAAAACCGACTCCTCCGTAACCTTTCTCGAATTGAAATAGAGCTTGAGTCGATGTCCATTGACAATAAAAGTAGAACCATCATTCTTGAGAAGTTCGAATGTTCCATTCTTGAAACTCTTACAACATAAGGACCGGTCCACCTTGATTGGAGTTTTCCGGGGAAAAGATGAAGACGAGAGTTAAAGAGAAGAACCTCATCTCTCGGAATGATATCCTCGCCTCGAATCCCCAAGTCATGAAACTTCTTGGCCCTTTCCTTGTAAATCCGAGAATTTTCATAGGCCTCGTTTCTCCATTCCTCCAACTCAACAAGATGATCAATGCGACTATATCCGGCTCCTTTGAAATCAAAATTGATGGCTCGAGTAGCCCAATTTGCTTGATGCTCAATTTCCAAAGGTAAATGATAAGACTTCCCAAATATGAGTTGAAAATGAGACATACCAATGGGAGTCTTGTACGCCGTCCTATAAGCCCACAACGCATCATCAAGCTTGTTTGCCTAATCCTTTCGAGTAGTGACCATCTTCTCCAATATTTATTTGATCTCTCGATTTGCAAGCTCGGCTTGACCATTAGCTTGGGGGTGATAAGGTGAAGTGACCTTGTGTTTCACTCCATACTTGGCAAGCACGCTTCCCAACCATTTATTGTTGAAATGGGACCCCCATCGCTAAGCAATGCTCTCGGAGTTCCAAACCGAGTCAAAATGTTCTTTTTGAGAAACTTGATAACCACTTTTGCATCATTTGTCGAGGTTGGAATGGCCTCGACCCATCTAGACACATATTTGATGGCGAGAAGAATATAGGAGAATCCACACGAAGTTAGAAAAGGGCCCATAAAGTCAATTCCCCACACGTCAAATAACTCTACCTCAATCATGACATTTTGGGGCATCTCATCTCTCTTAGAGATGTTTCCTATCCTTTGGCAACGATCACACGTCTTGACATATGCTTGACAATCCCTAAATATCGAAGGCCAATAAAAACCACTTTGAAAAATCTTCATGGCCGTTCTATTGGCTCCAAAATGTCCACCACTTAGTCTATTGTGGCATTCCTTGATGATCCTTTGCCAATCAATCTCCATAACACATCTCCGGATCACACCATCGGCACATCTTCTCCACAAATGAGGATCACTCCAATAATATAAATTCACTTCACGAAGAAACTTCTTCTTATCATAATCCATAGTGATATTAGGAGGCAACTCATGAAGGACCAAGTAATTTGCATAATCGGCAAACCAACATTTGTGAACCTTTAAAGCAAAGATTGTTACACAAAAGAGCTTTCATCGGGAAAACACTCACCAATTTCCAACTTGTCATCTTCACCTTCAATTGGATCTTCAAGATGAGATAGATGATCCACTATGACATTTTCACAACCTTTTCGATCACGAATCTCCACATCGAACTCTTGTAGAAGAAGAATCCAACGAATAAGGCGAGGTTTAGCATCCTTCTTGGCCATAAGTTGACGAATGGCCGTGTGATCCGAATACATAACGGTTTTGTTTCCAATAAGATAAGACCGAAACTTGTCGAATGCAAAGACAATAGCTAAGAATTCCCTTTCCGTTGTTGTGTAGTTCCTTTGAGCCGGATCCAAAGTCTTACTAGCATAATGAATAACTCGAAATATCTTGTCTCGGATTTGGCCCAACACAACTCCCAACACCCAATCACTAGCATCACACATCAAAATGAAAGGGTCACTCCAACATGGGGTAAGCAAGACGGGAGTTGATATTGAAGCCTTCTTTAGATTCTCAAATGCTTTCAAACACTTGTCATCAAACTCAAACTTAGCATCCTTTTCCAAAAGAGAACATAGAGGTTTTGTGATCTTCGAGAAATCCCTTATGAATCTTCGATAGAACCCGGCATGATCAAGAAAACTTCGAATAGATTTCACATTGGTTGATGGAGGGAGCTTCTCAATGGCAATGATCTTGGCTCGATCAACTTCCAATCCATCACAAGAGACCTTGTGACCAAGCACAATTTCATCCTTGACCATGAAGTGACACTTTTCCCAATTGAGTACTAAAGACTTATCTTCACATCTTTGTAACACAATTGAGAGGTTTTCTAAGCATGCATCAAAACTTGAGCCAAACACCGAAAAGTCATCCATAAACACTTCCATTATGTTTTCAATGAGACCATCAAAAATCGACATCATGCACCTTTGAAATATAGCTGGGGCATTGCACAAACCAAAAGGCATCCTCCGAAAGGCGAACACTCCGTAGGGACAAGTAAACACTGTCTTGTGTTGGTCTTCGGGTGCTATCATGATTTGGTTATACCCCGAATACCCATCAAGGAAGCAATAGTACTCGTACCCGGCCAATCTATCCAACATTTGGTCGATAAAAAAGAGGGAAAAATGATTCTTCCTTGTAGCTGAATTCAATGCTCTATAGTCAATGCAAACGCGTCATCCGGTGGCCAATCTTGTAGCAATCATCTCATTTTCTCATTGGTGATCACGGTCATTCCACCCTTCTTTAGGACCACTTGTGTTGGGCTAACTTACTCACTGTCGGAAATTGCATATATCATCCCCGCATCTAACAACTTTAATACCTCTTTCTAAACAACCTCTTGCAATACGGGGTTCAACCTCCTTTGAGGTTGAACCTTAGGACAAAAACCATCCTCCATCAATATTCTATGCATAAAAACCGATGGGCAAATCCCTTAATATCACCAATGGTCCAACCAATCACATTCTTATAACTTTTAAGCACCCTCAACAATTTATCAACTTCGGATGTAGAAAGATGTTGTGATATGATAACCGGAAAGGAGTCTTTATCACCAAGGAAAGCATACCTTAGGTGATCCGAAAGAGGTTTCAACTCATGGTTTGAATGAGAAGTGTTTGAAAATGATTCCTCTTGAGTTGAACTTCCAACTTCCCCCGGTTTGTTGATATCAAGGTACTTCACTTCATCCTTTGGAGAGCCTTGGTTAACATAGAAACAGATTAATATTTCATTCAAAACAACAAATTCTACCCAATATTGCAATCCAAAAGAATAGATAATCTATTGAAAACCCGTGTTTATCATGCACATATTACAATGATTAATGAAGTTGCAACAATATTTGTAGGATGCTCGGTGGACAAATATATATATCATCAATCAATTAGGTTAGCTTTTATTATTTCTCAATTCTTAATTAAGCTAAATGTATCTAATCTCACTAAATATATATATATTAAAAATGAAAATGAATTTGTATACTATAGATGGTTGAACTTACAAAATTCAACTCTGATACTCTTTGCAACCAGAGAGCCAAGTCGGTGAAAATTGATGATAAGGAAACTTGTCACTTATATATAGCTGATGGAATCCAAAAAATGCAACACAACCATATAAAAGATGAAAATGAAGGAAAAATAAATAAAGGTTAAAAAAAAGGTAAAACCATCAAAAAAGACAAAAAAAACAAAAGATCAAAAAACACCACCAAGCAAACTCAAGCGGAAGAAAAAAAAAATCGAATATAGAGTCACAACAACATGATGAAGCGCAAGGATGTTGAGACGTTGGACCAGCTTATCTTTAAAGCAAAAGGAAAAAAAATGAAAACATCTATCAAAGTCAAACAAGAAAAGATCTAATGTGAATATAAATATAGATTTACATATCAAAACATTTATACTTATTAACATTAGCATAGCTTTTCTTTTTAGCAAAATAACAACGTATAAATGATTATAGTTTTTACTTAATTTCATTTTATGTCTTTCATTTTTGCTAAATGTAAAAATATAATTTTTTTTTTATCTTTAGCAATTAATAATTTATTGCATATCCAAATATAAAAAGTATATTGTCTTTGTTCTATTTTTATAAAATAACAAATTATAAAAAGTAGCGTATCCACGTGCAAGGCACGCATTATTTAGTACTCCCTCCGTTATTTTTAACTTATTTCGTTTGTTGAATATATAAATGATATAAAATAATAAAACGAGACAAGTCAAAAATAACTGAGGGAATAGTATTTAAAAAAAAGAAAGAAAATAACCGGTGCACAGTTGAAAATGAGACGTTTGAATTTATACCGCAACAACTGCCAAATTAACTTTTCACTTTTTACCACACCCGTTTTCACTTCCACAGTTCCACCTCGAATCCACCGCCACCAGCGCGCTGCCGTCGAACAGTCCCCGCCTTGCTTCAGCGATCATCCGAAAACCGTGAGTCTGCTAAGATTCTCTTGATTCAGTGATTTTTCAAAGCATGAAGTTGGTTACTTTGTAGGGATTCAGTTAGCAATTTAACAATGTGTTGTTACAGGCCACTTTCACTTTCACTTTCACTTGCACAACAAAGTGAGATGAATAGGGTTTGTGATGATTGCATCGAAAGGTGCGAGAACCACCATGGGAAGCAGATCCAAGTTCCTGTCCATCGATTCTTCAAATTCGTGCTGCACAAGTCCCACTCACACTATATGGTACTAGAATAACTCTCTCTCTCTCTCTCTCTCTCTCTCTCTCTCACCCTTATCCCCTCTCTCTATGTTATTTTCTGCTTTCTTGTTTCTATTAATATACTGCGTTCTTTCGTTTTTCTATTTCCCTTTTTTGTTTTCTTGTATGATATGGATTTAACTTTCGTGGTGTCTGTCACAGCATTAGTTTTAATTATGTTGCATTAGTTTTATTTATGTTATCTGTATGTATGTTTGAACCAAACATGTGATGCAGGGATTTCTGCTGCTCTACAGTTTAATGTTAATTTTCTTCAATATTTATATTTAACGACAATATTACACTCCCTCCGTCCCCTAAATTTATGCCCCATTATGTGTCTTGTATTATATTAAATGGGACACAGAATTGGGGGACAGAGGGAGTATTACGTTATGGTCCGTGTCCCATCTCATTCAGCCACCACCATAAAAATAAATAAATAAAAATAAATAATAATAATAATTGACAGCCATTTGAACTGTCAAATTCTTGGGCATAGCTGCACCATAAATTTAGGGGTTTGGATGATATTGGGGAATTACTGTAGTTTTTAAGTATGTTAGGGGAGTTTATTCCCCTTATCCAAAATATTAATGATGGTATTGTAGTCATGTGCTCACAATTAAATCTGCCGCACTTTGTGTACACAGTATAGTTTTGGCATGTCAAATCCATTCCTACACAGATTATACAAAGTTTGGGGGACTAAACATGGACCATGGTTATGTTGTACATTAGCTTTGTGTTTTTTGTAATGCATGTATCGATGTGGGCTTAATACCGTCTTTTTATGTCCACCTTTTTCATTTAAATCAACAAATAAAATGTCTAATGTTTTTGCAGCCCTTGCCTCCGGAGTTTGCACGTAGAGTGACGCACTTAGAAAATCATGAAACTCGAATTGAGGATTCAGATGGAGAGCAATGGCCTGTAACACTGTCGAAGGTCGAGGGCTCCCTAGCATTTCAAAAGGGTTGGGGACAGTTTTACTCAGACCATGGTCTTAAAGCTGGACAAGTGTTATTTTTTAACTACACAGAGAGAAAACATTTTACTGTTTGCATTTTCTCAACAAGCGCCTGTGAGAGAACAAATTTTACTTATGAAATGTCTCGTCGGAGCAAAAAACGTAGGAGAGACATAGGAACAGCTTCAGAAGAGGAATCATATCAGACAGCTGGTGTAAATTCGAAGGATAAACCTATCTCAGCCTCTGGAAGTGAATTTCAGAATCATAAAGTAAACCAGGTGGCAAAAAATGCTGATGCAATCAAAGCTTCAGGAAATTTGAGCCTCATGATTCCCGACATTACGAAGAAGCTGACAAAACTGCAACAGATGCTCGATCAAGTGACAGGCCCTGTTCATGCTGAAACCGAACAGCATGTAGTCATCTCCGGGAATACGTCAGGTGCAAAAATAAACCTGTCTGGTAATGGGGATCTTGAACTGACCAATCCTGAGAGGGTTGGTATTCCTTTCGAGCAGGCTGAAAAAACAGCGAACAATGCTGAAATGCCTCTGGTCAATACAGATCCAGTCACTTACAATTCTGGTGACAGCTCTAATAAAAAGTCTGAGAAAGCTTTTCCAGAGAAAGCTTTGGTTGGAAAAGCAGCTGATTCTCATACTGAAATTACAGAACAGATTAGTAAAAAGGTGGATGACACTCTAATGGCTCCTCATTCAAGTCAGGGAGGTGGCCATTCTCTTGATGCTTCTACCAAAAAGTCTTCTGAAAAACCTTCTGATTCCTGTAAAATGAAGATGTATGACACTCTAATGTTGAGTAATGTTAGCGATTGCCAGCAAGGTAGGGTAATTTGCTTTCCGGCTCAGTCCATTCTATTTTTATAATGTTAATATAATTTTGTGTTAATATTTTCTTTGTTAACCAGTGATATCTGTTGTATTAGGCAAACATGGATCATTCAGTGCCTCTCCTTCCATAGGCAATAATAAGATTGCAGCAAGGGAACATGTGGTGAAAAGAAAATTTGGTGACTCCGCATTCAGTTTAGCTGTTGAAAGTCCTATAGGTTTGTCCTCTGGCTTACTTACTTACACGAGAAATGGAGCGTGTCTTGTTTTATCTGGAGACGTCTCACAGTTCATTTGTTGGTTTCATAATTGTAAACAGACCTGCCTGCAATTAAGAAAGAAGAATTGCGTGCAATTAAGAAAGAAGTCGTGATGGATGACAAAGCCAATGCTTCTCGTCGATTATCTCGCTGTGGTGTGTTCTAGTCTTACTTCTCATCATTTTGAACAAAGACATTGTTTTTCTATGTATTTGCATATATGTTGTATTTGAATGTTTTGCAGCAGTTCTCAAGATCACATCTATGTGATACCCCTTAATTTTCTGTAACATTTTTTTTTTGTTCACGAAATGCAGTAAACGAGCTAGCTAAGGTGAAAAACTATGCTGAGAGGACTCCTCTAGTAGCAGTAAAAGATGAGCCTGATCTGTTTGAAATAGATGCTATCAATCCACTTTCAAACTGTCCATTTTCAGCTGAAGTGAAAAGCCAACCGTACCTGGTATTCCGTTCTCACTTAAGTTTCAGCCTTTCCTTTTTATCGTCTGTAGATTGCTACTCATCCCATCCAAACATATCGACTTCTTGTGCTCGTGGCTTCTCCCTTATTTGCTCCTTACCCTTCAATTGAGTAGTGCTAAAAATAATAAGTACTCATACTGGGGTTAACAATACTTCTTCATTTGCAAGCTGCATGATATTGTAAAACGTGTATGTAAACTTTAAGTGTAACTGCAGGAATCTTTTTAGAGATGCGTTATCCGAAAACTGAAGTGTAATATACGGTCTATCCCACTTATTCACCACTAATGTGCTATGTATGGATAGTAATATACAGTTCTTCCCTTAGGTTGGAATGCTGAAAATAATGCCAAACTGTATATAGTTATTAGATGGATGTTCTGTACTTTTATATATAAACTGATCGACTTTGGAAAATCCTGTATCTATTCTCTGTGGTGCTTTATCTAGGAGTTGCCATTGCCAATAGACGTTTCCTCATCTCGATGGAGACAGAGGAAGCATCTGATTATATATCTGAGAGAGACAACTCGGAAGCTATGGCCAGTTGCCTACATCGAATATCATGCTGGTAGAGCACTCACGATTAACTGGACTGAATTCTGCAAACAGAACAACGTTAATCCAGGCGATGAATGCCGGTTCCAAGTCGAAGATCTTGATTCCTCCATTTTTAAGGTTGATGTTACTCGTGGATCTGCTTGTTTTCCTTATCTGCAGCTTACTTAGTTAACCATTTGGAGCTGAATCTAAGATGATGAGATGCAGACTTTTGTATCCTCTTTGTAGTGCCACGTCATGCCCTAAGACTAAGACTAAGACTAAGACTAAGACTTGTGGTAATATTCTTCTGTCGTGATACTTTGATGTGATGCTTACTAATTTTTGCTACTGTTGCTTTCATCCCAGTATGGATCTAGTGTATTTGGTTAATTTTATGGCTTAGGAATTTTCTTTATTTTGCTATGAAAAATGCTAGCAAAATAATCTGTGGTGTCACCAAATTACTTAAGCTGCTAAATATATTCTCCTTTTGGTATAAATATCATTTTCCGTGAGTTACGAATGTGTGCGTTTTTGTGATGATTATAAAGTTTTTCTAAAACTCAAATCCGATTACATTTATTTTATCTGTACCCGATTAAAATTACTGCAAAAATAAATATTAATGAAAAATAGATCGAGTGGCAAAATATTAGTAGTATAATTTAAATGTGGCAAAAGATTGTAATTGAAATGTAAATATTTATATTAAAATCGTTTAAAATTAAAACTAACATTTATTGATAAAGTCCATGCCATGCCAGTCCACATTTTCTCATAGTCCAAACTACCAAAAATCCCAAATTGGATGATAATCTAAAATAATACTCCGTACTAGTAATTATAATCCTACGTTCATTACAATGTTCAAATAAAATTATAATAGCTTTATCATTAGAAGCTACCAATAGTTGTATTTAAATTAGGGTTATTTGTATGTAAATATACAAATTTTGGTACGCATTTGTTTTCTAAAATGAATTTAAATTTTAGTCTAATAATACACAAATTTTTATATGAATTTGTTTTTTATAAATTCTAACATGACAGTACCCCAACTTAACAATTAGTTGGACTTTTAACATAAATATGAAAACTATAAAAAGTCTCAAAATCAATATTTACATCAAAATAGTAGTATATATGGACAAATCATTAGACCAACAAAACAACGTTATGTCCAATTTTAAATGACATACAAATACAACGCATTAAATAAAAATGCCACATGTAAGAAAATATTGCACTTCTTAGATTTTTGCCGAATTTATTGTCGTGTCAAAAATCAAGCGGATTTTTAAGTTAATATATTGTTACACAAGAATTTAAATTTCGTGTTAAAAATTAAACTCATACCAAAATTAGTGTATGTCAAGCTAAAATTTAAATTCGTTCAAATTCCTAGCCTTCGTGAATTTACAACCAAATAACCACTTAAATTATATTACCTTACATGAATAAATTAAAATTTTATTATGATATTAACTAATTTAATCAAGAATTAATAGACTGAATTAAATTATTGAACCTGTCTTAATTTATTGTTTGGTATCTATCACGAGATTTTGTACTTGTGACATTCTCCTAATTGTTTGCCGGAATCAATGGCGGTCGCCAAGCTTAATCCCCTTTTCTTTCACAATCCAACTCTGCTCCCCACTGTAAATCCTTCACCCCAAAATCTTCCTCTTCTCCTCTTCAAGAACCCTTCAACTCTCTCTCTCAAAACTAATCTCAATTTCCTCACTTTCAAAACCGCCATTAACCAAAATCGAGAAGAGAACGAGAGTTCATTTCACCACTACTTCCAAAACGTTCACCATTTCTCGGTCGCTTTCCCCGCGCTCGCATTTTCGAACACACTTTTCTTCGCTACCAACGTTACGCTGGTTGTGGGTGAAGATGTCGGCGAGGAGAAGCTGATCGGCCAGTTCCGCCGCGAACTGCTGAAGGCGGGCGTGCTTCAGGAGTGCAGGCGGCGGCGGTTCTTCGAGTCCAGCCAGGAGAAGCGGAAGCGGAAGTCGCGCGAGGCGGCGCGTCGCAATCGGAAAAGGTTGGTTGTGTTTGCGTGCACTTCGTTTTTTTGGCGAATTGATCGGATATGTGAACTTGTTGTGCTTTGTCTCGTTTCGTTTTTGGTGATTTCTTATTATGGATTTCTTGTTTGATTTCGTTGATTGAATATGGGTGTTGTTGAAATTGTATACAAGAGTTCTTGATTTCTTTTTAATTACATGAATTCTTGTTTGTGAGTTTTGTCACCGACCTTTGATTTGTTAGTGGCGAGAATTATTTCAAATTGTGATTGAAATTGAAATTTGAATGGTTGATGCTCTTGGACTTTGCCTTACACAATCGTGGAAGTGTTTTGAGATATGTATATATTGGCTTTGTTGTTGATTGCCACAGATTATGCATTGAGAATAGGCAATTCTGATTCAATAGAGGGAGCAACACAACACTATTGTGTTGTAGAAATATTTGAACAGATAAGAATGTAGTAGTAGAAATGGCATCCATTACGTTATGAATACCAAACGACAAAATTGTAAACTCAGGCTTCGTTTTCCAAGTTCTGACAGTGGTGTTTGTATTGCATTACCGTGTTGTTGATTGATGAGGGTGTGATCATATCTGATTTGGGTTCTATAGGTATGTTACGTTATGATTTATGTTCAATAGAATGATAGATTTACATGGCACTGAGAGCAACTTATGGATTTTGCAAATCAATACTATCACCATTTCCATTTAGTATTTTTTGTGCTATTTTGTTCAACGTTTCACATTGAAGGAGAGTGATCAAAGGTTTACTTGGATTTACTTTTTCTTTTCGTAATGCCCCATTCTTGTGGCATTTCACTCTCGCTCTCATTCTCAGTTTTCTCGTCTCTATTTGCCATCTAGATAAGTGACCATCTCTTTTGATCTTTCCTTCATGCTGTAGTCATGAGAAGCAATCATAGGAGATTAGAAATGTTGGATCGTTCCTGTACTTTGACATGTATGATAATTAGATCTGTTCTTCGATCATAATGTATATTCGTAATTCTGTACAACTTACGAAAGAAGACTGACCACAGCTTATGAAAGAAGAATGACTGCACCTAATGTAAGCTCTTGTTAGAATCTAGTAATGCCTACTCTGGAAATGGCTGTTCAAGGTTTCTTGGTTAATTCTTTTGATGATTAAAAACTGTAGATCAAGTTTACTCGTTATTTTTGCTTTTAATCATTGTTTTTTTCACTTCCCCTGTATATGCATCTTTTTCTTATGCCAGGCAAAAACAGGTAACTCTCTTTAGGGCGTTTTTCTTTTGTTTCGTTAGGGTGACAAATGTAAGGAAAGAACTTTAGAATTGACCATATTGTAATTTGTTGTAGTTTGCATAGATTGCCTGGATCCTTTTTCTCTCTGTTTGGTATCTTTTAACTCCATGCTACTTATACTTCATCGATAAATCTTGAACTTCTATGTAATCAGGCGCCCACAACCTAAAGTTTTGAAGAAGGACAAAGTAGAGTCTTCAAAGAAGAAGACACAACAATCAAATGATGATAACGATAACTGGGAGTTTCTCGACATAGATTTACCCTATTGCTGACTTCTACCATGCAAATCTAAGTGCAACGAGAAAGGCTCATATCTTTTATTGTCGAAGAAGGTAAAGACATAGCTTAGACTATTGTCAGTACAGCTGCTGCCTTGATCCTAATATGTTGGTAACTTTAGTTTTTTGAAATTGTATATCTAAACTGTTACTCTGTTGAAATGTAAATGTTCACACTATGATTTTGCATGCACTTTGTTCATACTTCAGAGCAATATTATTTGCATGCATGAGTTTCGCAGTTTTGGAAATTTTCTTCTGTGGGATTTAAGGATCGAAGCAATAAAGTAGATTTCAGAATTTACCAAAATCACTTGTATTAAAATTCATCATTTTTCAATGTACTCGAGTTACAAAGCAAAGTTTTCAACATTACATTGAATCAATATGAACTACCAGCATCTATAACTTTCACAAAACACCAAATCACAAGAAACATTACAGAGAAAGAGGAATCCATAACACACACATACACACGTACAGAGAGAGAGAGAGAGACATTAAGCATCGGGATTAGCTTGGAGATAATCCTCAATGGCCTTGAACATAACCAAAGCCTTCTCTTTCCCCTCCTTTATCTTCTCCTCACTGATCTCGACTTCGCCCTTGGTGTGGTAAATGCTTCTGTTTTTGCAAATGCTTCCTCCATCATCACTTGGAACAATCTTGATATGATAAGTGATGGATTCCATCACTCCAGAAAGAACATCCCCCTCAGTTATACTATAAGTGTGGGTCAAGTTATCCTCGTCGATAGCATCAACTCGATGCTTAACGCTCTTATACAGACTCCCTTAGCTTTGCCAAAATGGATAACCTTCACAGTTCCAATGCCACCATCCCCTTCCAAGATCTCGACGTTTTTGATGGCCTGAGGCATGATCTTGGGAATGAGGGTGTCGGCGTCGAGCACCATGGCTTTGAACATCTTTGGAGCTGGGACTGAAGAAGGGATTTCGATATCATAAGTGATCATACCCATGCTTATGATTTTTTGAGCTTGAAATTGAAATAATAGTTAATTTGGAAAAAGTAATGAAGGATAATTTGCTTGTGTTTGTTTCACCTTTCAAGTTTGATAGGAAATGTAGGAAGAAAGGCTACTATTTATAGTGTGAAATCCCGATCAAAAAAAAAAATTATAGTGTGAAATGGAAGCTTCTCCTGTATGTGCTGATTTTTTTACATTAATTATTTAATTGCAATTATGAACTGATTAATTGAGAACGCACGTCTTTGTGGACTAAATTCCGTAGGTACACATGGGTATATTAATTTCATCTAAGGCATGAATACCAAACAATAATAAATTGCTATATGACAATGGCCGGTCGTTACAATATATCTGAATATTATAAATCTCCACGTTTTTTAAGCATGAAATAATGTGAGAACAAACGAAATACCAGCTCAAGTTCATATGATATGTGGTTAGTTTTGAGATCAAAGACACAAAATAATGTCGGTAGCACAAAGAAATTAAATTAAATATATATGATTCGTCAAAATAGGAGCGCCAAATCGAGTTGTTTCACACTCTTAACAAACAACTGACTTCCTATGTTCAAATATTTTGGGCTACTACACACACACCCACAAAAGCAAGAGTATCAATATTCGATTCTATACTATAAATAGGGAGCTCAGCTTCTCTAATTTCCCATCCATTACACAAATCATACCTTTTCTCATCTTACTTGAGAGTAACATAAAAACAACTAGTCATGGTTGCCATCACTTACGACATCGAGATCCCTTCCTCGATCTCGGCTGCAAAGATTTTCAAGGCTGTGGTTGTCGATGCCGACACCCTCATTCCCAAGATCATGCCCCAAGCCATCAAAAAGGTCGAGATCTTGGAAGGAGATGGTGGCGTTGGAACCGTTAAGGTTATCCATTTTGGCGAAGGGAGTCAGTATAAGAGCGTTAAGCACCGTGTCGATGCTATTGATACTCAAAACTTGACTCACACTTACACCATTGTTGAGGGTGATGCTTTGATGGGCGTTCTCGAGTCCATCACATATCATATCAAGATCGTCCCAACTGAAGATGGAGGAAGCATTTGTAAGAATAGGAGCATTTACAATACGAAAGGCGAAGTCGAGATTAGTGAGGAGAAGATCAAGGAAGGGAAAGAGAAGGCCATGGTTATGTTCAAGGCTATTGAGGCTTACCTCCATGCCAATCCAGATGCCTGAAAGCTTTGAAGTATTGTGATTTCTTGTTCATTTTAAGTTTGGCATTAAAAGCTCTGTATTTTTGTGATTTCTTTTACATTTTAAGTTTGGCATTTGTGAGTTGTAATAAAGTGGTGATTTTCTCATCAACTTGTTGGATTTGTTTCAAAATATGTCACAAAGTTTGTTATGTGGATTAAATATCCATGCTAGCAATGCAAATAGCATTTGCAAAATCATAAGGTACAAATTCTACATATTTGAAATCTTATGAGAATTCATGCGCTATTAAGTACTCCTCCGTTATTTCGTCGGAAGAGTTATGTTTCTTTACTTTATATCTTACATATATTCTAAAAGCATAATTTTTTTCAGCGAAATTTAAGGAGTATATTTTTTTGGAGAAAAATATTAAATGTAAGTTGATGGGACATATATATTACTTTTTATACTGTATAAGTAAGGAGAAAACAGAGCTTCCTCACAAGCAAACATACTAACTATATAAACTCATTGTGTACTAAGCAAGGCAACGCGATCCAAAATTATGGTTTCTTTAATGAATCAAAGTCAACTAAACCTTAAATTTGTATAAAATTCGAGATACAACTAATCGAATTTAAAATGAATTTTTTATATTAGAAATAATAAGTGTAAAACTCACTGGGACCGCCTGATTGTACTTGTACTCATACCCGCACATGTCGTAATCGAAATCGTACCCGTACCCGAACCCGCATTTGACCACCTTTAAGTGTATGGACAAATTTTATCGATACAAATTTAATAAAATATTGAATTGTGATAACAGAGACTAAACATAGAACATGCACTCTTTGGAGACATTTAGAAAAGGAAAGAAATCCGTAAGGGTGGGAGTTAGACAAACTCTCAATCTAGGCAAAAATTTGGGTGAGGCCGGCCTCATAGTGTGGTCGGGTCAAAGTGACAATTTTTATGCAGAAAAATGTTAATCTACACGAATAAAAATGACAATCTTTAACCTAATTATTTAACGAATAAAAGTGTCAATCTTTATGCAGAAAAGTGTTAATCTATACGAATAAAAGTGTCAATCTTTTGAAGTCACTCACCGTACAGCCAAACTGACTCAAGTGTGTCCCTCAATCTATGCATTATACAAAGAACTATCATATGCAATATTATTAATATGGTCTTAGGGCATGTACAGTGGGGAGACTCTAATCTATGTGTCAAAATTAAGAGCCAACTCTTAAATTTTTTTACCATTGGGGAGCCCAAATATAAGAGTCTGACTCTTATTCAAGAGTTTGGGCTCTTAATCTTTTTTGGGTCCCACTTCAATTTTTTAAATTATTTTATTGTTTTTTTTGTTGTACATTCTTTTAATTCTTTTAATTCTTTTGTTGATATTTTGTTTTGTTTTTATTCAATTTTTTGTTTTTTATTTTTTATCTATTTATCTTTCCATTACAATATATATATATATATTTTTTGTGGTTCTTTTTTTTGTACATATCTCTAAATGGATTATATTTTCACCCAATTTCTAATGCAAAAAATAATAATTTAATTTAACACTATTGAAATTAATCACATAGTAATAAATAGATAAGCTATATATTTATAATAATAAAGTAATTGACTTTAATAAAGTGAGACACAATAAATAATATTAAGAGCCCAAAATTAGAGCTCATCGTTGTAGACATTTTAAATTTAGAATTCTTATCTATGTGGCAATTTATAGAACCATAGGGCTTTCCATTGTAGTTGCCCTTATTATATATTTTGAATAGTGAACATAATTGATAATTTAAATGGTAATTATAACACAAATATTATATGTACTCGATGTTTGCGGATTTCTAGAAGAAATAAGCCCCTACCAACCAATGTTTTCAAACCCGGACCGGACCTGCCGGTCGGACCGGTTTAACCGGGAACCGGTCGCCTACCCGGTCCGGTTCTCTGGTAGCCGGGTCTTTCATATGACCCGGAGTGAACCGGACAGACCCGGTTAAACCCGTTAGAACCGGTGAACCGGTTCTCTACAATTAAAAAAAAAATTGAATTTTGTAGTAATTGAGGTTTGAACTTATGTACTCGATGTTTGCGGATTTCTAGAAGAAATAGGCCCCTACCAACCAATGTTTTCAAACCCGGACCGGACCGGTTTAACCGGGAACCGGGTCTTTCATATGACCCGGAGTGAACCGGTCAGACCCGGTTAAACCCGTTAGAACCGGTGAACCGGTTCTCTACAATTAAAAAAAATTGAATTTTGTAGTTATTGAGGTTTGAACTTGAGACCTCTTGCTTGATAGACTAATACAATAGCCATTTAGACTACACATCTATATGTTATTAGTTGCGACAATAAATATATTTAATCATACATTATTACTGAAATCAAGCTTGAAATACTTTTTATCATGTTATTAGCAATTAATATTTTTTAAATGGTTGATTTTGGTCTATTTGTATTTTTAAATAAAATTAATATATAAATAAAAAGGACAATTATAATAACAAAGGGAACATATTAAAAGAATGAATTGAAGATTTGTAAATGTTTATTTTGATGTAAAAACACTTCATCTTAATATGTTATTCATGCATAGTTGAGCAAATATTATTATTTTATATATTTTTATATTCATTTTCAATTGATATAAAGTATAAAATTTAAAACATGTTAATAATTCAAATATTTATATATTTTATAAAATATATATATTAATATATTTACGGGTCATCCGAATTTTTAAGAACGGGTCAACCGGTCGACCCGGTGACCCGGTGACCCACTTGAGCAACCGGGTCGACGTCCGGTCCGGTTTTTAAAACATTGCTACCAACTCCACAACTACGTAAAATTTGATAATGCTAATTATGGGATAATCATTATTTTGAAAATAGTTTCATATAAATAATAAGCTGCTTCTTGTTGGCCTTAGGGATGATAATAGAATATACCAGCCGAATGCACATATAGAGGAGCAGACTTTGTAGCCATCACATAATCCATTCACAAAAAAATGAAATCTAGACTGCGTTTTATATATTTTGATTAATTGTTTATTAAACTAACAACTTAAATATGAGTATTCTGCACTAGTTTACTGCTAGAGAAGCTTCCTTTCATGACCGAGATTAAAAAAAAAACTTACACAACTAGCTAGGTAAAGAAAGGTAAAGTGGAGTATATATTTACATACTCCTTCCGTCTCAGTTTAATTGTCTCATACTTTGAATATATATGAGATATAAAATAATAAAGTGAGACAATTGAACTGAAACAAAGAGAGTCGAGATATAAAATAATTAAGTGAGACAATTAAACTGAGACGAAGGGAGTTATATATATTATGAATTGCTATAAAACAAGAGATTCTATTTACGTAGTTTTCAGCCTAACATCGGAACCTGGAAAAGTATCTATACTTTTTAGTAAACTAAGTTTCCCACACTATGCGGAATGTATGCAATATATTAGTACTATTATTATTATTGCAATGATGCTTAATTTATGCAAATAGACATATCTACCCTTAATTAATTTTGATATAGATATTGCGTATTGCGTTCGTCATGCATGCGTGTGAAGTAAGGAGTACATTTCTTCAAATACACGTGAAGTAAATGTTTATTGGGTAAGCTACGGGATTCAGATCCTCTATTGTCTAATAGTGTGACATCCTCTATTGCACAGTTAGATGATTGTCATGTGTCCACAATATTTCCAAAACTACTCATTTTTCATTATGGAAAATTTTAATTATTGCTGGTTTGGAAATATTGTGGACACATGACAATCATTTAATAGTGCAATAGAGTATGTCACACCGTTAGGCAATAGAGGATTCAAATCCTCGTCTAATTAGCCTTCTAATGTTGTTTGTCTTTTCTAATTTTTAAATTATTTTTTAATTTGGGTGTGACCATTGATGAAACTGATGGCGCCGCTAATGAATTGCCGCTCGATCGGAGATTGAACAAGTAAAACTAATCGGGCAATGGCTGCTCGATCGGAGATTGGACAAGTAAAACTAATCGGGCGATGGCCGCTCGCTCGGAATTTGGACGTGTAAAACTGATGGCGTCACTGATGAATGGCCTTCCGGTTGCGGAGCTAGGTCCACTGCTGGCGTGAGAAGTCCATAGCCCTTATTTAACGGACTTTAGCAACATTGTTTGAGATAGTGTAGAGGCTATGAAGAGATAATTATCATTAATGTGAAGAAGAGTATTACAACATATATATATATATATATATACAATATGGAGTCCTAACCCTAGCCAAGGCCCATAATACAATTCACAGTAATGGCCCAACGATGAGATGACGAAGACGAAGGCCAACAAGTCGTTACATGCCCCCACAAGATGGAGGCTCCATTTGTGAGACCCAGCTTGGAGCGAAAACGAAGATAAAGATTGTTGAGCAAAGGCTTAGTGAGTGTGTCAGCAATCTGATCGGCAGCAGAAATATGGCGAACGGACAGAGTTCCATGATGAACAAGTTCTCGCACAAAAAAGTAATCCAAGGAGAGATGTTTCATGCGCGAATGAAAGACCAGATTGTGACAGACGAACGTAGCACCCAAGTTGTGACAAAGGAGCATAGTGGGCTGAGACAAGAGAATGCCAATCTCAGCAAGAAGGTTCTTAATCCATTCGGCTTCAGCAGCTGCATTGGCAATGGCTCGATATTCAGCCTCAGTTGAGGACCGAGACACACAACGTTGTTTGACAGACTTCCAAGAGATAATATTTCGGCCAATATAGATGGCATAACCCATAGTGTCAGTGAGGGTACCACCCCAGTCAGCATCGGAGAAAACGGAGAGAACAGGTGAAATTGAACTATGAAAGAATAAGCCATGATCAAGAATACCCTTCAAGTAGCGAAGAACACGCTTGACAGCATCCCAGTGGGGCACACGAGGCGTGTACAAGAATTGAGATAACCTGTTAACTACAAAAGAGATGTCAGGACGAGTAAGAGATAAATACTGAAGCAAGCCCAAGGCTCGACGATAAAGCCGAGGGTCAGGCAATGGTGAGCCATCCATAGGAGATAATTTGGCAGAGGAAGCCATTGGAGTAGATATTGGTTTGACGCCGGCCATGTTCAGTTGAGACAAAATGTCAAGAACATACGCACGTTGTGAAAGAAAGAGACCAGAAGAAGTAGGAACAACTTCAACACCCAGAAAGTGGTGAAGATGTCCCAAGTCTTTCAAGGAGAACTGTGCAGCCAATTTGTCTACAAACTCCTGAATGAAAGGGCGATTATTCCATGTGAGCACAATATCGTCAACATATACTAAAAAATAGAGAATAATGCCTTGCTGCTTATAAAAGAATAGAGAGGAATCTGCAATGGAGCGCCGAAAACCAAACTGGATGAGAAAACGTGAAAGGGCTAGATACCAGGCTCGTGGAGCCTGCTTCAGTCCATAAAGGGCTTTTCGGAGCCGACAAACATGATTAGGGCACGCTGGATCAGTATAACCCCGAGGTTGGTCCATGTAAACATCCTCAATAAGAGTTCCATTTAAAAAGGCGTTATTGACGTCCAGCTGTTGAATGGGCTAGTTAGAAGACAAAGCAATAGATAAAATGAGCCGAATAGTTACTGGCTTCACTATTGGACTGAAAGTGTCAGTGTAATCACGGCCGCATTATTGCTGAAAACCACGAACAACAAGACGTGCTTTGTATCTAGCAACCGAGCCATCAAGATTTTGTTTAACTCAGAAAACCCATTTACAGCTGATGGTTGGTTTTCCAAGATGAGGAACAAGATCCCAAGTGTGATTACGCATCAAGGCATGATATTCGTCATCCATGGCTGATTTCCATTTTGGATCCTTGAGGGCAACGGCAACGGCACTAGGTTCAATGGCAGGAGGAATGGGATGGAGAGTGGTGTGATTAACAAAAGCGGAAGTATAATATTTGGGGTTGGGGCGGCGTGCACATGTGGGATGAGGATTAGGTGAGGGAGAGACAGGAGGGTCAGGGACCTGCGGAGTTGGTGGTGGGTCGGGTTGATGATGAGGAGTAGGGACATGAGGTGGTGGAGTTGGCGGAGCTGTGGGGGGTGGCGGTGTAGGATAGGAGGATTCGGAACGTTGGAAATGAGCATGCGATGGAGGGTTGTGAGAAGACGGCGACCACGTAGTGGAAGGGAGAGGGCGGAAGGGAAAAACATCGTCAACAAAGTGAACACGACGAGAGTGATAAAGATGGTTAGTGGAGATGTGGAGGCATTTATAGGCAGACCGAGACATGGAATATCCTAGAAAAACGCAAGGAGCAGACCGAGGCTCAAGTTTATTGGAGGTGTATGGACGAAGCCATGGAAAACAGAGACAGCCAAATGGTTTGAGCTTGGTGTATGAGGGAGGACGATGATAGAGTATTTCATAGGGTGAACGATTTGCAAGAACGGATGAGGGAAGACGATTGATGAGGTAAACGGCAGTTTGGAATGCATGAGACCAATAGGAAAGTGGAAGAGAAGCATGATGAAGGAAAGAAAGACCGGTTTTGACGATGTGTCGATGCCGGCGTTCGGCAGTGCCGTTGTGCTCAGGCTTTTAAGGAGGAGACATGAAATGGGATATGCCATAGGAGTTCAAGATGGGAACGAGTTTTTGAAATTCACTGCCATTATCAGAAAAAAGAGAGATTATTTTAAAGCCGAAATAAGTTTCCACTAAACGTTTAAATTGTGGAAAAATAAGAGCGACTTCAGATTTTCGTTTTAGAGGATACAACCAGATGTATTTAGTGTAGTGGTCAACAAAAACAACATAATAACCATAACCATCAATGGAACGAGTATTTGTACTCCAAACATCAGTATATAAAAGATCAAACGGCTTTGTACTGAATAGGGAATTATCAGAGAAAGGGAGCTTGTGGCTCTTATTAATCAAATAGGAATTACAATGGAAATTGTTTGGAATAGAAAAACCTAGACGTCTAACCAGCGACTTAGAGACGCGAAGAGATGGATGGCCGAGACGGTGATGCCAATCGGAGGCCGACAAAGTTGTGAGATGAGCTTGAGGAGGAGAGTGAGCAGGGATTTGGTAGATGTGATTAACGTTCCATCCCCGCATTAGAGGAGTCCCCGTGAGCAGGTCCTTAACAAGGAAAAAGGAAGGGAAAAATTCAACAGACACTTGGTTAGTTTTACACAATTGGGAAACAGAAACTAAGTTGCAGTTAATAGATGGGGTGCATAGGATGTTTTTGAGAGCTAAAGGGCGGATGGACATAGGAATAGAAGTATGAGCAACGTGAGATATAGAGAGGGTAGTACTGTTGCCAAGCTGAATCTCATCGGGTCCGCCGTAGTCCTCAAAACCATGGAGAGGAGCAGATGGATTTGTTGTGTGGTGAGAAGCACTGGTATCAAAAATCCATGAATTTACAGCAGAAGAGGCCTGACCAGCACGAGTAGTATTGACATGAGGGAAACTATTGTTTGGAGCAGGAACATGGACCTGTATATTTTGCTCTTGCAAGAAGTGAGCGAGACGGCGGCAAGTACGGGCCTGATGCCCAGGAATTTGACAGTACTGGCAAGCAGAGGTGGACGAACCACCGAACTGAGGATAAGAAGATGGGCCGTAGTTGGTGCGGCCACCAGAACGGCTACCACGACCGCGTCCACCCTAACCACGACGAGAAGGAAAAGATTGCTGCTGATGTCCATTGAAATTCGAGACAACCGATGGGGGTGAGGAACCACCAGATTTTTGTTGAGTGTAATTTGCAGCAGGGAGGAGCGGCGGAACATCAACGGGGTTGGTGATCAAGCGTTCAATGTCATGGAGAATGTCGGAAAGATCCGCTAAGGTGACAGTAGTTTCACGAACACGAAGCGCTGAATAGATGGAGCGGTAATCATCGCCCAACTGAGTAATAATAGCAGCCACAAGATCAGTTACCGAAATAGGATGACCGGCAAGAGCGAGGGAGTCAGCAATGTCGCCCATGTCCTTCAGATACTCGGAGATAGTACGTGTGCCTTTAGGGTTTTGAGCCAGTTTCGCCTTCAAGAATAAGATACGACCAGGAGTAGTGCTGGCATAGGTGTTAGTGAGGCGCACCCAAGCCTCACAAGAAGAACTAGCAGTAGAGATAATCGGTTGAATAGAGTCAGTGCAACTACCAAGAAGAGCACTTACAATAATCTAGTCTTGACGATGCCAGATCGAGAACAGCGGATTGGGAACAGATTCATCCGTGCCGGTAAATTTGGGTGGTGCAGAAAGCGAGCCATCGACATAGCCGATGAGATCAAGCCCGATTAGGGTAGAGGTAACTTGGCGACTCCAAACTGAAAAATTTGACGATGTCAGCTTGATGGGAAAGTGGGTCGGCGCTTGAAGCTGCACAACCGTGGTAGTTGCTGTGATGGGCGCCATTGATGCGAAGACAAGGAGTAGGCGGGAAAAAAAAATTAGGGTTTTGGATCTTATGCTCTTGATACCATGTAGAGGCTATGAAGAGATAATTATCACTAATGTGAAGAAGAGTATTACAACATATATATATATACAATATGGAGTCCTAACCCTAGCCAAGGCCCATAATACAATATACAGTAATGGCCCAACGATGAGATGACGAAGACGAAGGCTAACAAGTCGTTACAGATTGTAGGATTCATCCGTTCGTGCCTCTATTCTCGAATCTGCGCATCAATTTCTCAGTTTCAACGTTCTCCAACCTGAACGATGCAATGCCAAATTCTTAGAGAGGAGACCTTTGGTTGTTCAAGCTAGCCTCGAATGAATCTGATGGTGTGAAACTCCATCCATATCCATCAAAAGAATGAAGCGATGGCGATTTCTGAACATTTTCTCCTTGCTCCTTCGATTCGTGAATTCATTATATTATTCGCTAAAATTCTTGTCAATAATGATATTTCTTCATCCTCAGCGGCGAACATGAGATGAGATTATCCTTCAAGACATATGTTGTTTTGCCTGCTCATCTTCCTCTTTTCTCTCTCGTTTCAAATGAAAGTGGGTCCCACACAAATCAATAAAAAAATTAGAAAATTAAAATAAGAAAACGACGTTAGAAGACTAGCTGGATGAAGGGGTGATTTGCACAATTAAAAGGACATTGGGATGGAATATGCCCTGAACGATATGTTGGGGTGATATACGCGTTAGGGGCTTGCACTTTGAGGACTTATTTGCTACTTATATATATATATATATATATATATATATATATATATATATATATATATATATATATATATATATAATCTCCCATTCTGCCCAGCCCTGACTATCTCACCTGGACCCGCCTAGATTGCCTAGGCGCCGATTAATTCATCGCTGCCGAGAGCCAATCGGCTTCCCGAAATTGGGGACGGCCCGGCACCGACTAGCATCTAGATGACTAGGTCAGTTGTCTTTTAGAACACTATACCCAATCATCCATACACACGTACTAGATTATTTATCCATATTTATTAATTGGAGGGAAAACGTATTTTTTTATATAATTTAAAAGAAATAAATAATTAATTTTTATCATAAAAAGTTGAAAGTGGATAAAAGAAGTATATTGGCCGGGCCCTTTGTATAACGTGTAACCTAATTTCATCTAAGTACAGTTTAACCTAAATGAAAATTAATAACAAGAATTTTGAAGAAAATGAAGAGCGGGTACAAATCTTCCGAAGAAATATAATAACTACTCAAATAGGAATATGAAGAAAATACAAGATAAAATAAAATGACAAAAACTTGGGTGAGGTCGGCCATATAGTGTGGCCGGGTCAAAGTGTCAATCTTTATACAGAAAAGTGCTAATCTATACGAATAAAAGTGACAATCTTTAACATAATTATTTTACGAATAAAATGCCAATTTTTAAAAGTGTCAATTTTTATACAGAAAAGTGCTAATCTACACGTATAAAAGTGTCAGTGTTTTAGCCGTCCGCATGGTGCCTCTGGCTGACCCAAGTGTGTCCCAAATAAAATTGTGTCCATTAAAGATGAAACAAGCACTATAAACTTTTGAAAGCACTAACGTATGGCAAAATGTTAGCTAATTAATTACTTTGAGCATGCACCAAGCCGGATGGGATCATCCCAAATTTTATTTCTAATAGTTTTATATTATTTTTGTATAAAAAATAAAAATATTATGAAATAAAAAATCATACTAATACATATTTATGAATAAAAATTAATTATTTGTACTAATTATATACCATATTTTAAGATTTATTAACCACAATATCATTAGAGGAAATACCCCATATACTCCCTTACACTTAAGAAAGTCAATATTTAACTAAAACTTAAAAAACATCAAATTCTACCCAAGTTTCAAGTAATGTTCCAAAAATACCCTTTCTCTCTCCCAAACCCTATTTCCTTTTCTTTCTTCTCCAGCCGTCATTCTTCGATTTCAATCTCTCTCTCTCTCTCTAAAAATCCTACAGGCTTTTCCCTCTTTCTCTCTCCCTCCTCTTATCTCCCTTCTCTCGATGTCCACATAGTTGTAGGTGATGGTGGTTGCTGCGATGCAGAAGACGACGTCGACGGAGTAGGTGAGGAGGTTGTCGTGGCAGATCCGGCGGTCATCCTGGTCGCGGAAATTGATGCAACGAGCGCCGGCGGTGAGCTGGCCATAAATGTCGTCGTCCTCGACGTCAAGACCTAGGGTCTGTGGAGAAGGAGACTACAAACTCATACCTCATCTCTCTCTCTCTCTCTCTCTCTCTCTCTCTCTCTCTCTCTCTCCCTGTCTCTCTCTTATTATGTAACGTCCCGTATTTTATATCTACCTTAGAAATGATTAAAGGATAATTATTCTCTTTAGTGATTTAAATCACTCTTGTAAAATAGAATTATCCAGAAGAAATTCTACAACAAATCGAGTAGCTACTTGATATCAAATTATGACGAGTAATGAATTATTATCTTGTTATAAGTTAACAAGCTAGCTAAATCGATTAAGTGTTTCGATTAATAATTCACAAGTTTATTATTAGACTAACGAACCAAGTTACTTTCAATTGGTCCAAGCCCATTTGTTAGTTTAATTGTTGTGACAACCCATTACACACTTTAGATTTTGGACCAAGCCCAATTAATCAAAAGAAAGTTGCATCAAATTACATGTATATCTCTAAGCATATAAATACAAATATCAACCCCTCTTTAAAGTTCTAAGCAAATACCGATTCAGCCATTAACCAAAGATGAAGAAACATATTACACTTCATCACCTATTATTCAAGCTTTCCCAAGTCAACAATTGTTGGCTACCTTTTATTGAAGATACAAAGAAAGGAAGCTACACGTGTTTCTTTTATGAAAAAACTTCTCAAATCCTACATATCCCTTGATTTGAGGAACAGTTGCTGAGGCCTCAATGAACAGTGACAGAAGCTTTATCACACCTTCCTCTTATCACACCATCACTTCAAGCTTTTATAAGAACTGTTCCTCAACTCCCTTCCCTGCACATTCAAGCAAAATCAAACGTAAAAGAGCAATAGAGAAAAGAAATTGAGAGTGAAGGGTGAGGGGAGAAGCTGTAGCAGTAAAGAAGTAAAGAAAGAAGAAGAGAGGAGGCTACAGCTGCGTGGCAGAAGCAGGGAAGACAGGAGCAGAAATCCATTTTCTTCCACAGCCACCTTAGCACCCCATTTCACTAAGGTAACCCTATATAGCATCAACTCAAAAAGCATGATTTCTGTTCTAGTAGCATACTTCTTTTAGTTTAGAACTAGTAAGCACTCGGCATGCTTAAAGTTTTCAGAGGTTAAAGAAACAAACCCCATAAACAAGTTTAGCCTAGCATGTTTTACTAACTTCAGAGATTGTTCGATTAAGCTCTTAATCACACTGAAATCCTCAGAGGTAAGTGTGCATTCACATAAGTATTCTGATAAAATCCAACTCATAATCAAACAATTATACAAATCCAGAATCAATTTTCATTCAGCTAAGAATTCAGAAATCAAAACCAGAGAGATTAAATAAAGAGGTAGAGTGAAAGGAATTAAACCTCGTCGAGGCTGAAGCCTCGACGGAAGCCGATCAGCAACAGAGAAGCCGAACCGCAGGCTGCAGCGGCGAGTTGCAGCAGCAACATCTTCTTCATCGCAGCCGCCGAACCTGCAACAGAGAAAATGATCCAGCTACTCTTCGATTAATTCTCAAACAATAGTAGCCTAACTAGCAGGTTAAAACTTGAAACAAACTAGCTAAACTCTCATAACAAGAAAACAGGATATGCTACGTTCTACCTTCAGCCCTGGTTAAAGAACACTCTAGTTATAAAAGAAAATTTCGAACTCTACTCTAAAGCAATAGTCGATTTAGCCGAATCAGAACACAAGTTAAGAATCCAAAAGAGAAATGTCCCCAATTTTCTTCCAAAATTGGGATTTTTAATATTCGAGCAAGAGAGGCTCGCCGGCTGCGAGAGTTGCGCCGGAGCGACGCCGTCTCACCGCAGCCGGAGGAAACAAACCGAGATCAATTTCCACCCAAATCAACAAAGGGAAGGAAACCATCAGCCCAGCCTTCCTCGATTAGGGATTTTGCCCTAAAATCTCGAGTTAGGATGGAACCGCTAGGAGTGGGTGAGGGAGACGACGGGCAGAGCACCGCAGCGTCGACCACTCCCGACGGGAGCGGCGCCAGAAGCGAGAGTCACAGAGAGAGAGCTTCGAAGAGGAGATCGATTCCCAAACTTCACGAAACCTAGGGTTTCTGAAATTGGAAATTTGAAAGCTGGAGAGTTCAATTCGACGACGGCGCCGGTCGAGCTACCGGTCGCCGATGGAGAGTCGATAGAAAAAAAAAGGGGGGCGAATTTTCAGAGGGAAACGAGAAGCAGCGATGGGGACCATCCGAACGGCGTTGGTTGCCGGCCGCAGGCTACCGACCTCCGATCGGGAGCATAAGATCGGTGGAAGAGCGGAGGGTGAGAAGTCGCAGAGAGGAATCGGAGAGAGAGAGATGAGTGTCGAGTGAAATGAGAGAGAGAGAAGAGAGGTGGGTGTTTTAGTCTAGCCGGGTCGGGCCCGGGTCGGATTTAGGATCCGGGCCGAGTAGTTGGGCTGAGGGGAGCTGGTTGGGCCGGGTCTTCCATTTTCATGGGCCGGATTAAATATTCACCGGGGCCGATTTTATGATTTCCTTGGGCCGGATTAATTTAGTTAATTAATTCATAAACCCAACCTTAATAATTATGTGGTTCAAGAATCACTAATTAAATTATATTACACCTGAAATTAATAATTCACAAGTGAATTATTTTACGAGTTTAAAAGAATCAACTTATAGAAATAAGTTATTAACCAAGAAATAAGTTTATTAACTAAAGGTTAATAATCAAGACGTAATTGATTAAGCTAATCAATTATACAATTAAAATTAATTATTGGGAATTGTCTCAATTAATTTTAATTCTAAGTAAATAAATTAATTAATTGATTTATTAAGAAACAGTCAAACCAACCGTTCGTATAACTTGAATAATAATTCGAGCTTAGTGACAACGTCACTTAAAAATTTAGAATGACCTCCGAGGAGACATAGAGCTAGAATTATTTCGATAAGCTATTATCGTTCGAGTTAAGAATCTTACTGTATTCTTTCTTCAAGGTCGAGCGAATTCAGTAACAGTAGCCAAGACGAAGCTAGAATTCAGTAACAGTTAAGCAGAGTAAAAGAGGTGGGCTTTCTCTTAAAAAAAGCATGTTTTATTAGTTGATATAGCTCTTTTAAAGATTGTCATGCCATAAAATATTTTGTTTTTGTATGATGCCTATCTGTTATTGGCTATGCCAATTGTTATTTAATCGAATTCGGGTCCTTGTATGGCGAGGTGCTATATCTGGGCTAGTGTACACAAGTGGTCGACTCGCTTAGTGTGGCGATCGATCAGGTGACGAGTGAGGTGGCCACCTCCTCGGCACCATAGATCGGATATGGTTGATTACTAAAGAAATTTGACTGCAGTCACTTTTGAGAAATAAGAGATTTTAGTGAACATAGACTTTTAAGAAAAATCTTATGTTTCACTCAGTATATGGATGATAATAAAATCAGTTTTGGGCAATGTGTTCACTGAGTACAATTTGTACTTAGCCCTGTACATTGTTTTTAATGTGCAGGTTGAGCAGGTTGAAGCGGAGTGACCGGCGGAGCTTTTGTCAATTTAGCGAAGATTTAGTTGTTGATAACTCTTGGTAATACATGTCTTCATACATGTATTTATAGCCATACTTCCATAGCGTACACTCTGATGTTTTTAAAGTTCCTTTCGATTTAGATGTGTTCTGAGTCAGAATCATGACAAGAATTGTCCTACTTTACCAGTTATAAGTATCAGATTATCTAGAAATGAGATTGCCCTGAGAGTTGATTCAAGAAATGTTCATCATTTACCCACTATTTCAGATTCATATTTTATAGTCACGAATTTACCAAACTTAGCTATCGATTAGCAAAGTGCGGTCGTGACATATTATCTCTCTCTCTCTCTCTCTCTCTCTCTCTCTCTCTCTCTCTCATTATGTCTACGGATCTTGAGGATGCCAATTGTGAAGATAGATAATTCCTCATCTGATTTATGTAGAATTGAAGATGAAAATAGGGAATTTGCAGGAGCAAAGGGTTTTTATTCCCTATTTGGCAATGCATATTGTTTGGGTGGATTTGCTGAAGCATGGGTAAGAAAATCGGGTAATTCTTACAGTAATTAGTTGATGTGCTTCTATTTAGTAAGAAATTAGTTATTTTTCAAAAAATTGATGATTCTTATAGTAATCGTTTGATTAATTTAATGGGTTGCTCGATTTTTGACTTGATATGTTATGTAGGGTTGAGTGCTTAAATTAGGGATCAAGTCTATTTTGTAATGAAATAATAGCGTGTATGTGTAAAAATTAATGGTTCCCTTTCTGGTTAAATGCTTATATATGCAGTTTGTTTGTTTTGCTATTAAGTTTTTCGTTTTTAATGGTAGTACGTATCACTTTAAATAGTTTCTACTGGTAACTACACACGGAATTTTTGAAAATTCTTACACACAGAAGCCCAAGCGAGTATATTTTTGCACATGCCGATGTCTAGAATTTAACCAATTCTTGCTCGAACATATACCAAAAATATTTCTTACTAGTCAGAACTGTAATAACAATGCCTTCCGCCCTACATGCATACGACATAACCAGACATTGATCACAAACATATAAAAAAAAGAGGCAATTCTTATCACGCATATGAAAATTTTTATCCATACGGCAATTCTTATTAAGCAGAGGTAAGAAATCCACAATTCTTATCATACAAAGGTAAGAAATTCTCAATTCTTATCAAATATATGGCAATTCTCATCACGTGGTAGTCGGACAATTCTTTTTCACAAATTCTTTCACATAGAAGCGCAAGCCAGTAAGATTTTGCACATGCCGATGTCAAGAATTTAACCAATTCTTACTCGATCATATAGCAAAATTATTTTTACCACTTTGCACGATGTTAATCTAGTCAGAAATGTATGCATTCTTACATATATAGCGCAAGAATTAAAGTATTTCTTACTAGTAACAACACACAAGATTTGGCAATTCCTACAAAGAGAAGCATAAGTTTGGTAAGAACTTGTACATGTACATGGCAAGAATTTTAATCACTTCTTACTCGATCATATACACATAGTGCCAAAAGAACTGCATCATTTTCTTACCCAATCATAAACAAAAAATATCCCCACCTTTCATCGCTCGGTTTTAAGTTAGGCCGAAATGTATCAATTCTTACATTTAAAGCATAAGAATTTGATCATTTCTTACCATACGGAACCAAAAAAATAAAAATGATCATCTTTTCTTTGATATAGCCCAGCAAAAAAAAGTTTGTAGTGTATTTTTTTAGGTGAACTTGAAATACATTAACAAATATACAAAAAATTTCTTGCACATCCGATATTAACATCTGGATTGACGTTGCACTGATACTGTGACCATAGATTGACTTTGCCACATGATGACGGTATTTGGCGATTTCATCCGCGTTCTCCATACCCCTTGGTTTGCTTTGCTTACATAAGAACTTCTCTATATATCTCATGTTATAGAGAGCACTGTCCCCTTCGCTTAGGTCGCAATATGCCTTCCGCCCTACATGCATAGGCACAACAAGAATTGATCACAAATGTATAAAAAAAACAAGGTAATTCTTATCACGCATATGGAAATTCTTATCACACGTATAACAATTCTTATCAAGTATAGGTAAGAAATCCACAATTCTTATGACGCATTCGACAATTCTTATCATGCAAAGGTAAGAAATTCGCAAACCCGATTAATTTCGCCATAAAGATGTACGATCAAAGTTTGGTTTCGGAGTTACAAGATAAATATGTCCAATATTGAAGAAGGCGGGCATATTTTTGTGTATGATTTTTCGTGTATGGTTATGTAAAAATGATCCAATTCTTGCGATCTATATATATGAAATATTTACATATCATGTAAATATTTTAGTTGGAATTACTCTCTGTAAAGGAGTTTGAGTATATTCATTAATGTAGATTATTTTTGTATGATTATGTAAAAAATGGTCTAATTCTTGCGATCTATATGTAAGAATTGATATATTTCTATCTAGATTAATATCGAATAAACAGTGGACATATTTTTTGTGTATCATTTTTTAAGATTTCATGAGACATAAGAAATGGTAATAAAAATACAATAAGAATGGTAATGAAAAAATAGCGTGCAATTGGTAAGAACATGCGAAAAACGTCGTAAGAATTCATTTTTATAGATAAGACTCCAATCAGATAGGTAAAAATTCATGAGACTGAAAAGATATTTGTTTGACATGTAAGAATTCAAGGATAACAAAGTAAGAATCCAATTTTAAAGGTAAGAATTCTAGAGACAACGGTAAGAATTCATTAATTAGTATAGATAAGAATTATTTTTTTAATATTATCATTTTGTACAACTGCACCATTGTTCTTGTTTCTGGAATTCTTCAAACCCTTAATGATTATAAACAACAAATGACAATTTTATGGTAAGAACATGCGAAAAACGTGGTAAAAATTCATTTTTATAGATAAGACTCCAATCAGATAGGTAAAAATTCATGAGACAGAAAAGATTTTTGTTTGACATGTAATAATTCAAGGATAACAAAGTAAGAATCCAATTTTAAAGGTAAGAATTCAAGAGACAACGGTAAGAATTCATTAATTAGTATAGATAAGAATTCTTTTTTTTAATATTATCATTTGCACAACTGCACCATTGTTCTTGTTTCTGGAATTCTTTAAATCCTTAATGATTATAAACAACAAATGACAATTTTATGGTAAGAACATGCAAAAAATGTGGTAATAATTCATTTTTATAGATAAGACTCCAACCAGATAGGTAAAAATTCATGAGACAGAAAAGATTTTTGTTTGACATGTAAGAATTCAAGGATAACAAAGTAAGAATCCAATTTTAAAGGTAAGAATTCAAGAGACAACGGAAAGAATTTACTAATTAGTATAGATAAGAATTCAATCAGATAGATAATAATGCATGAGACATAAGAATTATAAAAGTAAGAATTGATCCAATATCGAAGAAGGTGGACAATTTTTATTGCAAACTTTTTGAAGGAATATATATTCCTTCAAATCCCAGCATATAATTCTTCCAATTTGCGTCTCTCTCTCTCTCTCTCTCTCTCTCTCTCTCCCTACCATCGGATTCCATAAAAATACAACGAAAAACTACTTAAATCTGAAAACCCTAAAAATAACTCGTATCATAAGAATTTGACAATTTCTTACCTCTACCCAGTAAGAAATCGTTAATTTCTTATCTCTAATTATTTATTTTCTTAACTCTACCCCGGTAAGAAATCATCAATTTTTTACCTCTAATTATTTGATTTCTTACCTATCATTTATCCCTAGCCATCGTACAACTCGCGATTTCCGGCCTGCTTCATCTTCTCCGGCGTGTTTCTATCTTGTTTCTCAACCAAAATGAGCGAACCACCCCTTCATCTCTTCGTTTTTACGAGGAGAACAAAACCCAGTGGTCAATTGCACCATAAAGCTTTCGGATTTGGACAGAAAAAGGCCAGAACAACAACAAAACCCTAGTTTGGCTGTCTTCTTCTTCTTATTCTTCTTTCTCTTTTTGCTGCTGTTGAACGGACGGACGGACATGGTTAGGCTTCGTTGGAGCTCGTCGAAGCAGAGAGAGAGACAGTGGGGCGAAGATCGGCGTTAGGGGCGAGGATCGTCAGAGCTTCATCTTTCTCTTTTGCTGCTATTTTGAGGGGAGGTTTTGGAGGGGAGGTTTGCAGAATGAATTTTGAAGAAACTGAAAGGGTGTAAATGTGGGGGGAGGAAATGGGTTAGTGGAGGGTGGTTTTTCTTTTGTTTAAAATGCTTTCACTTTTTTTTTCCTTTCCTTAACTTTAGGGGTACTTTTGGAAGTTCAGCCCAAAGTTGGGTATAATTTGTGTATTTTTAAGTTTTGGGTAAAAATTGGTTTTTTTATCTCTACATAGGTAGAATATTTTTTGCCCCATATAATTAATACTAGCAAAATAATTATAAACCCTGATTGTAATACTGAGCCCTACAAAATAAAATTAAATCATTATAGATTAAAATTATTAAAAAAATACATAAACTAATAGAAATAGATTTGAGTTAGGATTGTGACACCAAGAGGATTTCAAGTGGCACCAATAAGTTTATATGAAACACCTCACACATGTACTACATATTTTCTGAATGCATCTACTTACACTAAATCTCAACACCTTCAAAACTAATCAAATTGCTTAGATAAAATTTTGAATTCATGTCAAAACTAAGGTACAAAATAAAGGTTTAATTTTTCATCGTCTCATGTAATTAAACATACGTAATTAGCTTTTTTAAGATTTTGAGTAGCTTCTATATGTCTTAAAAACTTCAATTAAATTGAGTAGCTTCGGAAAATTCATATAGCAATATTTCAAAAATACTATTTACAATTTAGGTGTAAGATGCCAAAACATACACTCCCAAATGGTAAAGAACAGGGGCGACAAACTTAGAATACACAAAAAGGTATTATAATTAATTCCTTATTGAGCTATGCAAAATACATGTACAAATTTCTTCCTGACAGGTGACAGCCATTAATAAATAAATTCAATTAAAAGTTAAAACCCCTCTGGCATTCAATAGTCTAATAAGAAATTGACAAAATCATTGTTGTTCCACTTGAACAAGAAAATCGAGGGCCCACTGGTTCTCCAAATATAAGGTTATATAAGCCACTTCTTCGTTTAAGCGGTTCTTTCAAGAGCTTTGCTGCAGATCAATGGCTTATACTTTCCTTCCAGAAGATTCCTTCGACGACTTCAAGAACCTCCAGATTCCCTTTTCCACACTGGATGACGTCATCGACACAATCTGGTTTCCGAGCCTCCACGACGGCGCCGGCGACTTCAAGCGCTTCAAGAAAACCTCCTGCAGCTTAAGCGAACTCAGCGACGGCGGCTCCGCCATTTCCACCTACAGCATTCCTCGCAACAGTAGCACCTCTAGCTTAACCAGCAGCGGCCCTCAAATCCGCGACCGCATCAAGACTTACAGTCAGCTCTACCTGGAGGCGGAGGCTCTGGTCAGAGGCGCCGACGACGGCGGCGCAGAGGCCGGAGATGGGGAGGGGAATGCCGATGGGATGAAGCTAGTCCAGCAGCTCATCTCCTGCGCCGAGGCGGTTGCCTGCCGGGACAGGGCCCACGCCTCGGTCCTCCTGTCGGAACTCCGAGCCAATGCCTTGGTGTTTGGCTCGGCTTTCCAGCGCGTGGCGTCCTGCTTCGTGCAGGGGCTGGCAGACCGGCTCGCCATGGTGCAGCCGCTAGGGACGGTCGGCTACATTGCGCCGAAGATGAACATAATGGACACGGCCTCGGAGAAGAAGGACGAGGCGCTCCGCCTCGTCTACGAGATCTGTCCGTACATCCAGTTCGGCCACTTCGTGGCGAACTCCGCAATATTGGAAGCCTTTGAGGGAGAGAGATTAGTCCACGTGGTGGATCTAGGCATGACCCTAGGTCTACCCCATGGACACCAGTGGCAGAACCTGATTCGCAGCCTGGGCAAGCGGGCGGGCCCGCCGCACCGCCTCCGCATCACGGCGGTCGGCCTCTGCCCCGACAGGCTGATCGCCATCGGGGAGGAGCTCGAGGGGTTTGCAGTTGGGGAGAACGTCAGACTTGAGTTCTATGTGGTGGAGAGCAACCTGGAGAACCTGAAGCCCGAGGACATCAAGGTGAGTGCAGGCGAAGTCCTGGTGGTGAACAGCATTCTTCAGCTGCACTGCGTGGTGAAGGAGAGCCGCGGGGCCTTGAACTCGGTGCTGCAGATAATCCACGAGCTCTCGCCCAAGGTACTGGTGGTCGTGGAGCAGGACTCGAGCCACAACGGGCCCTTCTTCCTGGGGCGGTTCATGGAGGCGCTGCACTACTACTCCGCCATCTTCGACTCCCTCGATGCCGTGCTCCCAAAGTACGACACGAGGAGGGCGAAGATGGAGCAGTTCTACTTCGCGGAGGAGATCAAGAACATCGTGAGCTGCGAGGGTCCCGCGAGGGTGGAGAGGCACGAGAGGGTGGATCAGTGGCGGCGGAGGATGAGCCGAGCCGGATTCCAGCCGGTTCCGCTGAAGATGGCGGCTCAAGCCAAGCAGTGGCTTAGCAGCATCAATGCCTGCGAGGGCTACACTACTGTGGAGGAGAAAGGCTGCCTTGTTTTGGGCTGGAAATCTAAGCCAATAATTGCTGCCTCCTGCTGGAAATGCTGAAAAATAATACTACTATAATTGTGAAAAAGATTCACCTATCTTTGGCCCCATTTAGGTTATAGACGTAATTGTTTAAATGATGACATAGTTTTTCGATTTGTAGTAAAATAGCCGATCCCAAAATTTTCAAGTAATTGAAAGAAGGACTAATTAGGCATGATTTAATATTTTTTCGAGGTTGGCACAAATTATTGACAACTTGAAAAAACATCATGCAAAAAGTCATTCTTTCACTTATTCAAAAAATTTCGGTCATTGTCTATTTTGCTACAAATCGAAAATCAGTGTCATTATTTAAACGAATTATATTTCTAAAACCAAAATGGAGTCAAAATTGGTAATTTTTTTTGACAATGATCTCAAAATAAAATTTCAAATTTTCAGATATTTCTGTAACTCGTGGGATGGGTGGATCGTCTATGCTCACGTGAATAATGCGACTCGTCGTCTAGCTTCCGATGAGAGGATGCTTTGGAGTGAAAAAAATAAGGAAGAATCCTGAATTGAGTGTGATATCTTCAGGAGGTGAAGCTTATGGAATAAATTCTTTTGTGTTGATTTAATTTGTGTGTATAAAAAATACTGATCCACGTTGGATGTGGATTTTAACATTGTTCTTTGATTCTTTTGTAGTGATAATGACTCTTCATTGGATCTTAGTTACTTAGGCTAAAAAAATGTATTGAAGTTGACTCTACTTGTTTTTTTAGTGTCTAAGCTTCTACATTTCATAACTCTATCTTTTTTTAATTTTCATTATTTATTTCTTTAATTAAATATTTTACTTTGTAAGTTAAACAACATCACATACACGTTTAATATGATATAATTAATCGATACGTACAAGTACATATATCATATATAAGTTTTAATAAAGTTCGAGACCGAGATGAACATATTTGTATATATATGGCCTAGGGTGGACTAAAATACCGAAATATCGGTATACCGACCGAACCATACCAAAAATACCGTATTTTACTGAATTTATGGTATACCGTATTTTCGGTATGGTATGATACCGTACCGAAAGGTTTTGGTATGGTAACGGTATATGAATTTCAAATACCGCGGTATACTACCGAACTGAAAGTTTGGTATATCAAAATTTTCAATAAATACCGATATTTGGTACATACCGAAATCGTGGTATATGCCGAAGATTTGGTATATGCCGAAAATTCTAAATAATTATATATAAATTGATATATTTATATAACTATATATGTATATATATTAAATAATTAATGAATTATTCATTAATATTAATAATAGCTTGTTGGAGATAATTATTATTAGTATTAAGTGTTTTTTATGTTTTGTGGAATTTAAATATTTGATGTTTATATTTTCGGTATACCGTATGTTTACGGTATACCAAAAATAAGGTACGATAACGGTATGCCGTTTGAACCATACCGAAATTTCGGTATACCGAACTTCGGTATACCGAAAAGTTTGGTATGGTATCAATATCAAAATTATGCATACCGAAACTTTCGGTATGATATCGGTATGACCAAAAAATCCCGGTATGGTATACCGAACCACTCCTAATATGGCCATATTTCGTCTGAAGATACATTGTTGCATACTAAGTAGTAGTAAATACGATGTTAATTATTTTAAATAAAGAATGGGAAAAATATAATCTCTGCAGGCCGACCATTGTTTTATTTCAAAGAGTTAGGGAGTTGCATAGATTGGTTCTATTTTTTGGCATATCCCTACAAAATATCAATTGTCGCGTATATTATTAATTTTTATACGCAAAAGGCCAAAACTTTTTATATTCAGTTGCCACAAACAGTTATGTCATGTAGCAAAATATCTCATCCCAGTCGTCATCCATACGTCAGCAACTTCACCCAACTGCCATGTCATCAATCTCCACGTCGGCCTCCAAGTAGTAATCAAGAAACAGTCCAGTCAGCAGGAATCTTGCTGGCAGCGTATAATTAACGGATAAATTCTTCATCTGGAATACGTATGCAATGGTCCCGGATATACTGTATTCCTCTCTAAATTAAATTGTTTATTGTTGCATTAAAGTGATCACAATCTCGCATTGTTGTTTATTAATGTATTCTCAATGATTTGATCTATATAACTCATAAGCAGCTCATTCTTGAGTTCGGTTAAAATTGGAAGAATCAAACTTGAATACGAATCTAATGTATATTGTCATTTTGAGACGTTTGCAAAATGAAATGTGTATATAGTTAAGAGCAAGCAAGAGAGCAACGCAAATTAATGATTTTTGTGTTCAAAATAATAAATAGAAAAGTTTAACAAAGAGAAAAAAGTTGAATTGAACATTTGAATTCATGAAAAAAGATGTCCGGCCACTAGATAATTGCATGTGAAACTTCAGGTGATATAGACAATTCCATTGTGTAGATAATTTTAGCTATCTACATTGGTAATTTTGAGTATTTAGATAACTTGAGGAGTATGGATAATTTTGGGAGTTTAAAATTGGATTTATATTTACAAGGACAGTAAATTATAATCTCAAAATATAAAAAAAGGATAGAAACTAGATCAGAAATATATATATATATATATATATATATTGCAATTCAAAACATATCAATATTGGTGCTATTTATAAAGAATTTTAAAACATAAATTTTGGTATGCTTTTTAATTTTGTAATAAAAGTTTATCTACATTAATATTTCTGATAAAATTTATCTCCCAAAAATCATTGGGGCCACTTATTGATTTAATCATTCAGGTTTATAATATCATAATTACTACAGAGTAATTAAGAGCCGAGCTAATGAGTGATAAAAGTAATTGATCGATCTTATTTTCGTAAGGTAATTAATGCACGTAGACAATGAATTAATGAACACGAAAATAAAAGGATACGAAGGATTTACGTGGTTCGATCTACCGGAATAGATCTACGTCCACGGAGTAAAAGAGAGTATGGATATTATTGCTAGTATGCGTGTATTGCTTACAAAGATTGTTCTCCCTTCTCAATCTATTCTAAACCCCTATTTATAGATAGTTACATGGAATTCGACTATAATACGAATTCTTCTGCTATTTGGACTCTTTGGCTTGATCTCCTCCTTTATGGATAAACACCGAGCTTCTATATCTCTCTTAGAGCTTGAGTTGTAGTCGATGTAGGAGTCCTTGATTGCCTTGTTGAAGAAGTCTCTTATTCTTAGTTGGGCTGAGCTGCCTGGGCCGAGCTTAACTGTCGGGGCTCAATCATATTGGGCCTGATGCTTTGGGCCTAGGAGTTGGGCCATATCCTCACATCCCCCTCCCCCCCCCCCAAAAAAAAAACAAAAAAGATGTAGAAGCAAGGGTTTGATTTAGGGGAAATAGTTGAGGTAGGAGTGAAGTGTGTTGCCTCATCAAAAGGCAGGTTTGACGAGGTCAATCGCATACGGCCTTTTGGACGAGGTCGAATAGAAGTAACTTGCCCCGTTGAAAAATAAATTCGACGAAGTCGAGTTCGTACCGCCTCGTTAAGACGAGGTCGGAAAAATTAACTTGCCCCGTCAGAAATAGATTTGACGAAGTGGCATACGTTCCTCTCGCCGAAGCTGAACACGGGATTAATGCGTCAGTTGGGTTCCCGATAAAGTAGGGTAGGACTGACAGGGAAACTGAAAAGGCGGAATAGGGATAAAGCGTCTTTGATACGCCATTTCTTCAGTTTCCAAACTTTCAAACTTTTCTCCAGTTTCCTTCTCTGTTTTTCCTTCATCACTTGTGATTTTCACCGCCGCCGCTTGTTCACCGTCGGAATCGTTCACTTTCCTATACAAGTAAGTTATTTTTACCATGACTTCTTCCTCTGTTAGTGGTAGTCACGGTGACGAGTCTGTTTCACCGCCGGATTCACCGGCGACAACATTTATGCTGTCGCCTTTCGTCGACATTGAATGTTTTACTATAAATTCGTCCGTTCCTAGCATTTGTAGGGTTCGATTCCCTCCCATAGAAGAATCCGGTAAGGCCCGAGATTTTTCGTCGAGTTTCAATGCTTCGAAAATTAGAGAAATCGCAAAAAAAAAATTATTTCCCGACTCTGCTCTTCTTGTCGTTCCCCGTCCGGAAGATAGGGCTTGTGCACCCCCGGACGGATTTTTTACCGTTTACGAGGATTGCTTGAACTGTGGTCTTCATCTTCCTCTTCCCCCAGTTTTTGCTGGTCTGCTACAGAAGTTCGGCATCCCTTTAGGGCAAATTATGCCGAATTCCTTCAAGCAGTTAGTTGGCCTTGGTGCCGAAGCTGGTCACTTCGGTCATCAACTCACCTTAGAGTTAGTTCTTAGGTTTTTCCAATTCAAGCCTAGTCCGTCGGGGTGGTTTTATCTCTCCGCTTCTCGTGGCTTTCGAATAATAACGAAGTCCAAAATTCCGAACTGGCAGAAGAAATATTTCTTCTGCCGATCCGAAGAGGTCCCCCACTTCATGTGGAAGACAGATAAGCTAGATGACCAAGGCACCGAAGAACGATTCGGTGACCTTGAGAAAAATCTAGTAGAGCTCGGCGCTGTTGACAAAAATTATAGTGAGGCCGAGCTCGCCTTTTTAGGATTGAGCCCTTACGATCTAACTTTGATGTCGGATCCGGCTGAGGGTGAGGTCCCACTCTATCGTGTGCATCTGTTTTTTCTTTTTGTTGGCTAGTTGTTTTAACCTGTTTGCTTTGTTGCAGTGAATTTCGGCGCGAACCCACGGAAGAGGACGAGGCTTACTTTGGAGGCTTCGAAGACGACGCCTAATGCCTCGTCGGAGAGGACCTTGGAGACTATGCGATCTCCGCCTCCGAGCTCTCCCCAAGTAGACTCTCAGTCACCTCACCTCCCTCTTCGTTGTGAGGAGGCGCGAGTACTGGTGTCATCTGAGGAAGGTGTCCTCGTTCATGGCCAGTTATCTGACCAGGGTACTGCTCATCCTCGATCTTTTCCCGAGGTAGCTTAGAACTTCATTGTCTTTTTGCTTTCCCCCTCCGTTGAATTTTATCTATTTTTATTTATTATTTTTCTTTTTCAGGGGGCAGAGTATGCAGTTGCCGAGCTGGCAACTTTTGTGAATAATGGAGTTGCGGAGTTCCACAAGTTAGCTCGGGCGACCCGGTCGTTGAAGAAGGAGAATGACGACCTAGTAAAGAAGGTCGCCGCGGCCGAGGCTAAGGCCAAGGCTGAAGAGGAAAAGAGGGTTAAGGCGTTTGTCACTGCCGAAGTGGAGGTGGCCTCATTGAAGGCCGAAGTGGCCGCTCTGAGGGCCGATGTCGTGGCCAGCAAGAATCGTGAGTCCGAAGCTGCAGCCTCGCAAAGCAAAGTTCTTCGCGCCTTTGCGGAGAGGATCTTCCTCTCGGGGCGGTTTTCTACTCTCACGACCAAACTGGCGGCTGTGCTGAACGCTCCCGTGGCGTCGGGCGTCATTGACGTAATCGCCGAGGATTACCCGGACTTGGACAAGGCCAAGTATGGGTATGAGGTGAGGTAGCATGAGTCGCTGCTTCGTTCCTACGCCGAGGTACTGGTGGAGAACATGGCTTCTTTTCCAGTGGTGAAGAAGCTCGTCTCACAGTCCTCGTTGCTTTCTGTTGAGGCCGTCCAAAATTGCCCGGTGGACAAGGATCCGGTGCTTGAGGCTGTGATTGCCAACCTTGGTGTCGAGGTGGAGCAACCAGCGAATAACGAGCCGGAGGGCACGGAGGCCAGGCAGGAGGAGCCTCGGCCAGGGGATAATGCTGCTGGAGGGGTCAGTTGATCCCCTTTTTTTTTTTCTTCTTTTTTTAGATCTTTGTACGACGTCATCACTAGGATGGCGCTTTTTGCCGAAGTGGCTTCAATGAAATTTCAATTTTATTGAAATCTCTTTCGTACTTTTGTAGTCTTCTCCCGCACTTTTTGACGTTTTCTCCGTTGGTTGAACAAATCAACAACTTATCTCGAATCCTCGAGGCAAAAGAACATTAAATTGTGCACCTGAAGGGCCTCCTCGGTCATGCACAGAATGAGGTCGAAGTGTGACATGTTGCTGCTCAAGAGAGGCATGACGAACTACATGCTCGGCTTCTCAAGCTAGAAGAAAAATTCGAAATTGTCGAGGATGAGGTTAAAGACGCCGAGCGGATTGCTGAGGAGCACGCGGAGTACGAAGCTATCATCCACCGAGCTGGAGGATTTACCATATCTGAGACCCATGAGAAGGTCAAAGAGCTCAAGGCTCGGTGTCGAAGCTACATGGAGCAATACGGAGATGACTCTTGGGAGCTTCGGAATGAAGTGGTCGAGCTTATACAAGTGGCGAGCACGTATAAGACAGTTTTGGCTCGTCACCTGAAATTGAAGCGTCTTGTCCGAAGCCGAGTCTTCTTCAGCCAACCCTGGTCCGAACCTGGGTCTTCTTGACCGTATTTCTATGGAGTTCTTGGAAGATAGACCTTTAAGTTCGGTTAATCCTAATTCTAGGATTATCGAACACCACCCTCCAAAATTTTATGGTCAAGAATGGCGGTCGGCTTCTGTACGAGGCCGAGGTCGAGCGAGCCAAAATACCCGTAGTCGGGGGACTCAGGGTGGTCGAGGTAGAGGTCAAAACGCAGATCGGGGACAAGGTAGAGGCAGGCTTAGTATAGATGACATCTTGAATGTCCGGAGTGACTTTGCTAGTGAATGGCTTAGCTTTAGTCGGCCTCCGGGCTCTTTGTCTTCTTGATGTAATCCTTGTATTCTTCCTTTTTATATGAAATAAAATGGAATTTTACATTCTTGTATTCAAGCTTTTCGTCCTCGTTTTTAACTAAGGTACATTTTCCTTGTTTTAAACGAAGGTATGCTTTAGGTAGCTCTACCTCGTCATAAGACAAGGTTTTGGCTTACTTAGTTACAGGACGAAGTTTGGCTTAATATAGCTTACTTCGTCATCAGACGAAGTTTGGCTTTAGATATTTCACTTCGTCGTAAGACGAAGTTTTGGCTTTAGATAGCTCGACCTTTTCATAAGACGAGGTTTTGGCTCGTCTTCGTTTTAAACAGGTTCATCCTTGTTTTTAATGAAGGTAGTGCCTCCTCATTTTAAACAAAGGTATTTCATCCTTGTTTTTAACGAAAGTAGGCTTTAGGTTCCTTATTTGTCGAGAAGTATCGATAGGGGTGGTCCCCTTACGCGCGTTTAAATTTTACTCCAGTTATGGAGCTTATTTATCCTTAAAAGGATGTTAAGTTACCCTCGTTAAGGTTTTTAGAGTAAAAAAAAGGCGAGATAATATGCATAAGTGGAGTCGTAATATTCATAGATGCAAGATAAAGTATGCAAGACCAAACAAATTAAAGGAAAAATAAAAACTTTATTAATAAAATAACCGAAGTTTACCAAGTAAAAAGGGATATAAGACGACCTAAATAATCTTTCTCGGCACAACTATAACCTAAATAACCTATATAGACTTGAACATTACTCTCAGCCACTTACGCGAAGTATCTCTTTAAATGAGAAATATGTCATGTACGGGGTATTGGCTCACCGGATAAGTGGGCGAGCTTGTACGACCCTTTTGTTTAGTATGTTTTGTGTTAATTTTCTAGTGTTTTGAGTCATTTTTAATCCTTTTGGTTCGTCTTTCTTGTTATTTTCTTGTGTTTTAAGTGAAGTTGGGGTCGAGAGGAGAATTACTTGAAAAGGGAAAAAAAAGAGGACAAAAGGAAGCGAAACTCGTTGAAGAGAAGAAGAAACGAGAAGAGGAAATGAAGAAAAGAGACATGAAGGCCGAAGAGACGGGCCAGCGGGCCGCTGGACCCGTCAGTTTGTAAGAAATCGCAAAAGGGTATCCCAGCGGGCCGCTGGGCTGAGCCGACTTGTTTTGTTATTTTCCTTATTCGTTTAGGTTTTTGAAGACCTATATATATGTAAACTCTTATGAACGAAAAGACTTTTGATTCCTTAGATTTTAGCTTTCAAAAAACCCTAGTTTAGTTTAGAGCATTGCTTTTGAAGATTGGGAATCCGGATTTAAGATCTCGCAATTTTAATTCAAGCTTTCGTTTTTCTTTAGTTCATCGTTCTTCGTTCATTCTTTAATTTTCATTCGTTTAAATTATCGTAAGCTTAGTTGAAATTCTTAGATTCATCTTTTATTGCTTTTGATGTTCTCTTGCTTTTATTTTTTCTAAGATTCAAACTTTATTTAATTTCTCTAGATTTAATTTAATAAGCATGTCTAGGTTTAATTGCGCTAGTGTAGATTTATTTGTTTTCTTTAATGTTTTCTTTTCAATTTATGCCTAGGTAGATTTATTGCTTTTACATAGTTTTAAAATTAAGTTTTTAGATTAATTGTTTTTAATTGCTTTCTTTTATTTTAAAGCCTAGGACTTAATTCAAATCTAAACCCTCCTGTTTTTACTTGCTTTTTTTAGGGTAGATAATCACTCAATTGGTTTCCCTGTTAAGTTTTCCTTGAGATTCGACTTAGGGTTCATCTTACTAGTACTACGATAGACCTAGTCCTATTGCTAGCACTATTTTGGGTGAAACACCTTTGCCGAGGACTTCTTCAACTCGGTACGGTCCTTCCCATGTGGCTTCTAGCTTGCCGAGCCTTTCCGCTTTACTGACCTCGTTATTACGAAGTACGAGGTCGCCTACTTGGAATTGCTGATACTTCACTCTTTGGTTGTACTATCGAGCTACTTGTTGCTTGTACTTGGCTTCCCTTATGTAGGCAAGCTCTCGCTTCTCTTCTAACAAATCCAGATTGGTTCGGAGGCCTTCTACATTGTCTTCGGCTAAGAAGTTGATAGTGCGGGGGCTCGGCAGGCCTATCTCTACCTGGATCACTGTTTCGGTTCCATACACCAAACTGTAGGGCATTTCACCGTTCGAGGTCCGGGGAGTTGTTCGGTATGACCATAGGACTTAGGGTAAATTCGCTGCCCAATCGCCTTTGGCTTTATCTAGGCGAGTTTTGAGCCCCTTGACGATCGTCCGGTTGGTGACTTCGGTTTGGCCATTTGCTTGAGGATGAGCTACCGAAGTGAACTTCTGTTGAAAATGAAGCCCTTCACACCATTCCTTGAATGTCTTGTCTGTGAACTGCGTCCCATTATCCGAGACCAGGATGTGAGGTACACTGAAACGGCAAACCACGTTCTTCTAGACGAAGTTGAGGGCATTCTTGCTTGTGACCTTTGCCAAAGGTTCAGCCTCCACCCACTTAGTGAAATAGTCGATGGCTACAATGAGGAACTGGAGCTGTCCGGGAGCTTTGTCTAGTGGGCCTACAATGTCTATCCCCCATTGCACGAACGACCAAGGGCTTTTCATGCTTGTGAGGTCGGTCTGGGGTAGCCTCGGCATTATCCCATGAATTTGGCATTTCGGGCACTTCTTGACGAGGTCGACTGTATCTCGGAACATCGTGGGCCAATAGTATCCCCATCTCATCACTTTCTTAGACAATGCTCGAGCTCCGATATGACTTCCGCACGATCCTTCATGTACTTCTCACAATGCATAGTCCGCTTGGTTCGGCCCACCGTATCTTAGGAGAGGCTGAAGATACAACCTTCTGTATAGCACTCATTGCTCTAAAGTGTACTTCGGAGACTTGCTTAAGATCTTCCTAGCTTCGAGCTTATCACTGGGTAGTTCGCCCTTCTCCAAATATGCTCGAAAGGGAGTCATCCAGTTCGGCTCGTCCTCAGTTACTAGGTTGACCTCGGCTTCATCTATGCTTTGGCATTTGACTTCTTCGACGGGAGAACTTGTAGATGATGACGCTAATTTACTCAAAGCATCAGCTCGGTTGTTCTCCCCCTTGGAATTCAAACCAACTCGAAATATGAGAAGCCTTGTTGCAAACTTTTAGCTTTGTGGAGATTCTTTCTCATTCTATCGCCTTTAGCCTCGTACTTGCCGAGCACGTGGCTCACTATAACTTGGGAGTCACTGTGAACTTGTACAACTCATATTTGAAGAGCTTGAGCTAGACGAAGTCCGGCGATCAATGCTTCGTACTCCACTTCGTTATTTATTGTCGGGAAGTCGAACCGAAGTGTATAAGTGGTCTCTTGTCCTTCTGGACTGAGGAGTATAACACCTGCTTCACTTCCCGAATGTCCCGAAGCCCCATCCACGTAGACTTTCCAGCAATCTTTAGGTGGTTCGGTCAGAGCTTCGGCATCGGTTTTGCTTAGGGAGGATTCGGTCGGCTTTGGCAGTTCTGTAAATTTTGCCTCCACTAGAAAATCTGCCAAAGCTTGACCTTTGATGGCTTGACGTGGGCAAAAAGAGATGGTGTGCTCGCCGAGCTCGACTACCCACTTCGTAATCCTTCCCGACGCTACTGGTTTGGTCAGCACTTGTCGAAGTGGCAGGTCGGTCAGGACTTGTATGGGGTGCGCGCGAAAGTAAGGTCGCAATCTCCTTGCAGCATTTACCAATGCGAGCGCAACTTTCTCAAGTGGTTGGTACCTCGTCTCCGGCCCTTTCAGTGTTCGGCTGATGAAGTAGACTGACAGCTGATGACGTCCTTCCTCCCGAACTAATACCGCGCTTATAGCCTCGAGACTGCGAGGTATAGGGAAAGGACTTATCCCTCCTTTGGAACGGATAAGGTCGGGAGATTAGCTAGGTACTTCTTGAGCTCCTCGAATGCCGACCTGTGCTCCTCTTTCCATTTGAAATCCGGCGCCTTTTTCAAAATCTTAAAGAATGAGAGTTGTTTTTCAGCGGCTTTAGATAAGAAACGACTTAGCATGGCCAAACAGCCCGTCAATTTGTGCACATCATGAATGGTTTTTGGCACTTTCATCTTTTGGATGGCTCGGACTTTGGATTGATTGACTTTCAACCCCTCTTGAGAAATCGGACCATGAAGGTACACTTCTCAGGGTTTAGCTTAAGGTTCACCTTGCGGAGGAGGCCGAAGATGACCTTGAGGTCGTCAACACAAGTAGTCAGCTCTTTACTTTTGACGGCGATGTCATCCACATACACCTCTATGTTTCTGCCGATGTGAGACTTGAATATTTTGTCGACCATTCTTTGATAGGTTGCTCCAGCATTCTTGAGTCCAAAGGGCATCTTCTTGTACACATAAATGCCAAAGTCCGTAATGAAAGCTTTTTTCGGCGCGTCCTCGTCACTCATGAGGACTTGGTGGTACCCTTTGTACAGATCTAGGAAGCTGAAGACTTTATGGCCGACGAGGGCTTCGACTTTCTTGTCAATGTTGGGGAGGGGATAGCAGTCCTTGGGGCAGTGTTTGTTGAGATCGGTGTAGTCGATACACATCCGCCACCCTCCTCCTTGCTTTTTGACCATCACCGGATTTGCTATCCACGCCGGATAGTTGACCTCGAAAAGTATCTGCGCTTTCAAGAGTTGATGCACCTCGTTAAAGATGACTTGGTTCCGCTTAGCTGCGAGCAGTCGCTGCTTTTGCCGAACTGGTTTTACTCCTGGATCAATGTTCAGCCGGTGTGTGATGATACTTGGTGCTACCCTGGTCATGTCAAGTGGTGACCAAGCAAAGACATCTCTATATTCCGAAGAAGTTGGACGATCTGCTTCCGAAGTTCGGCTCTGCCAGCAAAACCTACTTTAACGACCTTAGACGGGTCATCTTCGAACAGTGCGATGTCTTCTACTGGCTCGTAAAATACTGATGCCTTCTCCAGCTCCAACTCCTCGGGTTTCTGTGGTTGCTATGCTTGCGGATGCTAAGGTGTTCCAACACCTCGTAGGGCAATCTGCATGCACTCTTTGGCTCGCTTCTGATTACCTTGAATTATGATCACCCCGCCCCTCGATGGGATTTTGATCGCCAAGTGGTATGCCGAGCAAATTGCTTTCACAGCCACCAACCAATCTCATCCTAGGATGATGTTGTAGGGAGAGTTGGCCTTCACGACGAAGAAGTTTATCATTTTATTGGATGACAATGGATGCTTCCCCACCGTAATGGCAAGTTGAATGATCCCCTCTATTTGCGTGTCTTGTTGGACAAAGCTTTTTAGGGGGATCGCTGCCGGCGTGAGACGTGCCTCTTCGACCCCTACCTTTTCGAAGCAATCCTTGAAGAGTACGCTCACCGAGGCTCCACTGTCGATGAATACTCATTGAACGAGCTTGTTGGCCACCACCGCTTCAATCACAATGGCGTCTTGGTGAGGTATGGTTGACGGCACTGGATCTTTCTCGGAGAATGTAATGGCCTCGTCCTTCTTGAACCTTTTTTTGTGAAGGTTCATCAGTCTGGGGACTTCGGGCCTCGGCCTTAAGTAATGACTTTGTGGCTCCTTGAGGGAGCCCGGTGATGGCTGTGATGATTCCGTCGAACTGAGGTTGGTCCTCATCTTCGTCTTCACCTATCGGCTTCGTCAGCTCTTGCAAACTGATCGGCTATACTCCATAATTGTCTCGCAATGCAGGGCTCGCTCCTTACGAGCTCCTTATATAGGGCGCCCGACTGGATAGTGTTTTGGAAAGCTGAGATAATGACTTCATCAGTTAGGCGATCGACTTTCAGACTCTCTTCATTGAACCTAGTCATAAAGCACTGATGGACTCACCTCGCCTCTGCCTTATAGTGAGTAAATGCGCCGCAGTGGTTTTAGCCTCAGCTTTTTGAAAGAATCTCCGCTCGAAAGCCTCCATCAGCTCGTCCTACGACCCGATGCTGCGAGGTGGTAGACTGTCGAACCACATGCGAGCATTATTAATCAACAGCTCCGGGAACACTTTGCACATGTAGATATCATCACTGAGCCCCTGGTTGACCATGTTATACTGGTACTGTGACATAAAATTCTGCGGGTCGCATGACCTGTTATACAGCTTAACAGGTGGGACCTTATACGAAGAGGGGAGAGGTGTGTAGAGTATTCGGTTGGTGAAAGGCGTAGAGATTCTCCCATATACGCCGAACCTCCCTACTCGGTAGTTGTCCTCGCTTCGTCGAGGTGAGTCAGCATGGCGACGAGGTGAAATTGCATCTCGCCAAGGTGAGACGCGATTATAGTTCCCTTGGCGATCATCAACAAATCACCTGGGAGGAATCCTGGCGTCCCGTGCATCTAGGATCCTTACGCTTGGGGACTTTTTCCGGTGCCTCGATTCGGATACAGCTTCGTGCTCTCCTCCTCGGCTATGAGCCTTCTGCTGCTGGACGAACTTTAGGAAATCTTGCTGATTTTTTTGCCAGATACGCTTTTACAGCGTCGTCGAATTCTTGCTGGAAGTTGGCAAGGTCGTCTTCCTTGCTGCTGTCGCGGGCCTCTCCGTCGCGGTGGATTGGATTTCCGAACTTGTCCAACGGAACATGCTCGACGTGGCTCTATGGGGTTCGGTCTCTCACATGTTCCTTCCCAGGTCGTTGGTTCACCGTAAGATTCTGATCTTGCACTTAGCTTGTCTCGGCTGCCGGAATTTCTTGTCCGGTTTGCTGATTCTCCTTTTCCTTGTTGGCGGCAGCAGCAGCAGTGGCACTCGATCGTGTTGGTCTCGTCATGGCTATCGTTTACCTAGAAAACTTTGATCGAATCTCACAAATTTTTACATTCTCACAGACAGCGCCAGTGATCGATCTTGTTTTCGTAAGGTAATTAATGCACATAGACAAGGAATTAATGAACACGAAAATAAAAGGACACGAAGGATTTACGTGATTCGATCTACCGGAATAGATCTACGTCCACGGAGCAAAAGAGAGTATGTATATTATTTCTAGTATGCGTGTATTGCTTACAAAGATTGTTCTCCCTTCTCAATCTATTCTAAACCCCTATTTATAGATAGTTACATGGAATTCGACTATAATATGAATTCTTCTCCTATTTGGACTCTTTGGCTTGATCTCCTCATTTATGGATAAACACCGAGCTTCTATATCTCTTTTAGAGCTTGAGTTATAGTCGATGTAGGAGTCCTTGATTGCCTTGGTGAAGAAGTCTCTTATTCTTAGTTGGGCCGAGCTGCCTGGGCCGAGCTTAACTGTCGGGGCCCAATTATATTGGGTCTGATGCTTTGGGCCTAGGAGGTGGGCCATATCCTCACAGTAATACTGAACGCTAAGCTAAATACATAACTGAATATTCATTTTAATAGCAATTCCAATGTTTTAAAAAATTGAAGTATTAAAGCTATAGTCGTACTAATTCGAAAGAGCTAGTACATAATTTGGTATTTCCCGCCACTTTCTCTTGATGATAGGAGACAGGCGTGACATTAATTAAAAAAACATAGTCGGCAAAAATTGACGATTAACAACCATTTCCGTTTAGAAGTAGGTTGGAGATGATGGGAGTTTCTAATTATTCTAAATGTATATATAACTATCATGCAATGGTCCCTGCTAGTTTGCTACAGGTAAAATTATCCGATCCGATTTCTTCGACTATGACAAAAATAATGAATATTGATTTATATGATTATGAAGTTGATGGGACAAAATATTTAGACATTTCTTGTAACTTACATATATACTACTTGAGAGATGCTTTATTCTATCTATGACTATATCTACTTCGATCCTAGCTAACTGCATTACGGCTAGTTTTATTTTCTTTTTCCTTTAAAATTAATTATATATCTAATACTTTCCTACATCACTCTTACATACCTAACTAAGGACATTCATGCTAAGTCACACAATTCAAACACCAAGTGTAGAACTTTAAATTATTTACCCTTAATTATTAGTATTACGTAGAAAATTGAATAAGTACAACTTACAATTTGTTTACATTTTCAATTTTTTTATTCAAAAAAAAAACTTTCTTACGTCTACTATCGTACAATAATCAATTAATCATTGCTACTATATAATCATTCCATACCTTTCAACTTTGATAAAAATAATGATACTTCATTTGTTTGTGTATTGACGGAACGATATAGTGTTGGACATTTCCTGCAACATATACATGGAAGGTTTATTCAGTTATATATTCTATACATCTACTTCAATCCTACATATAATTGTGTTAGAGGACAATCAAGAAATATAATACTACTCCATATAATATACTGTAATAAAATTATACTACATCAAGCAATTTGAAATGTATATCTGAGGCTTTCTAACAAGTAACAAGTGCAATCAGAATCCTCATTACCCAAAATCAAATGAACAAAATGAAGATTGAAGTTGTGTCCAAAGAACTCTTGAGGCCTTCTTCCCCCGCACCAACTCAACTCAGAGACTTCAAACTCTCTTTCATCGATGAGAGAATTCCTCCTTCTTACGCTCCATTAATTATTTACTACAGTTTCAATGAAAACGAAAACATTAAGCAACAAGAAATGGTTGGTAGGCTAAAGAGCTCATTGTCAGATGCTTTGGTACAGTTCTACCCCTTGGCTGGGAGGATGAAAGGCCAGATTTTTGTCGACTGCAAAGACCAAGGAATCTTGTACGTCGAAGCTCAAGCCCATGGTAAGGTACTGGACATCGTCAGATTTCCGGAATCTGGAGTTTTGGACAAGCTTACTCCGTTCATCACCAGTGGATTTGTTTCTACTGTGGAAGAACCATTAGCAGTTCAGGTTAATTAAATATGTTTCTTTGATTGTTTACATTTATACTCAGTACTTCTACAGCTGCATGTTTCCACCTAGGGTTAATTATCACTTAGCATATAACTAGGGATGGAGCCACATACCGGGCTAGCCTCGATTGGCTGCCCGGGTAATTTTTTTATTTTATTTTATTTTTTATATAATACATGGTGTTAATTTTTAAAATATAGTACTCCGTATTTGATATTGAGGACGACTCGTAGTCGTCAAAAAAAATTATTTAAATTATTTTTGGAATCGCGTCCGACCATACTTAAATTTCTGGCTACTCCATCCCTGCAGATAACTTCATTCAATTGCGGCGGAATCGCGATCGGAATGTGCATTTCCCACAGAATCGCCGATCACTACAGCCTCAGCTCGTTCACCAAATACTGGGCCGCCGTCGCCCGCCGCGACCTCCCCAATCTCATCCCCCCACTCTTCAACTCCGCCGCTCTCTTTCCGCCGCGCAATACCTCCGATTTCAGACCCAACTTCAAGAGCCCATCAGTCCAACCTCTGGTCGCAGAAGTCGCTATGAAATCATTCCGATTCACCCCCGCCGCACTAAATTCACTAAAGCTTCAAATCACGACCAACACTCCCATCGCAAACCCTAGCCGAGTCGAGGCTGTGACGGCGTTCCTATGGAGCCGCTGCGCCGCCGCCTACGGACTCAAGCAGACCGACGTCTCCGCCGCCTGCCATCCCGTCAGCATCAGAGGGAAGATTCCGTCGCTGACGGAGAATTCATTCGGAAACCTTTTTCAGATGATCTTCGCAGAAAGCTGCGGCGGAACAAGGTGGACTCAGTTGGCGGAGAAGCTGAGAGCCGCTTTCGGGGCGCTCGATGTGGAGAAGCTATTAGGAGAGAAAGGGTTCGAGGTGGCGAAGGAGAATTTCATGGTGATCAGTAAATATCTATCGCGTGGAAATGTAGAGGTGTTTAGGTTTTCAAGCCTGTGCAGATTTCCGGTTTATGAAGCTGATTTCGGTTGGGGAAAGCCGGTTTGGGTGAGCTACGCGGGAGTTCCGAGTAAGAACTGCATATTTCTGTTTGAGTGTGTGGACATGCCAGGAGGAGTTGAGGCCTGGATTGTCATGACTCATCAAGCTATGGAAAGGCTCCAACTGGATGTCGATTTCTTGCGTTTTACTTCGGATTGTGCTGGATGTGACCTTCGTTGCCAATGATAATGTCAGACTCCCTCTGTCCACCAAGTATATACTTAAAATCTTTCGACACGATTTTTACTTTTTATAATGAGTGGTGTTATAGTGATATTTGGTCTCACTTCATGTAAATGAATATTTAAGTGGATTGAATATAAAAATATATTTTGATTGACTTTTGAGGTGGAAATAAAATAATAGATATAGGGTCCACGTCCAAAAATGAACGAAATATATAGATTGTGGATGAGACGACCGAATAAGGTAATAAGGGGCATAGGTCGTAGGCGGAGGGAGTACATAGTCTTAGTCTTTTTTCTTTTCTTTTTTTTAAATTTCGTGAAAAATCCGCAACTGCTATCTTATGTGCCCAGTGCCCACTATCCTCGTGCCATTGCTGTTCTTGGTTTAGTGTATATATATTTGTGGAACATGCTCAAAATTCAATAAGATACATTGAATAAATATCATTATATGTTTGTATTAATAATTTGTTTTAGTATAGTGCTACAATTGTATTATAGAATATGTTAGATTATTACGTTTATAATACTTATGAGATCTTCTGTTTTAATTTTGGTATTCTGACCATGTCTCAAATCTCAATTTTTACTACGTTCATTATCGTTAAATTTTTCTATAAAAATGAAAAATGTTACAATATAATGAATTACGTTCACTATGATATATTGCAACATAGGATCTCATATGATCTGGTCTAGCATTTTGAGAAAACATAAATAGCATTTTGTTTGGGCCGAACCAAGCTGGTCTTTTGCGGCCCGAAATGTTTCACACCGGGCTGGCCTGGCTTGATATTTCCTCTTGGCCCATGCGACCCGGCCCTTGTAACATAACGACATATTCCCAACAACAAATGCTGCTAGAGTAGGTGGCTTCGTGGCTTGATATAAAAGTACAACAATCGCTCAAAGTAAAAAAAAAACAAAAGATATAAGCCCAATAACATCTTTAACCCTACACGTCATCACAAATCCAACTGCCTCCGCCGCACAACACTCTATATAAACGGCGCCTGCATCCCAAATCACATGTAGTACGCATCTCATCAAGCTTGATTTCTCACGATTTCTCAATCGTTGGAGTGGGAGGCATAGTAAGATTACTATACTCGAATTGAATTGAATTCTCGATAATTTACTATGAATTTTCGAAAATTTGTTTATCAGTTATAGTAGTCTTACCTATGCCTCCCATTCCGGCTGTTGGGAACTCTGCAGATTTAGATCTTCATCGGAAACTGTATTCACGGTTTGAATCGGTGAGCTCGGTTTTTCGGTTTGTAAATCTGTGTTAACATTTTTCTTTTGTTTTGCAGATTTAATATACGATGATTGGTCCTTAAGCTTGAAATCGTCTCATGTGTTGATCGATGATTTTTCATGCTAAGATGCACTGGATCTATTATGAAATTTTGTTTTGTTTTTTTTAAAAAAAAAATAAAAAAATTTACGATTTATTTTGATTACGGAGGAGGATTTGCTCATCGATTTTCATCTGTGGGTGTATTTGCTATCCTAAATTTTTAGGGTTAGAAAAAACATAATTTTGGACTCTAATTTAAAAATAAGAAAAGATTGAATACTCGCGAAATGCATAAATCCATTAATAAATTTTTGTCACATCTCGGTAAAGCTAATCTGCATATTTTGGGCCATTGATACATGTACACACATAACGAAACTCATAGATCCAGATCTTCCATTTCCAACACCCACACCCTCTCCCCTAAAAAAACGATATGTTGTAATTGTTTGGGAGCGGCATATTTTATAAGTCAACACATCAAGCAATTACAAATCGATTTTCACAAGTACTAGAGGAAATCTGAATTTGTGGCCAGTTCTCTGTTACGTTTTATGAAGTGAATTTCTTTTCTTTATCTCCTTGTTTTAATTGTTCTTTTTTTTTTTTTTCCTTATTACGTTTTCTTGTTTTCTTGATCTATACTACTAGGGCTCGTTTGGTAGCAAGAGTGAGAAAATGAGGGATAAAAAAATGTGTGATAAAAAAATGTATGATAGTGTAAGATAAGAAGCAAGAGTGAGAAAAGGAGGGATAAGAAAATATGTGATAAGAAAATGTATGATAATGTAAGATAAGAAATATATTTGGGTGTTTGGTATGTAAAATAACAAACATAAATATTTTGGTTTGTGTGATTGGTAGTATTGTTTTAATTCATGATAAATTACTAAATTACAAAAGTACGTATTTACCTTTGAAAAAAAATTAAAATTAAAAAAAAAAGAATCATCTCTCTCTCCTCGCCTGTTGCTTCTGCTTCCAAATGTCCGCCGACGAACCCCAAGAAACAGGGCAAGCATAGGACTTGCAATTCTGTTTATGTTCATCATAACCCCAAATACAACCCCCAACATTGATATTTCAATAATTAACAACGGATTAATGATGAAAGTGCAGCAATAATTAATTTTAATAATTAAACCCTCATAAAAATCCTCCATAAACAACGTTCTCTTCTTCTCCTCCACTGTCCATCTTCAACTCGTTGCAAATTCAATAATGGATTCCGATGGCGGCACGTCGCTGCCCCCTATCAGCCCCAACGCCTTCGCCGACATCGGCCACTTCCACTCGCTAGAATACGTGGACTTCCTCTCATCTGTTTAGGGAGGCGCGATGTCAGTGGCACCATCGTGAAAAGGAGAAGAGAGGTGTGGCCGACGGTGTTGGGTGGTGGTGGTTGGCGGTGGTCAGTGTTCTAAAAGACGTTAAACGCTAGTAGGGTGGCAGGGTGAGGATTAGCGTCTAGGCGGGCTTCTAGGCGGTTTCTAGGCGGATAAGAATTATAATGTACTATTTTTACATTATGTTCTATAATACAAACAATATAAAAAAGTTTAAAATATATAATATGCTAATTAATAATTCAAATTCCACAAACTGAATAATCTTTCACATAAACATCAAAGTCTAGGTCAAATTTGTATACTCCCTCTGTCCTCCATTTACTGACCTTGTTGACTTTTTAGATGATTTTGGAGCTTCGTGATGATGGATTTTAAATTGAATTTTTGGAGATTAGTTTTTTTTACATGATACTAAAACACTCGTAGTACCTTGTTAAAAAATTAAACTCAAAAAATTCAATTTTAAATCCATCATCACAAAACTTTAAAATTATCTAGAAAGTCAACATGGTCAGTAAATGGAGGACGGAAGGAATATATTTAAACATGATATCCATAAGTTAGAGTATGAAATTCATGATTTTTCGAATATAATATAATCTTACAGCCCTTCCGGCCCCGATTAGCCCACCTAAATCCTCCTAGGTCTGCCTATACATGCTTAGGACCACTAGGCACCTGCCTAAATGTCGATTAATTCGCTGCCGCCTAGAGAAAACCGTCTTGCCATTAATCGGGACGCTTCAACACCTTCTAGCGCCTAGACGCCTTCTAGGCAACCAAGTCGGCCTTCTTTTTGAACACTGGCGGTGGTGGGGGGTGATGGGGGAGACTCGACTGAGTGGAAGAGGGGCAAAAGAAGAAATGCCAGTTACTGTTCAAATGAGAAAAATTTATCACACCAAAAAGGTCCGATTCTTTTATAAAAGGCAACAGTGATTTTTTCTCGGGCCGACCTCATTTCTCGGGCCCCAGAATAATTTTTTCAGTCCTACCAAACAGCTGAAAAAGACTAGAAAATGTTTCTCATCTTGGCTTATTGGGGCTACCAAACGTGCCCGTACGTGTTTGATAAGCCCGGATTAATCATTCTTAGGAGAAAATACACTTAAAATGTAAGGATTTGGATCACCTATTGTGCACATAGTAGCAGGGTGCTTTGCCTCCAAATAGGCCGCAAACGTCGCCACTTTGGCCTTTTTAGTATTCCCTTCGTCCCTTCGTCTCAAATTAGTTTCAAATCAATCGTCTTGTTTGTTTTGGGACATGGGAATTAAGAAGTGACATTTTTGTATTTCCTTCGTTCACGAAGTGGCATATAAAATCTTTCAGCACCTATTTTAATGTGCCGAAAATTGAATGTTAAGATAAAGTTTAGGTTTCACTTGATATAGTATATTATTCTATTTGATGTAGGATGTAATATAATTTATCAAGTGAGATTTAAATTTTATCTTAACATCCTCTTTTCGGCCAAAAGATTATAGTGCACACTTTGTGGACGGAAGGAGTAATAAATATAGGTTGGCTAATGTTTTTAGTTACCTCATTAATGAATGCTTAATTTGTGGTAGATTCTTAAGGAATAGTAAATTTATTTAATTAAAAAAATAAATAAATAAATTACAAAATTTAATACAGGGCCGACTAATTGCTGAAACCCTTCATCTCCTCTCATGCCCACCGCGGCAAGGTCGCTTTCATCGACGCCGCCACTGGTCGCCGCCTCAGCTTCGCCGATCTATGGCGCCGCCACTGATGGCCGCCTCATCCTCCACCTCACCCCAACTCCATCTACTTCCCCATCGTCTACCTTGCGGTCATGTCCCTCGGCGCCACCATCACCACCACCAATCCGCTTAATACTTCCGTCAAGATCTTCAAACATATATCCAATTCGAAACCAGTGCTCGCCTTCACCATCCCGCAGCTTCTCCCCAAACTTGTCGATTCGAATCTGCCGATCATTTTCTTTGGCGGCGGTGCAGAGATAAGAGAGTTGCAAACAAAGGGAGTTGCAGAGAGAAGCGAGGAGGGGAGTTGTAGAGAGAAGATAGTTGCCGATTCTAGGGCTAGAGTAGGCTTAGAGGGTGTTTGGCTAAGCTTATTTGAAATAGCTTTAAGCACTAACAGCTTATAAGCTGTAAAAATAAGTTGGGGTGAGGGAGCTTATTTCTAAGGAGCTTATAAGCTCTATAGCTTATTTTTGGAGCTTATAAGCTACTTAAATAACTTATTTTGCCAAACACATTATAATCTTTAGAAATGTATTCCTAAAAAAGAAAATTTTAAAAATAAAAATAATAAAAAAGAAGAAAAAGAAGAAAAAGTTGAAAACATCACAGTTTTGTGCTTAAAACTAGCACAACAGTGTGTCGTTGTGTTTCCTTGCACAGCAGGGTATCCTCGCCCAAAATGAAATTCATTATACCAAATGAATTAAACAAAATTCGTTTCCTTCATGTATAAGTAAATTGGACGAATTCCTCTCTGGCTTCACACAACATAACTTGATTAATAATACATGAAAACAAAGAAAATCAACTTCAAAAGGTGTTGGGATATAATGTTAGGACATATATAAAGACAAACTTAACGGTATGATTTGTGTTTTGATAAGATTCCAAAATCCATCCCAAAATATCTTAGAACAATTCCCTGAAAATATAATATAGTATAATATAGAATAATATCAAATACACTAGCTTAGTTCCGAGGGCTCATGTGTTAAGGAACCCAGTAGTATAAACAAGTGTTGCAGGCTCTGACAAATAAGAGAAAATCAGAGTCGAAGCAAAAGGAAGAAAAACTGTTGACTAAACTACTCCCTGGCATATTAAGAAGAACCCACGTCATTGATCTAACTCACCTAGATCATCAACTACATCGATATAGGACATGCGCTGACAAGGAAGAAGACTCGAGAGTAGAACCGAAGAATTAATTAGTAAATTAAGTCTCAACGTATAGAAAATCAGCAAGAGATGCAATAGATCAGAAGTTACGCGACAAGACCGCATGCAACAAGTACAACGTAGCCGTAACCTATGACATATGAAGAGAAGAGAAGCAAAGCAGTCAATCTGTGAATACTGCAGAAAAGCTGCCAGCTTCAACCCGGCCAAGTCGACTACTGTTACAATAGGCGTGAAAGCATTTAACGGTTACTTGAAATTAATGCAAGCCATTTAATCTCACTGGTAAGCAGCATTAGTGAAGAATTCAAATGTACCTCTCCAACGGTTACATCTCAGTTCCTCACTATATATACCCGAGGCCCTTCATCGAAGAAGAGAGAGAGAGCAGACGTGTCCATCGAAAAGAGACTCTGTCGAAGTCCTGCACAAAATATTATATAGAATCGTGTCTCTCAGATCTCCAATTTTTCAAGAACAAGAACACTTATCTTCTTCGAGTGCTTCATATCTTCAGAGTCTAGCCTTAGGTTTTCTTGTAACTAAGCCTCACGCTTATCTTAACTTAGTCGAGAATATATGTCCTTTGTATTGTCCTTCAAAGTAAAGGGATGTCTCATTAGTAGGAAAACCGTTTCTTACTCAGATTCTAGTTTGAATTTATGGAAAGAAGAGATGTCAGGTTTTGTAGCTACTCATAAAGCTACACTCGTTTAGGCCCGGTGAGTACCCGCTGTAAACTCATCATAGGCTTTGTGAATGCACGCTGTCAAACTCACTGAAGCCTCGTGAGTGCCCATTGTAAACTCATGACGAGTCAGGCTCTTGGGAGCCCATTTTGAAACCCCAAGGAAATCGTAAAGAATTCATCTGTGATGGGAGAAAAATGGATGTAAGCCGTATTGGCCGAATCATTATAATAATTGTGTGTCTCTGTGTTTAGGTTTAGCACTTCATTTAAACTACTTTTCTTATACTGCATTTATTTTCATAGCATCAAGCCGCTGATTAACAAAAATGTCTCTTTCCTTCTTCGACACACACTTACATTTGCACGTTCTCTGCATATAAAGGAAAATATATTTTTAGCTAACTTAAAAGACGAGTAGACTTAGGGCTCTCACTTCTGCACACACATGTACTGAACTACAACACGTTGATCATCTCCAAGTTGTCAGCGAGTTATGTTTTGCGCCTCACTCCTCAGTGTATTATATCTTCACCTGCTGATAAGTCAGCGTACACTGTAAGAGGTTGAGCTGGGAGCGAAAATTGAAATGTTGTCACAAGACAACACATAGGCGTATTCACACCCCCTTTACACGTGTGAAGATTAACTTGTCACGGAACTATAACTAGCTTGTCAAAAAATATAGTACGATACAAAATATGATAATGGCCGGGATAAGAATATTGAAATAATAATAAAATTCGGAGAAGAAATTACTTTCCCTAAAGATTCCTGCCTTTTTTATGTAGCATCTTTGGCCCAAAAGTTATGTCTCTTTTCATAGGGAGTGTGGTTCATATGCGAATCTTCATTTTCATGAGAATTAAGAACTAATCTCATCCATTAATATTAGTAGATTAATGGTTATGAAAAAACATGTTTACTTCTGCTGTTTTATACATAGAGGGATAGTATAGTAAACTTAACCAAATTCCAATCTTTTAACTTCCTTAAATCGTGGGATTAATTCCTCCTTAATAGTTGTCCATTTAATTGTTCTCTACTTAATCGATTTTTTAGTGGATTTTTAATTGTTCTATACTTTTATCCATTTTGTTTCTTAGTGGATGCATGCTCGGACTTTCGTAATACATATTTCCTACCTTTCATTGTTTATCCTAAATAAAATGTGAAATGCATCCTCCAAAGTTTTCTTTTTCTTTCGTTCATGTATGACAATTCACTTCTTCTAATTATTTAATTGTTTCATTCAATTGATTTGTCTAATTTTATAATGCTTACTTATAATGCATAAACCCTACTTATAATGCTTAATTGATTTATAATGCTTAATTATAAATTCTAAATCTGAACTGATATAAACCCCAAGGATTTAGATTTTAGGGTTTAGATCTTAATTATTAAATAGTGAATTTAAGCACAATGAGAAAATTAAACAAGCATACATAAAAAGCAAACTAAGCACTTTAATATTCATAAATACATAATTTCATATCTAAATAAGCATTTATTAATAACTATTTAAGCATTTATTAATAACTATTTAAGCATCCTATATATAATAATAATTATTTGAACAACATATTTCAACCATAAACCCTAAACCTTAAAACCATAACGTTAAACATTAAATCGTGAACCCTAAACAATAAACCATACGCATTATATAATAACTATTTAAGTTTTCAACCCTAAACCCTAAACCTTAAAACCAAAACTTTAAACATTAAACCGTAAAACCTAAACAATAAACCATAAAATCATAAATCATAACCCATTTGAGGGTTTAGATATTAATTATTAAATAGTGAATGCAAGCATTAAGAGAAAATTAAACAAGCATACATGAAAAGCAAACTAAGCACTTTAAAATTCGTAAAAAGTATAATTCATATCTAAATAAGCATTTATTAATGTCACGACCGCACTTTGCTAAGGATAGCTAAGACGGGAAACCGTGACTAGGGGTTGGATATAAGAAGCGGGAAAGAAAGGGGAAACGACTTGTAACTCAGTAATTAGCAAAATGAACAATTGAATAGACTCGATCAATGAATAAATAGAAGGCAAATGAAGATATGAAAAAGCCCATGGCTCAAATATAATATAGTTATCCATGAGAAGAAACCGGTTGAACATAATCCAATTTCATGAAGGAATACGAGTAGAGTAGTTCTCGATTTACTGGTTCATGAAGTCAGTTGAACATAATTACTAAATAAGATAATAGAAGCATACAGCGGAAGTCTTTAACAAAATAGATACATATATGAAGATATGTATCTCTTTCTGAACCAAATTCAAAAGATGAACGAATCTCCTCTCAACACTGCCGCCCTTGCCACCTCGCTCAACCTGCAAGTTTTTGAAAACACGAGCAGGGCTGAGTACTTGATGTAGGTTATGCCCAAAAATAATTTTCAGTAAAATAATCACCAATCATGCATTTTACAGTTATCACAAGGTTTTATCAAAATACTTGTGTAACTAAAACCACTTTATTTCCATAAACAATTGGAGTGCACTCCCCATTTTCTTCCATATCTGTATTATCCATATCTGTAAGTACGCCGGCAAGGTGGCCACCTCACCGGACGTTTCCATGCATAACCGGCCCACCTCTGGAGCACACAGTCACGACTTCGTGTACACATCACCTGGCTAGCGACCTTTGTCTAACTCAGGCTCGATCGATATAACGTTGGCAATCCAACACAGATAGGCATCACACATAAAACCAAAAACATTTTATGCTGAAAGGGTTTTGAGTCAACTTGCTTTATTTTCAAAACATGTTTCATTATAGCAACAATATAATTTTCTTTGTTAGAACGCCCACCTGATTGCAAAGTGAGAGATCGGTTCTTGGTTTCTTCTTCACGTTCCTCGACTCTCTTCCCTTGCTTGACCTTTAGGGAAAAGTCTCGTTTCAGAAGATATTCTAATTTTAGAGAAATATATTATTTCTAGCTCAATGTAATTATCTTCTAAATTTTATTTCGTTAGAGTTTTATCAACTCGTATCTAACTCGTCACATGATTCAGGGCCCGCACATTAATTAAACTCTAAGGTTTAATTCTCAATATCCTTCCTAAACATTTCTAATTGTAAATTCAATTAATCTCCGGAACTTGATTTGGCTAGAAGATCTAAAAATTTAATGCGATGGATTAATAATTTCTTATCTAATCCCACGTCCAGCTTTCTATTACGGCTCAAGTAGGAAATAAATCTAGTTACTACACAATTATTAATCTATGTCATCTTCCAATTGAAAACTCAAATCTACACTATTCTACTACTGTTCCACATCCCGAAACAAAATCAACATAAGAGGAAAAATTATAATAAGCTTAGGATCAATTATTAATAACTCAATCTGCATCTAGAAGGTCCAAGTCTCCCATTATTTATTAGTAGCCCAAGTAATTTAATCTATGGCCTAACTATCACTATTATTTCGGCCCATGAAAATTAATCACCATGGCCCATCTTTTCAAAAACCCACATACAAGAAATCCATCTCTCTCTCTCTTCGCAACACACAAACACACACGACACCACCCTCCCTCTCTCTTCCCCATGTCTTCTTCTTCCTCACCAATCTGTCCGCGATTCTCCTCCCCCAACGCCGCCTTTGTGACGGTCAGATTGCAGCCGGCCCATCACCACCGCGACATCCTCCTACTTCTCTCGGAACACTCTCTAATTCATCAACAATCGAAGCCCTAACTCTGAAATCAACAGTCCTAATTTCAGATTTTCTCCCTCTCGAAAATCCTCTCTTCTCTCTCTACGAAATCAGCTCTCACTCTCTCTACCAATGTAAAATCGTCGACGGTGAGGCAGCCCTAATTTCGCATCATCGATTTCGGCACCGATTTCGCAGCATCGCCGCCAACTCCGTCGTCAACCCCGTCACGGCAGCAGTAGCAAGTGTAGGAGCAGGGAAAACCGCCCCCTCTCCAGCTTCAGATTCCGGCAGCTCGCCACTGCATCTCGTCGGCGTCGCGTTCTCCTAGATTGCACCGGCTACCCTCGATAATCTGCACGCCGGCGCCACCGACATCGTCGCCCATCGCCGTCGCGGTCGCAGCAGCAGCAGGGGTATGGAATGCCGCCGTTCCGCAGCCGACGCCATCTTCATCGTCATCTCACCGCAGCAGCCAACACCGTCGAGCAGCAGCAGTAGCAGCATCAGCAGCAGCAGGGGCTGCCCCTCCTCTGTTCTAGTATCTCTCTCTCGACTCCGCCGCTCGAGTTCTCGATGCTACCACCTCCATCGATAACTCGCCACCAGTAGAAGATGTTGCCCAGTTTAAGAAATTCGAATCGAGGCTCCTCACTATCTTAATTCATTTAATCTCTAGAAGTTTTAGTGTAGGATTCCTTTCATTAACAAGTTATTGAAGAAATTCGTATTTCTAGTTTTCTTGGTTTATCAAGGTCGACAATGGTATTGGAACATGAACAGTAATAGGTTGATTGGAATATTAAGGTTTTCCATTGCAGTGAGGGTTAAGAAATTGGGTAGAAGAAGTACTTACTGATTTAGGATTGAAATTGGATTTGATGAAGATGGACAAGTATGAAAAATGTGGGTGAGCTTGTAGTTGTTTTCCTCCTCTGCGTTCTTTCCTTTTCTTGATTTCTTTGTTCCTCTTTGCTTATGATTTTCCTTAATCTCCTTCCTTCTTCTTCTTAATCCTTCCTTTAACTAGATAATGATGAATGGAACAACAACAAAACTACTGCATTTGATTTTCATGTTTCTCTTCTGTTGCTAAAATCTTTCTTTTCTCTCTTTTCTTTTCTCTCGATTGTTGCTCTGTGAAAATGGGATAGATGAATTTTTGAATGGTGAAAAGAAGGTGTAGATGGTGAAAAAGATGATAGGGACGTGGCTACATTTGGACCAATATTGGTGGCTTCTAAGTCTTGGGTTTGCAATTGGACTAACAATTGGGCTCAAGAGATGAATTAGTAAAACAAGTTTGATAAGGCCCTAATAGTTAGACGAAAATTAAGCCTAATAATTTAAATAAGATGGTCCATTAATAAATTCTCCACCACTGACAATCAAAAATTAATAATACTAGACCTCAACTTTTAAAACGTAACTTATTCGCACGAGACAAAAATTATCGACATCTATCGATGTGTGTAATCGTACACAGAAATAATCCACCAATTAATTAAAAGTCCAAAAAGACTTAAACGAAAACTATTTCGTTTCATTTCTATCTTACCAAAAATTATATACGTGAACTTACAAATTCTAACGAATTTTCTCGACCTTACAATGAGTCCGTAAAATAAATTACGATGGACAATAGAAACCTTTCATATAAATAAAATTAATATATATTTATTTTTACGCTTTTGGAAAATCGGGATATTACAATTAACAACTATTTAAGCATCATATAATAGCTATTGAAGCTTCCTATAATAACTATTTAAGCATCATATAATAACTATTTGAGCATCATATAATAACTATTTAAGCATCCTATAATAACTATTTAAGTATTTATAAATAACTATTTAAGCATTCAATAATAACTATTTAAGCATTTCAACTCTAAACTCTAAACCCTAAACCCTAAACTTTAAAACCAAAACATTAAATATATGTAAATTTTCATTTTTTTATATATGTAATTACGCTTTGTTACATATAGAATCATATTTTCTTTACAAATAGTTCAAAGCGTACTATATTAATATTAAAAGCATTAAATTGACTTCTAATAAGCATGAAATCGGTAATACATTAACAAAACAGTCCTATTGCCTTTTATAACAAAATAAATAAAACAACCAAGTGAAAATTCGTATTGCTTTTTATATTATTTAATCATGCTTACATAATTTTATTAATTATCTTCATGCATACAACCATCTTGCATTTTCTTACACCACCATTTCCCAATCGGTACCATCATCTTCTTTTTCATCGCAAATAATTAGGATTAATGGCAGCCATTAATTGCATTAAAGAGATACTTCGTTTGAAATCTTGGAAATATAATCGGAAAATATGTGGTTACCGCAACTTAAGGACACGGTTGGATAGGCTTTGTGCAACAATTACTAAACTGCCCATACCATTAATAAGATTACCTTTTAATTAGCTTAATTAGTTAATAGAGATTAGATCTACACCACACAAATAACAGATAACAAGAGTCATGATTGGTTCCTAGTTTTCACATATAGATTGGTCTCCATGAGAACCCTCCCCCTCTTCATATTTGTAACTTTACTTAAAAATAGGGTTATTTTTTCTTTTTTTCTAAATTTAAATTATTAAAAACTTGACTCAAAGGTTAAAATTTTTTTGTCTCTTGCCATATTTGTAACTTTACTTAAAAGTAGGGCTTTTTCTCTTCTAAATTTAAATTATTAAAAATTTGACTAAAAGGTTAAGCAAGAAATTATAATTTATACAAGTAGGTTAGATCTTCGACTTGTTATCCACAGTCGTGCTTTCATCCATCGCAACCCAACTCTATTTTTTCATAAAATATTAATTTCTCTTTCATCCACATAAACAACCCTCAACCTATTCATCCAACCCAACCCAACTCTACTTTTTCATAAAATATTAATTTCTCTTTCATCCACATAAACAACCCTCAACCTATTATAATTTCCACTCCCATTAGTGCCTCCAACCCAACCTCACATATCTTTTATTTTATATTCATGTATTATTTAAAATATTTTTTTATTGTATTTAAATTGATAAAATAAAATCATATGAATATGTTTTATATTTTAATTTACATTCTTAAAAAAAATATATTATTATAATTAATACTTTAATTAATATCACATGAAAATTACTATACTTTTAATATGAGACGAAGCTATAAATTAATACATGAAATATTAAATTATATCTAAGAAAATACAAATAACATTTGGAGTGAATATATGAGAAAAAGAAGAAGTGAGAACGGAAATTAGAGAAAAAACACATAATTTATTTTATCAGCTTAAATTATAAAGAAAATTATAAAGAAAAGATAGAGATGAAAAGCTTTGCTGTGTTGGGAGATATACTGATATGTACAGAAGGTTTGCTGTATATATAGAAAAAAATAGATATAATATGTATTTTAAATTTATTTAAGTCTTAATAAATTAAATTGCCCTTTTTGAAAAGGGGCATGTTGATTATACCCACTTTTAACAAATCATGTGATTTATGCCCCTTATATTATTTTAATATATAAATTTGAGTTTGTTTACCAATGCATCATGTTTAGTACTAATTTAATTAGCAAGAAATATTTGCACATGATACAAACTAAACCAAAAAATTAACTAAGCAATTATGAAATAATTAACTTAAAGTAACTTAATTAATTATAAAAGTAACCTAAGTTAATTATAATTAATTAAGTTACTTTTAGCCAAAAATTTATTAAATTAATTGTTAGTATGCCTTGAATCCGTAATGTTTGCCACCACGCAAACGGGGTTCTCGCTGAATAAAACTGTTCTCCGTTCTTGCCCATGGACGTAGCCAACACAACGTTGGTGAACCACGTAACTCTGTGTCACTTTTACGCTTTCTGTTTGTTTCGATTTCACAATTACTCTATTCCGTTATAACATTAATATTAAGTAAAGAAAAATAAAAAACGTCACAAGAGGTGGGCAGTGGGCGGTGGGCGGTTAGGAGGAGTGGGCGGTGGAATGAGGGGCGGTAGGCGGTGGGCGGTGGGGGGCAGCGGGCGGTGAGGGGCAGCGGGCGGTGAGGGGCAGCGGGCGATGGGTGGTGGGCGGTGAGGACGAGCGGGCGGTGGGCGGTAAAGAAAAGGGGCATTTTGCACATTCAAATTAAAAATGGGGTATATTTTACATTCATGTTTAAGAAAAGGGTATTTTAATTTTTCACCCTTTATTTAATAAATATAATTATGGTCCAATTATAACTCGCCACGTGGCAAAGTAAAAGATTAAAAAATTGGTGACTTGCAGGTCTTCCAGCCGCCTTGGTCATGGAAATGCATGACTTTCACATTTAATTTTAATTGCAATATATTTTGTCTTTTGTGATTGAAACCCCAGCTGGTGTCACCGCTGGGGGTAGTGTTAGGTCGCTATCGGTTCACATGGTTCACTGTATCTTCACGAGAATACTTTGACTTAGGGGTGAGTATCGACCGACCGAACACCGAAAAACCGATGAAAACTGACCACATCAGTTGGTTGGCGGTCGGTTTTTTTCCACCGTCGGTCGGTTGGTGTTTTTGAAATTGGTCAGTTGTCGGTCGGTTAATGAAGTGAAAAACCGATAAAAACCGACCGACGACATATATTATATATATTAATTATTTTTATTCCTAAAGTGTTATTCAAATAGTCAATAAGAGTATTTTTATGAAGTTGGAGACTTGGAGAATGAAAATTGACATTTGCTTGTTGTTTTTATGAATTAGAGACTTTATTAGATTGTTAATTTTATTTCTTAAGACTTGTTTCATGACTTTGTTGATTCGGAATTTATATTTTTATGTTGTGAAATGGGAACACTTTAGATCTCAAAAGAAGTGGACTATTTATATATTTATTTGGTATATTTGCATATGTTTTTAGGGTGAAAATCAAGTTTAAAATAGAAAATTTTGGCTTTTGTAACCGACCGATCGGCTGTCGGTCGGTTTTAGGGTCGGCCGAAGATCATTTGCAGTCGGCCGGCGGTTGACTGTTTAGGATGTCGGTCGGTTGGTCGGTCGACTAAAAAATGGTCGGTCGGCCGGGCTGACCGACCGATGCTCACCCTTACTTTGACTCATTTTATTTATCTCTTTGAAAGCTGTGGATCATACCTATTTTTTTTTTTATCTTTTAAACCGTTTTATATTATTTAATTTTCTAAAATACTCATGCTGCATGTATTAAATAAGTAACGAGACAGCTTTCTCAGCTAGATTCCTTATCAACCAAACTCCTGAAACTAAATGTAAACACTACTCATCATAAACAATCTGCACGCAATACTTGAATTATTACAAACACACTCCTTTTACAATTATTATTTGCTAACTTCACTCTTAATATGGAAACATAGAATGGAACAGATAGTCAAAGAACCAATTAAAACTTGTAGCTTCCAATGCATCATTCATGGATATGACTTTTGAATAATCCAAACACCATGACATTGCATGAACTTATCCAATCTTGTACGCCAACGGATTTTTGGACTTGTACGATGGAATTTTGCGATGAACTATAATCTTGTAGTGGGTCCCACATTAATTCAAAACAATTCCATGTCTTCTTCCACCACATTAACCCATGCTTCCATTCCTTCACCACATGGGCTGCTCATCAAAATCACTAAATTCTTGAACGGCAAAGTTGTCGTGCAAACCCAAACCGGTTTTCCCCAACCGAAATCGACGTCGTACACCGGAAACCTACACCAGCTGCTAAAATTGCAGAACTCCACCCCACCCTTCATGAACAAACCAACCGTTCTTGTTAGGAGATTCAAATACTCACCATTTTCCACCGTCTCGATATAATCGTTATCCATTTTCACTATCGCAGCCCTCAGCTTCGCAACGAGGTTGCAGTGATTCGCCTCCGGTTCCGACAATGCAATTGCGGGTCTCCAACAATTACCAAACATGTGTTGTGGAATTGGTGGGGTCTTTCTTGGCCTTAGATTCACTGCATGAACAGCAACGAACGACGTCGTCGCTTTCGTGCTATCTTTGGCTTTCGCCAAATCCATGAAGCGTCGCCAAATGTAGGAAGAAACGGCCTCAACCCTAGTAGGATTCTTCACTTGTGGTGATGCGAAATTAGTATACATGCAATCATTCTTGAGCTTTGTTAGCTCTTTCTTGTCGAAAACAAATCTTTTCGTCGTGATTTTTTCATCAATCATGCCTACCGTCGGGGTGAAATTCATGCCCGAGAGGTCTCTTGGTGGAAAGTAAGAAGCGAAATCGAACAAGGGATGAAAATTTTGAGTCTCGCCGCAGCATGAAGCTGCCCATGCATTGATAAATGCGACGAGAGATGTTCCGTCGGCAATTTTGTGCGACAAACATATAGCGACGGAAATCCCGCCGCAATCAAAGAAGCAAATTTCCACTTTTAGGACAACATTTTCATCTTGTCCTAGAGAGTGAAGTGGCGTGAGTTTCTTGAGTTCTGCCATGCTTGGCTCGTGTATAACTTCGGAGAGTCGAGTGTGAACACGAGCTTCGATGAATTCAGCACCCGAATCATCGCATTCGATGGACGAGTTCTTTTGAATCCTACCTCCTAAGGGGTAGAAAACAGTTAGGATTTGGGACAAAGACTGTTTCAGCAGTTGAGATACTTGGTTGTGGGTGAGATTTTGGAGGGTTAATTGATCATGGTTGTAGAAGAAAATGAGGGGAACATAAATGGGAGGAGCAATTTGATCAAGAAATGACAATTTGAGGTTCTCAAGTGGAATGGAGTTGGAGTTGATGGCTTGATCATCTCCTTTGAGATTATCTCCATTTCTATCGTCACAATATTATTTTCAAGATTTGATATTTTGGTATAATATGCAGCGGAGTAAATCTATAGCTATTTATAGGTGAAAGTTGTTTATGATTAGTGTCTTGATTAGTGTTCAATAAGTTATAATTGCAGATGGACTTTTTGAGTTTGGATCTTAACCTACCTAATTAGATTCGTATCTCTGATAATTGCTAAAAGGAAAATCACGTACGTGTCTAAATATTAGTACTATGCGTAAAAATAGAAATATCAATTTAGATCGAAATTTACGGGTCAATTTGAATAGCCCGAAAAAAATAAGTAGCTTGCACGGAAAATTTTTAGCTTGAAAATGTCAAATTAGTCTGAATTGAAAATAGTATTAGCACCTATAAATCTAGATCAAAAGCTTGGTGGGTTGATCTGATTTTTGATCTGATTATCAAATTTTATTACTTTGTTTATAAATTTGAGTTAAAGTTTTGGTTGGGATTATTGTAGAATATGTTTGACTGTTTATCAGAAAATTGTATAGTAATCAAGTAAAATAAAACCGACTAATTTACCACGTACACTTTCTGCCTCAAAATAATATAGAAATGGAGATTTACAGTGTTCTACACCATGATCGAAGGATCTTGAAATTCGCCACACACAAAAACAAAAAATGTCAATATTATTGCTCCCACTAATTTTTGTCTTCATTATTTGATTTAATTCAAATGCATCTCACCCGTCCATATGTAAAACATTTAGTTTTGTTACTATTTATGCCAATGACATGTACGATTAATATTTAATTGTTCCTAGAACTATATACGTTTAATATTTATTAATTATAAAAGGCAAAATACCCAAATAGCCTTAACTTCACATTCGTGACAATTTTAACCTTATAAATCAAATGTGTAACGATTTTAGCCATCTATATAATGATAACGACTACAGGTAGCCGTATTTAGTAACTTCTTTATTCGCTTATTGTTATCTTTCTATTTTAAAAAATATATATTTTTATTATTTCCAATTTTAAATTAATTATTGTTTTTTTAATCAGAATTAATTATTGTTATATAGACAACTAAACACTATTTTCTTTATATAATTATCCGTTACAATTAATCAATCAATTTTCATTAAATTAAAAACATCAAATTATGGAAATATACCATTCAGTGACCAACGTCTTCAATGGCAACGCCTAATTCACATTATAGAAATATGTTAAGAGTGATGAACTATCTCCTCATATTTCATTTTTGTGAATTCATAATTCTAATAAGAATTAAATGATGGAACCGGTAGTCAACGACTCAACATCATTGTCGGTGCTTCTCAAATTCCAATAATTAGGGACTGTGTGTGTTTCTAATCTACGACAATCTTTGTCTCATTTTCTGTATTCTGCAAACACTCGACATTTTTTCTATTGCCGTCACTAGCTGAAGAACGACGTTACCAAGTTTTAGCCTTCCAGTTTTATTTTTTTCTAAAAATTACTGTATATCAGTTTTTTTAGTTGGATGTAACTTAATTAAGTAAGTTTGGTGTCTTTACGATCGACAAACGAGGTGTTTCATTCTTTGTTGATTTGGAGTTTGAAAATCTCCCCTTTGTTCTTTAGCCGGTGTAAGTTGGTTTGATAAAATGACGAAAAAAAAAAAAGACTTTAATTTGATAAGGAAGTAATAAGCCATGTCAGCAGTAGAGATGTATTGCATATTTGCATAAATAAGGAGGTGCTAAAGAAACCGAGAGTGTTCCTCCTATTGGCACAAGTGTTGAACACAAATCAATGTATGGTAAAGTGCCTAATTTTTCTATTGAGATACTACACACCGAAAAATTGGATTATTTTTTCATGTTCTCGGTAAACTTATAATTGATATGTATGCAAAAGTTGGATTATTTTTTGTATGTATTTCATGTATTATGATGAATATATAATCCTTGTTCTTGCAAATATTTATTCTCCTTATTTTGCGAACATAAATAAATAAAAAACAAAATATGCACGAAACAACAAATTTTTATCTTTTGTTAAATCTTCATAAAATCTAAGATTATAACCATTATACATATTATTTGAAAATAATAATCACAACATAGTTGACCTCTTGTATATACGAGCGTGAAACGACATTTATGTTGCAAGAAAAATAATAATTAAAAAATACATTTATTTTAATTAAGCATTTATAATTATATTTATTATATGATAATCTTTAGAAATGTATTCCTAAAAAAAATTAAAAAAAATAATAAAAAAGATAAAAAGAAGAAAAAGTTGAAAACGTCACAGTTTTGTGCTTAAAACTAGCACAGTAGTGTGTTGTTGTGTGTCCTTGCACATCAGGGGATCCTCACCCAAAATGAAATTCATTATACCAAATGAATTAAGCAAAATTCGTTTCCTTCATGTATGAGTAAATTGGACAAATTCCTCTCTGGCTTCACACAACATAACTTGATTAATAATACATGAAAACAAAGAAAATCAACTTCAAAAGGTGTTGGGATATAATGTTAGGACATATGTAAAGACAAACTTAACGGTATAATTTGTGTTTTGATGAGATTCCAAAATCCATCCCAAAACATCTTAGAACAATTCCCTGAAAATATAATATTATATAATATAAAATAATACTCAAATACTCTAGCTTAGTTCATGTCACGCCCCAGTTCCCAAGGAAAGACACGTATGCCGGGACGTGGCAAGGGGTTGGAATTAAGAAGCGGGGATAGAAATGGGCTCATGGCTTGGGGTAATTTAACTTATTATTAAGAAATTAAATATGGGATCGGGACGCACAATATGAGCTACGGGGTAGGTAAACCATACTGCATGTACCGGCCGCTTATATCTGAATGCCCGTAGACATAAATAATAAAATATTTAAATACGGGATCTGGACATACAACTCAAACTATGAGGTTAGCTAAGTTAAATAACCCATGCTGGCCAACTTGTCTAAGTACCCGTAGTGTATGTATATAACTCGTGGTGTAAGAAAACATAGATATTTTATTTTAAAATAGAGAGTTCTCTTAGGATAATATACATGAGGGGATAGACTTTATTTATAGGCGGAGCGGAAGCTTATATTTTCTTTTTACACCGTAGCAACAACAACAGTCCTCTCAATCTTCTCCTGTTTCACCAGCTGCTCCTTACTCTGCAAAACATTTGGAAAGGAATTGCAAGCTGAGTACTAATGTACCCAGTGGGCTTGTGCCAAAACATTTTTCATAAAAAGAATATCCATGATAATAAAGTATACATAGAAGGTTTTAAAATTATAACTTCCATGCACAGAAAACCTCATTTTCATGATTGTGCGTGCATGCGTATTACCATGTTACTCTTATAATAATCCCGGGACATTGCCACTACCGGATCCCTTTTCATGATGGAGTCATAGTTTGGAGATAATAAAATATTTCATCCAGAGGTTCTCCCCTCGAAGTTAGAATCAATTAATGATCAACCCAATGATTTCTAACTGTGCACACAGCCTCCCGATTAGCGTGTTATACCAACCGAAAGACCCGATCGCATAGATAAGAGCCTTAAACATGTAATAACATATTAAAACATTTTTATGGATAATCTCATTTTATCAGAGCTTACTAACTCAAATAATACTTTGCAAGAATAAAGCCCCGCCTGATAACTTGAAATACGACAATAACTAAAGTCTTGTATCTCTGTTTGGTTGCTACATATCCTCTCCGATAATATCGTGACCTCTTGGTACTTCTACTACTAGCAATTTGACTCTTCTTATTTGACTATAATTTCGATAGAAGATTAGTAGGGAGGTAGGCAATGATTTTGGCTAAAGCTTTAAGGATGTCAAACAATGGAGAGCTCACATTACTACATTGAATATTTATAGGCAAATAATTTGATTAGTCACCACCCTAGGTTTAACACGTTTCTAGGCTATAAATTCTATACACCTTATTCATCAAACCTATAGTAACTCTTAAAGTTGTTGAGGTTGTTGTGTATAGCTAAAGCAAAAACTTATTTTAGTATATATACGACATGTATTCCACTATTTACAATCACCTATCTGATTAAATATATTAATAAGAATAAGCCTAATATCTTATGTTTTAGAACACGTGGATGGCTCGGGTGTCAGGGAGATCACGCAACGTTCGATCATAATTATGAGATATCAGTGTCACACTCGAGATAGCTTAGTCGCTAGTCATGTTGGTACGGTGGAACGTATTGACAGGATTGAGTGCGATAATGTTCTTCTTATACTGACCCTAGCAATAGGTGAAGAACTAGAGATCTCGCCATTTAGAGATATGATCTTAATCTCGATAGGCTATTAGATATATATGTGTTGTTCATTGTTACTTTGATTTGCAAGATAAGGGTCTATCGCAACATCCCTGATGACTTGAATCTTGGGTAACATGAGGGCACATAGTATGTCTAATTAGTTGTATCGAGACACCGTGTCCGTATCAGGTTGAGAGATATCCCCTCAGGGAGTTCACAAGGTTTATTATACCAAGTCATGCATGCTGATTAAGTTCAGGTATAATAAAAAGGGGTGAACAGGTACTACTTGAGGATAATAAGAGGTTAATTAATTATGAGCAGTCAGAGGAGCTCTAATTAATTAATGGATATCGGAGTCTTAAACACGGGGATAGCTCTAAATAAAGTATCAGCCCCATTCTACAAATTGGGACAGAGTGGTGATTCAGTTGTGATTCTTTAGTGGAATGTATCACAGCTCTAATGTAATAAATTCTATGGGTTGATCATGGAATTATTTCATTAGGTAAGGCTAAACTATGTCTGGCACATAGATCCCTGGGATGGCCCAAGAGCTCTTCCAGAAAGAAATTCAAGGTATTATTGAGGGATATAAGTTTTGGACTGAAAAGAAGCATTATGAGCTTGAGCCCATAATGTGGCGCCAACTGTAGTGTAGGGGACGCCTGTTTCTCCTTTTGGTGTCCATCTGAGCTCAATAATTGCAATCTGGTTAAATATGTAATATGGAATAAATTAATATCTAATTAATTAAGATTTATTCTTAATTATAGAATTAGATAATTAATTTAATATTTACATATAATAATTAGGATTAATTCTAATTATTTAATTAGAATTTGTTCCGATAATTATTAACTAAACTGGGCTTAATTAATTAAGCCCGTAACTTAGTGGGAAAGGAAGAGATAGATGCCCACTCCTCCAATAAATAAGGAGGAGGAGATTCTCAAAACCCTAATCTATTTTCTAGAGGGGGACACCGGTTTGCAGAGAGCATAAGGGAATTCCAAGTTTCAAAGTTCCGAGACGCCCACACAGTTGGAGAACTTCGAGGAAAGGGATCACATCCCAGTAATCTAGACTTGTAGATTACTCCGTCTGCAAATCAAGAAGGTATAATTTATAAACTCAATGTGTGATGTAATTGCATTTGAATTATCACATCCAATTCGAAGATCTAGTGGGAAAAAAGAACGCTTTCAACCAGCGGTTCCATCAAAAGTGACACATATAAACACAAACAAGTGGCAACCTCCTTATATTCTTATTGGATAAAGCCACACACACACACACACACACACACACACACACACACACACACATATATATATATATATATATATATATAATATAGATATAACAGACCAAGCTAATGTATCCATAATAGTATATACATATCTGTATGTACTATATCTATGCTAAATAAAATGTATCTAATTATTATGTATATATCAATATTACAAGAATTATTCATAATAGAGTATATCATCTTATTCTATATCCTAAGAGAATTGAAAATTTTTCTAAATTCATATATAAGATTAATTATACTTAATAAGAAAATTCGGGATATTACATCCCTCCCTCCTTATAAAAGTTTCGTCCTTGAAATTTCACGTACCTTGGTATCTAGGTATTGGTATTGGGCCTTAATCTCTTCCTCTAAACCTTCTTGTATTGTTTCTTCCCATTTCCTTTTCCTCAAAATTATAACATTGCTATCAAGTATCCTTATTGATCTTTCCTAATACTATAAGTCCTGACTTAGAACTATCTCGTCATACTTAATCACTTGTTTAGGATCAAACACATACTTTCTTAACATAGACACTTGGAAAAAAAAATTGTGAGTACCTACTAAGTTGGGTGGCGGAGCTAACTGATAAGCAACAGAACCGATCCTCTCGAGAATTTTAAATGGTCCAGTGTACCTAGGGCGTAACTTACCTAATTTTTCTAAATCGTATAACTTCCTTTGTAGAATTGTAGGAGAAACCTTGAAAAAATTATAATCTCCAACCTCGAAATTGAAGATATGTGCATCTTTTATCTGTATATAATTTTTTTTAATCTTGTGCCTCCTTTATCTTTTGAATCAAATCGACGGTCCCAATCATATCCTGAACTATATATGGATCTAATATTTTTCCTTTGCCAAATTCATCCCAGTAGAATGGCAATCTACACTTTTATTCATATAAGACTTCGTACAGTGACATTCCTATAGTTGCTTCACGGTGTGCATTTTTTTTTTCAATCCATCTATTGTACATGTAACCTAGAATAGGGCATATACATAAAAATAATCACCATGATGATCATTTTTCAACCTATTTGGGTAATTATTTTCCCAAATAACTGCATGTTTCTGATGTATCCATGATGATAAGTCTTAAATACATATAATAACATGAATTCTTTACACGTAAGTTATTATGTTCGATTGTCCCAAACATAACATGAATCATTTACACATGAGTTACTTGGGTTCGATTGTCCCAACCGTAACAGGAATCATTTACATATTAGTTACTTGGGTTCGATTATCTCAAACATAACTAAATTTAACATAAATCATACCATAAACTTTTATGCATGCTCATAAGATAATATCATTTACCTATTTCCCGGAGTCTAGTGCAACAGCGAGCTTGAGAGTTGTTGTTGTAGCTGTTTACAAGTTTAGAGAAACAATTCTAAACTCTACCCAATCGAAGACTCGATTTCAGAGTTGTGAATTGCTCTGATACCATTATGTCACGCCCCAGTTCCCAAAGGAAGGCATGTATGCCGGGACGTGGTAAGGGGTTGGAATTAAGAAGCGGGGATAGAAATGGGGTCATGGCTTGGGGTAATTAACCTTATTATTAAGAAATTAAATACGGAATCGGGACACATAACACGAGCTACGGGGTAGGTAAACCATACTGCCCGTACCGGCCGCCTATATCTGAATACCCGTAAACATAAATAATAAAATATTTAAATATAGGATCGGGACATATTGCTCAAACTATGGAGTTAGCTAAGTTAAATAACTCATGTTGGCCAACTTGTCTGAGTATCCGTAGAGTATGTATATAACTCGTGGTGTAAGAAAACATAGAGATTTTATTTTAAAATAGAGAGGTTTCTTAGGATAATATACATGAGGGGATAGACTTTATTTATAGGCATCGCGGAAGCTTTTATTTTCTTTTTACATCGTAGCAACAACAACAGTCCTCTCAATCTTCTCCCGTTTCACTAGATGCTCCTTGATCGCTCTACTTTTTAGGGTAGAGAAATGCAATGATATCGAATAGTATATTCGAGTCGAATCCACAAGGAATGTTTTAGCATAAGAATTTCAAGTAGTAGCCGAGTTACCTAATCACTATCCAAGTTACCAAACATCATGTTTTTGTGTTTTTGATTAACTAAGGGAAAGAAAAGTAATTAACAAACTTAGAATTTAACTAAACAAGCAACAAGTAATCAAAGGATATAAACTCAATAGGAAATGAAAGTGATTCCAATTATACTTCAACTAGGTCTAAGTGATATGGATGTAACACTCTAACTAGAATTAACCATTTTAATCCAATTTCATGTGGGAAACCTCCTAAGTATGATTCACTCAACTCTCATTGTCATGAAATCAAGTAGATTAATGAAAGACTTAACTCCTACTAAGATATCAAGCAATTCATTAACTCCCAATAGCTTATGGAGTTCCTTAGCCCTACTATTCTCTAGCATGCAAATCTCTTGATCCTAGCATTTAATCTAAGCCTTCTAAGCATTACATCAAACACTTGATATGCAACTATGGTGATCAATCACAATTACATAATAAAATATAGCCCCAAGAGAAATGAACATGAAATTAGAAAGTAAATTCATAATTAGAGCCTAATCTCATCACTTATCCCTAATCTACATATAATTGGAATCACAAAGAGAACTAGCTAGACATGATTAAGAAAAATAAACCATACAAAATGCATAAAACCATAATCAAAAGATAGAGAATTCAATAAGGAACAAATAGTGGAAGGATCTTCAAATCTTCAAGCTAAATCACCATCAAATGATCAAACTATCAAAGTAGAAAGTATGAAATGTAATTAGGGTTCTAAGGTGAATTAAAGATGAAAAAGTTCCCCCCAAATGAAGTATAATATCCTATTTATATCATTACATTGAGTGGGGATCAAAACATAATTAGAAAAAGATAGAAAATGGGGAGAAAAATTAAATTCGGAGGAAAAAATGGGGCGGCGCGCCCGCTCCCGGAGGTCGCGCTCCCAAGGCCAACTTTTCGTCATTGTCGTGCGACCGGGGGCAGCTTCTGAAGCGGTCGCGCGCGTGGTCGCGCCCATGTTGCTCCCGATGCGCAATAATTTTGTTTTGGCTCGTTCTCCCTTGTCCGAACTCGGAATCTCGATCCACTTTTTGCTATGACTTCCTAACAAACTCTTCTTCGACATGGAATAGTTCAATTGGCCAAATAAGTTCTTTATTTTTCCTGCAAAAAACATAACAAGACTCGAGAAAACAAGGAAAACGTGAATGCGAGCAAACTAGTGAAACCCTAGTCATATCACTTGAAACTCCACATATTTAAACATGAATTTCACTCTAATTAAGCTTAACATTAACATAAAATACGTGTTAATCACTCCCCCAAACTTAAACCATTGTTCGTCCCGAACTATAGAACGAACAATCAAAACACTTAACACGTATGGAGTGTGCATTTTGAGTTCATCGATGCCTCATATCACTACAAAAACCATTTTAGTTCAAAGAAATTATCAAGTCAAGCCAAACATTCATAAGATCAACCACTATCCTAGCTTAGAATTCAATCACTCAAGAACATTCGACTCTAGACCTCACAAGGAATGTGTATCACTCGATCCCTCGATATATGGAAAAGGTAAGCACTCATCAAAATCATGCAATACATAACTTTAACCATAAGCTTGCCTATCAACTTAAGTTTCCAATACTACAATGTATGCACAAATTATGATCAAAAAGATATTTCTTAAGCTTGCAATGTAGGGATATTGGTTAAGGTAGGGAATTTTAGGCTAAGTGGCTTAAATTTTCATCTAAGCTCCATCACCTTCCTTTCTTCACATTCCTAAGTATGAATTTTTTCATCTTCCACCTTATCCAACCCCTTTTTATCAAATGAAACCCAAGCTTCTACCAAATCTAAAGAAAACACTCATTTATGCTCTTATTCTTTTCTTTTTGTTGTAAGAACTTTGTTCTTATGTTTTTTTTTTTTTTTTCAATAAGAACTTTGTTCTTATTCTTTTCTTTTCTAACATTGAGCTTATAGGAGTATTTTTTTAACTCAAAGCAAACCTCAAGACCCTTTACCATTGTCCACCATTCCTCATGAATATTCAACTTTCACCAAGGTTCCCTTAACCATCCTTCACCCCCTATCATCCGGTTTTAGAAGAAAATGCTCTATAAGGCTCAAAATGGGTCAACAATGGTGATGAAAGATAGGTTAGTGTTTGGGGAAAATGGGCTATGCAATGATGGCCTAAAATCATCTCCTAATCATACACACATGTAACACTTCTAACATGAGTATCAAGGCAAGTTCTAGCAAAGAAAATATAATGCAAGATTAAGATCACATGAAATGATATTAACTATGTAAGATGCATAGTTTTAGGCTCAAAATCCTCTCAAGCTTTTTGCCTAGAGTCTAAGTGCTTAAGATCAATCATTCAAGCTATTCAAGTGAAATAATCCTAATCATGCTTGACTTTAACTTGAAAATTTTCAAAAATGTCACCTTTTAGCATCAATGATTGGCATCTCACCCAAAAGCACTTGAGCAAATAAACACGTGCTTTCGCACTCAAGCATGCAAGCATCCAATTCAAACATTCAATTTTTCAAAACTTTTCCAAAAATTCTCCATTATGAGCTCACATTGAACAATTCAACAAACCAAAGAAGAACTTTTCATTGATTAAGCTCATTGACCCAAACTCATCACCAAACCAAAACAAGCAAAAATCATCCATTTAACCACAGTCAACCACAATCATCAAGCAAACCTAAATATATAATCAATGAAATCATAATGATACCACATCACATAGAAACTTGAAAAAACCAAGAATAAAGTAATTTAAATTCCTTATCCTACCTCCTCCCCCAAACTTATTTTAGATCATAAAGTCTAAAATGAGTTTGGAGGGAAGAATAATAAGAAATTTAAATTACACTTACAAAGGTCCAAAGCTATGTTGAATGTGGTTTTGAAAGCCATTCAATCCTTTGCTTGCTTGATCGGTTTGATTCTCTTCCTTCACTCGTTCCCATCACGATTTGACCTCGTGCAATGACAATGAAACACATGGAACTTCTGAAGTAAAAATGAACTTAAAAATAGGAAGTATTAGCATAGAGATAAGTAACAAGTAAAAGAAATGATTAAATCAAAAATAAGAAACAAAAACAAAAATCAAACTAAAGAAACTAACTAAAATGAAAAAAAAGGATAGTTGTTGGGGTGCCTCCCAACGAACGCTTAGTTTAACGTCGTTAGCTCGACATTACCTCCAAAATCAAGCATCATGAAGAAGAATGGTCAACTCCTCCTTAACCTTCTTTGAATTGAAATAGAGCTTGAGTCGGCGACCATTGACAACAAAAGTTGAACCATTATTCTTGAGAAGTTCGAAAGTACCATTCTTGAAACTTTTGCTCACAACATAAGGACCGGTCCACCTTGATTGGAGTTTTCCGGGGAAAAGACGAAGACGAGAGTTAAAGAGAAGAACCTCGTCTCCCGGAATGATATCCTTGCCTCGAATCCCCAAGTCATGAAACTTCTTGGCTCTTTCCTTATAAATTCGAGAATTTTCATAGGCCTCGTTTCTCCATTCCTCCAACTCCACAAGATGGTTCTTCCTACTAAATCTGGCCTCCTTGAACTCAAAATTGATTCTCTTTGTAGCCCAAAACGCCTTGTGCTCAATTTCCAAAGGCAAGTGACAAGATTTTTCAAAAGCAAGTTGATACGGAGACATACCAATAGGGGTTTTGTAGGCGGTTCTATAGGCCCACAATGCATCATCGAGTTTATTTGCCCAATCCTTCCGAGTAGTGATTGTTTTCTCCAAGATTTATTTGATTTCCCGGTTTGCAAGTTCCGCTTGACCGTTAGCTTGAGGGTGATAAGGTGTAGTAACCTTGTGTTTCACTCCATACTTAGCAAGTAAGGCTTCCCAACCATTTGTTGTTGAAGTGAGACCCCCCATCACTAAGCAACGCTCTCGGAGTTCCAAACCGAGTCAAGATGTTCTTCTTGAGAAATTTAATCACCACCTTAGAATCATTTGTTGAAGTGGGAATGGCTTCAACCCATCGTGACACATACTCAATAGCAAGAAGGATATAAGAAAAACTACAAGAATTAGGGAATGGTCCCATGAAATCTATCCCCCAAACATCAAACAACTCAACCTCAATCATGATGTTTTGAGGCATCTCATCCCTCTTAGTGATATTCCCCATCCTTTGACACCTATCACAATTCTTCACAAAGGTTTGGCAATCCCTAAAAATCGAAGGCTAATAGAATTCACTTTGAAAAACCTTCCAAGTTGTACGATTAGCCCCAAAGTGGCCACCATTTGGTCCCTCATGACAATCTCCAATAATCTTGAACCACTCACTCTCCATAGCACATCTCCTAATAAGGCCATCGGCACACCTCCTCCATAGATATGGATCTTGCCAATAATAGAACTTAACATCTCAAAGGAACTTGGCCTTTTGATAATCCGAGAGATTGGGTGGCAACTCTTGAAGCACAAGGTAGATAGCAAAATTGGCAAACCAAGAATCTTTGCACTTCAATACCATAATCTTCTCATCCGGAAAACAATCATTGATGCTCAATCTCAAGTCTTCACCTTTAACCGGCTTTTCAAGCCTTGACATGTGATCGGCTAACACATTATCAATCCATCTTCTATCACGAATCTCCATGTCGAATTCTTAGAGAAAGAGAATCTAACGAATCAAACGAGGCTTTGCATCCTTCTTTGCCATGAGATGTCGGATAGTCGTATGATCTGAAAAGACAATGGTGTGATTCCTAACAAGATAGGACCGGAACTTGTCAAAGGCAAAAACAATGGCCAAGAATTCCCTCTCCGTTGTTGTGTAGTTCCTTTGAGCACCATCCAAAGTTCTACTAGCATAATGAATGACCCGAAACACTTTATCTCTCATTTGCCCCAAGACCACTCCTAAAGCCCAATCACTAGCATCACACTTCAAAATGAAAGAATCACTCCAATTAGGCTTGATTAGGCTAGAGATGAAGGCTTTCTTCAATGCCTCAAATACTTTCAAGCATTCTTCATCAAAAACAAGCTTCACATCTTTTTACAAGAGGGAACAAAGTGGCTTGGTAATCTTTGAGAAATCTTTGATGAATCTTCTATAGAACCCCGCGTGATCAAGGAAGCTTCGGATTGATTTCACATTTGTTGGAGGTGGAAGCTTCTCTATGGCAATGATCTTGGCTCTATCAACTTCCAAACCATCTCTAGAAATCTTGTGCCCAAGCATAATTCCATCTCAAACCATGAAGTGACACTTCTCCCAATTTAAGACAAGAGAAGTGTCCTTACACCTTTGCAAGATTATCCAAACAAGAATCAAAACTCTTCCAAAAACTGAGAAGTCATCCATGAATACCTCCATAATATTTTCAATCAAACCTCCAAAGATAGACATCATGCACCTTTGGAACGTGACCGAAGCATTACACAACCCAAAAGGCATCCTCCTATAAGCAAAAACTCCATAGGGGCATGTGAAGGCCGTCTTGTGTTGATCCTCCAGGGCTATGACAATTTGGTTGTACCCCGAATACCCATCAAGGTAGCAATAATACTCATAGCCCGCCAAACGATCCAACATTTGATCTATAAAGGGTAGAGGGAAGTGATCTTTCCTTGTAGCCAAATTCAAAGCCCTATAATCAATGCAAACTCGATAACCAGTGGCAACCCTTGTAGTTATAACCTCATCATTCTCATTCTTGACCACGGTCATCCCCCCTTTCTTCGGAACCACTTGGGTAGGACTCACCTATTCACTATCCAAGATGGCATAGATCATTCCCGCATCTAGTAACTTCAACACCTCTTTTCTCACCACTTCTTGCAACACCGGATTCAACCTCCTTTGAGGTTGAACCTTAGGACGACAATCATCTTCCAATAATATACGATGCATGCAAATAGAGGGGCTAATACCCTTAATATCATCAATAGACCAACCAATAACATCTTTAAACTCCCTAAGGACACGCAACAACTTGTCCAATTCGGACTCTGACAAGTGTTGTGACACAATTACGGGTAAAGAGTCATTATCACCAATGAAGGCGTACCTTAGGTGATCAGGGAAGGGGTTTCAACTCTTGAGAGGTGCTTGAAGAAGATTCCACCTTGGTTGAGCTTCCACTTTCCCTCGGTTGGTTGATATCAAGGTAATGAACCTCTTCCTTTGGTGATCCTTGATTTGCATCCAAGCAATTGACTCCAATAATTCATCACATGCTTCATCCAAGTTGGAATAGGAGTATAGAGAGTCGGAGATGATTTCCTCCGTAAGATCCTTTGCCATAGATGTAGGCAAAATGGTGATTGACTTGCATTCCTCATAACTTGGATCATCTCCTCTCTTCATTGCATCAAAGATTAAAAGAGTGAGGGTCTCTTCATTCACTCTAAAAGTGAGATTCCCGTCTTGTACATCAATAAGAGCCCTTCCGGTTGCTAGAAAAGGAAAGGATGCCCAAGAATGAGTGGCATATCCTTATCCTCCGGCATATCCAAGATCACGAAGTCCGCAGGGAAGATAAACTCCTCAACTTTCACTAACACATCTTCAACAACTCTTTGAGCATAAGATATAGACAGATCGGCCATTTGGAGACAAATAAATGTAAGTTTGATCTCTCCAATATCCAATCTCCTAAAGATAGACAATGACATCAAATTTATACTAGCACCAAGATCACATAAGACTTTCCCAAACTTTTGCCCACCAATCACACATGTGATAGTAAAGCTCCCGTGATCCTTTTTCTTCAAAGGCATTTTCCTTTGGATCACCGCACTAACTTCCTCCGTTAGACTAATTGTTTCAAATGATCCAAACTTTCTCTTGTTAGCTACGGCATCCTTCAAGAACTTCATATAACCGGACATATCTCTAAGGCATCAAACAAAGAAATGTTGATTTGTAACCTTAGTTGAATAATATCCAAGAATCCTTCTCATCTTCTCCACACTCTTAGGCTTTGCTAGTAACGATGAGGGAATGGAGCCTTTGTGATAACATCTTTGGTAGGAAGAGGAGCTTCTACTAGCACTTCCTTTGGAGCCATCTTTTTGAACTTCCTTCCTTGATTCCTCATCATGGTTTGAAGGCTCTTCATAGGGTTATCTTTCCATAAGAACTTCCTCCCCTTTGCTTCCGGATGTAATTCTTCTAGTGTCTTACACTCCTTAATCTAATAGCATTACATTGATTCTTTAGATTTTACCTCAGTATTTGCTTGGACACTTGCCTCGGTGTTGTGAGCCGGTAGCTTGATAGCAATTTGGCTAATTTGGCCTTCCATCATTTTTACTGTTTGGCCCGCCTTCTTCTCTCACCCCTTCTTCCCCCCCGCCCTTTTTTATGAATCCTTAGGCTTCTTTGGCATTTCGGTTTTTCTTTTACTAGGCAACCCCGGATGTAGCATCAACTATGCTCCTCGTGTTTGGAGAGAGTCCACTATAGAAGTTGACTATTTGTTGAGCTTCACTAAAACCGTGTTGAGGGCACTTGCGTAGCAAGTCCCTATACCTCTCCCAAGCTTCAAATAATGTCTCATCAATATGTTGTGAAAAGTGAGAAATTTCCGAGATGAGTTTTTGAGCCTTTGAAGGAGGAAGTCCTTGGCTAGAAAAGTTTTGCATAACTTTTTCCATGTGGTGATCTCGCTCTTGTCAAGGTTTTTGAGCCACTCCTTTGCACGATCCCTTAGAAAAAAGTTGAAGATCTTCATCCTTATAGCATCCTCCGGCACTCCATTGTGTTTCACCGTATCACAAATCTCTAAAAATGTGCTCAAGTGTGCATTAGGATCCTCGTTGGCCTCCCACCAAATTGCTCAGATTGGACCATTTGGATAAGACCGGTCCTTATCTCAAAGTTGTTCGCGTTGACACGAGGTCCCATGCCCCTCCTTGAAATTGATCCGTGGGAGATTCAAACATTTGGTTTAGTGGAGGTTGTTGAGCTTCTTGAGCCCTCCTTTCTTGCTCTTCTTTCCAAGCTTGCATATCTTCCAATTGCTTCCTAAGAGCCTCATAATCTTGATTGTTAGTCATTTCTTGTTCTTCAATAAAATTCCTTCTCTTATGCCTTCTTTCGAATTCCAAGATCAAAGGTTGAACTAGTCTTTCCTTGGATCTTGTGTGCATAAACCTACAAAAACAAAAATCAAAAGAAAATAAATGCTTGAATTAGTAACTCAATAACCAAATCGACTATTGAAACTCAAACTAAACATTCCCCGGCAATGGCGCCAAAAATTGATCGCTCTACTTTTTAGGGTAGAGAAATGCAAGATATCGAATAGTATATTCGAGTCGAATCCACAAGGAATGTTTTGGCGTAAGAATTTCAAGTAGTAGCCGAGTTACCTAATCACTATCCAAGTTACCAAACATCATGTTTTTGTATTTTTGATTAACGTAATTAACAAACTTAGAATTTAACTAAACAAGCAACAAGTAATCAAAGGATATAAACTCAATAGGAAATGAAAGTGACTCCAATTATATTTCAACTAGGTCTAAGTGATAGGGATGTAACACTCTAACTAAAATTAGCCATTTTAATCCAATTTCATGTGGGAAACCTCCTAAGTATGATTCACTCAACTCTCATTGTCATGAAATCAAGTAGATTAATGAAAGGCTTAACTCCTACTAAGATATCAAGCAATTCACTAACTCCCAATAGCTTATGGAGTTCCTTAGCCCTACTATTCTCTAGCATGCAAATCTCTTGATCCTAGCATTTAATCTAAGCCTCCTAAGCATTAGATCAAACACTTGATATGCAACTATGGTGATCAATCACAATTACATAATAAAACATAGCCCCAAGAGAAATGAACATGAAATTAGAAGGTAAATTCATAATTAGAGCCTAATCCCATCACTTATCCCTAATCTACATATAATTGGAATCATAAAGAGAACTAGCTAGACATGATTAAGAAAAATAAATCATAGAAAATGCTTAAAACCATAATCAAAAGATAGAGAATTCAATAAGGAATAAAATAGTGGAAGGATCTTCAAATCTTCAAGCTAAATCACCATCAAATGATCAAACTATCAAAGTAGAAACTATGAAATGTAATTAGGGTTCTAAGGTGAATTAAAGATGAAAAAGTTCCCCCAAATAAAGTATAATATCCTATTTATATCGTTACATTGAGTGGGGGTCAAAATATAATTAGAAAAAGATAGAAAATGGGGAGAAAAATTGAATTTTCGGAGGAAAAAATGGGGCGGCGCGTCTGCTCCCGGAGGTCGCACTCCCAAGGCCAACTTTTTATCATTGTCGTGCGACCGGGGGCAGCTTCTGAAGCAGGTCGCGCCCATGTTGCTCCCACTGCGCAACAATTTTGTTTTGGACTCATTCTCCCTCGTCCGAACTCGGAATCTCGATCCGCTTTTTGCTATGTCTTCCTAACAAACTCTTCTTCGACATGGAATAGTTCAATTGGCCAAATAAGTTCTTCATTTTTTCTACAAAAAGTATAACAAGACTCGAGAAAATGAGGAAAACGTGAATGCGAGCAAACTAGTGAAACCCTAGTCATATCACTTGAAACTTTACATATTTAAACATGAATTTCACTCTAATTAAGCTCAACATGGACATAAAATACGTGTTAATCACTCCTTACTCTGCAAAACATTTGGAAATGAATTGCAGGCTGAGTACTAATGTACCCAGTGGGCTTGTGCAAAAATATTTTTCATAAAAAGAATATCCATGATAATAATGTATACATAGAAGATTTTGAAATTATAACTTCCATGCACTATAAACCTTGTTTTCATAATTGCGCGTGCATGCGTATTACGATGTTACTCTTGGTATCTAGGTATTGGTATTGGGCCTTAATCTCTTCCTCTAAACCTTCTTGTATTGTTTTTTCCCATTTCCTTTTCCTCAAAATTATAACATTGCTATCAAGTATCCTTATTGATCTTTCCTAATACTATGAGTCCTGACTTAGAACTATCTCGTCATACTTAATCACTTGTTTAGGATCAAACACATACTTTCTTAACATAGACACTTGGAAAAAAAAATTGTGAGTACCTACTAAGTTGGGTGGCGGAGCTAACTGATAAGCAACAGAACCGATCCTCTCGAGAATTTTAAATGGTCCAGTGTACCTAGGGCGTAACTTACCTAATTTTTCTAAATCGTATAACTTCCTTTGTAGAATTGTAGGAGAAACCTTGAAAAAATTATAATCTCCAACCTCGAAATTGAAGATATGTGCATCTTTTATCTGTATATAATTTTTTTTTAATCTTGTGCCTCCTTTATCTTTTGAATCAAATCGACGGTCCCAATCATATCCTGAACTATATATGGATCTAATATTTTTCCTTTGCCAAATTCATCCCAGTAGAATGGCAATCTACACTTTTATTCATATAAGACTGCGTACAGTGACATTCCTATAGTTGCTTCACGGTGTGCATTTTTTTTTTTAATCCATCTATTGTACATGTAACCTAGAATAGGGCATATACATAAAAATAATCACCATGATGATCATTTTTCAACCTACTTGGGTAATTATTTTCCAAATAACTGCATGTTTCTGATGTATCCATGATGATAAGTCTTAAATACATATAATAACATGAATTCTTTACACGTAAGTTATTATGTTCGATTGTCCCAAACATAACATGAATCATTTACACATGAGTTACTTGGGTTCGATTGTCCCAACCGTAACAGGAATCATTTACATATTAGTTACTTGGGTTCGATTATCTCAAACATAACTAAATTTAACATAAATCATACCATAAACTTTTATGCATGCTCATAAGATAATATCATTTACCTCTTTCCCGAGTCTGGTGCAACAGCGAGCTTGAGAGTTGTTGTTGTAGTTGTTTACAAGTTTAGAGAAACAATTCTAAACTCTACCCAATCGAAGACTCGATTTCAGAGTTGTGAATTGCTCTGATACCATTATGTCACGCCCCAGTTCGCAAGAAAAGGCAAGTATGCCGGGAAGTGGCAAGGGGTTGGAATTAAGAAGCGGAGATAGAAATGAGCTCATGGCTTGGGGTAATTTAACCTTATTATTAAGAAATTAAATACGGGATCGGGACGCACAACATGAGCTACGGGGTAGGTAAACCATACTGCCCGTACCGGCCGCCTATATCTGAATACCCATAGACATAATAATAAATATTAATACAGGATCGGGACATACATCTCAAACTATAGGGTTAGCTAAGTTAAATATCCCATGCTGGCCAACTTGTCTGAGTACCCGTAGTGTAGGTATATAACTCGTGGTGTAAGAAAACATAGAGATTTTATTTTAAAATAGAGAGTTCTCTTAGGATAATATACATGAGGTGATAGACTTTATTTATAGGCGTAGCAGAAGCTTTTATTTTCTTTTTACACCGTAGCAACAACAACAGTCCTCTCAATCTTCTCCTGTTTCACCAGCTAGTCCTTACTCTGCAAAACATTTGGAAAGGAATTGCAGGTTGAGTACTAATGTACCCAGTGGGCTTGTGCCAAAACATTTTTCATAAAAAGAATATCCATGATAATAAAGTATACATAGAAGGTTTTGAAATTATAACTTCCATGCATAAAAACCTCATTTTCATGATTGTGCGTGCATGCGTATTACCATGTTACTCTTATAATAATCCCGGGACATTGCCACTACCGGATCTCTTTTCATGATGGAGTCATAGTTTGGAGATAATAGAATATTTCATCCAGAGGTTCTCCCCTCGAAGTTAGAATCAATTAATGATCAACCCAATGATTTCTAACTGTGCACACAGCCTCCCGATTAGCGTGTTATACCAACCGAAAGACCCGATCGCATAGCTAAGAGCCTTAAACATGTAATAACATATTAAAATATTTTCATGGTTAATCTCATTTTATCAGAACTTACTAACTCAAATAATACTTTGCAAGAATAAAGCCTCACCTGATAACTTGAAATACAACAATAACTAAAGTCTTTATCTCATTTTGGTTGCTACATATCCTCTCCGATAATATCGTGACCTCTTGGTACTTCTACTACTAGCAATTTGACTCTTCTTATTTGACTATAATTTTGATAGAAGATTAGTAGGTAGGTAGGCAATGATTTTGGCTGAAGCTTTAAGGATGTCAAACAATGGAGAGCTCACATTACTACATTGAATATTTATAGGAAAATAGATTTGATTAGTCACCACCCTACACGTTTCTAGGCTATAAATTCTATACACCTTATTCATCAAACCTATAGTAACTCTTAAAGTGATAAGTATAAACACAAACAAGTGGGAACCTCCTTATATTCTTATTGGATAAGCCATATATATATATATATATATATATATATATATATATATATATATAGTTCATACGTGTATATATATATATAACAAACCAAGCTAATGTATCCATAATAGTATATACATATCCGTATGTACTATATCTATGCTAAATAAAATGTATCTAATTATTATGTATATATCAAAATTACAAGAATTATTCTTAATAGATTATATCATCTTATTATATAAGACTAATTATACTTAATAAGAAAATTTGAAATATTACAGTTCAACAGGGTTCACGTGTTAAGGAACCAGTAGTATAAACAAGTGTTGCAGGCTCTGACGAATAAGAGAAAATCAGAGCTGAAGCAAAAGGAAGAAAAACTGTTGACTAAACTACTCGCTGGCATATTAAGAAGAACCTACTGTCATTGATCTATATCACCTAGATCATCAACTACATCGATATAAGACATGCGCTAACAAGGAAAAAGACTCGAGAGCAGAACCAAAGAATTAATCAATAAAATTAAGTCTCAACGTATAGAAGATCAACAAGAGACGCAATAGATCAGAATTTACGCGACAAGACCGCCTGCAACAAGTACAACATAGCTGCCGCTTATGACGTATGAAGAGAAGCAAAGCAGTCAACCTGCGAATACTACCGAAAAGCTTGCCAGCTTCAACCCGGCCAAGTCGACTACTGTTACAATAGGCGTAAAAGCATTCAACGGTTACTCGAAATTAATGCAAGTCATTTAATCTCACTGGTAAGCAGCATTAGTGAAGAATTCAAATGTACCTCTCCAATGGTTACATCTCAGTTCCTCACTATATATATGTATCGCCCTGGGCCTACGGAGTATGAGCCCGTTACGCTACCGTGACACAATGGGCCTGCTAGCAACTACTTGGTATTCGTCCTCGCTTTACCAAAATAGTTAACCTAAGTTGCTAGAGAGTCCATTGAGCCCATACTTATACTATCTTGACATCTCATACTTATTCGATGTGAGTGTCACAATCTTCCCCCATTGAATACGCGACGTCCTTGTCGTGACTGACATGCAAGACCGCCCTAAGTCCTATGGAGCTCGCCTGCGTTCGGCTCTAGTACCATTTGTAACGCCCCAGGCCCACGGGGTAAGAGCTCATTACGCTACCGTGACATAATGGGCCCACTAGCAATTACTTGGAGTTCGTCCTCGCTTTGTCAAAATAGTTAACCCAAGTTGCTAGAGAGTCCATTGAGTCTATACTTATACTATCTTGACATCCCATACTTATTCGATGTGGGTGTCACAATCTTCCCCCGTTGAATACGCGATGTCCTCGTCGCAACTGACATGCAGGACCGCCCTCACGGTCCATGGAGCTCGCCTGGGGTCGGCTCCAATACCATTTGTAATGCCCCGGGTCCACGGAGTAGGAGCCCGTTACGCTACCGTGACATAATGGGTCCACTAGTAACTACTTGGTATTCGTCCTCGCTTTGCCAAAATGGTTAACCCAAGTTGCTAGAGAGTGCATTGAGCCCATCTTATACTGTCTTGACATCCTATACTTAATTCGATGTGGGTGTCACAATCTCCCCCCGTTGAATACTCAACATCCTCATCGCGACTGACATGCAGGACTGCCCCTAGCGCCCATGGAGCTCTCCTGTGGTCGGCTCTGATACCATTTGTAACGCCCTGGTCCCACAGGGTAAGAGCCTGTTACGCTACCGTGACACAATGGGCCCGCTAGCAACTACTTGGCATTCATCCTCGCTTTGCCAAAATGGTTAACCCAAGTTGATAGAGAGTCCATTGAGCCTATACTTATACTGTCTTGACATCCCATACTTATTCAATGTGGGTGTCACAATATACCCGAGGCCCTTCATCAAAGAAGAGAAAGAGAGCAGACGTGTCCATTGAAAAGAGACTCTATCGAAGTCCTGCACAAAATATTATATAGAATTGTGTCTCTCAGATCTCCAATTTTTCAAGAACAAGAACACTCATCTTCTTTGAGTGCTTCTTATCTTCAGAGTCTAGCCTTAGGTTTTCCTATAACTAAGCATCACGCTTATCTTAACTTAGCCAAGAATATATGTTATTTGTATTGTTCTTCAATGTAAACGGATGTCTCATTAGTTGGAAAATCGTTTCTTACTCAGATTCTAGTTTGAATTTGTGGAAAGAAGAGGTATCAGGTTTTGTAGTTACCCGTAAAGCTACACTCATTTAGGTCCGATGAGTACCTGCTGTAAACTCATCATAGGCTTTGTGAGTGTCCGCTGTCAAACTCACTGCAGCCTCGTGAGTGCCTATAGTAAACATATGACGAGGCAGGCTCTAGGGTGAACGTTTTGAAACCCCAAGGAATTCTTAAAGAATTCATCTGCGATGGGAGAAAAGTGGATGTAAGCCATATTGGCCTAATCATTATAAAAATTGTGTGTCTCTGTGTTTAGGTTAAGCACTTCATTTAAACTACTTTTCTTATACTGCATTTATTTTCATAGCATCGAGCCGTTGATCAACAACAATGTCTCTTTCCTTCTTCGACACACACTTAAATTTGCACGTTCTCTGCATATAAAGGAAAATATATTTTCAGCTAACTTAAAAGACGAGTAGACTTAGGGCTCTCACTTCCGCACATACATGTACTGAACTACAACACGTTGATCATCTCCAAGTTGTCAACGGGTTGTGTTTTGCGCCTCACTCCTCAGTGCATTATATCGTCACTTGCTGATAAGTCAGCGTACACTGTAAGAGGTTGAAATGAGAGCTAAAATCGAAATGTTGTCACAAGACAACACACACACATATTCACATCCCCTCTACATGTGTGAAGATCAACTCGTCATGAAACTATAACTAGCTTGTCATAAAATATAGTACGACACAAAATATGATAATGGGCAGGATAAGAATATTGAAATAATAATAAAATCCGGAGAAGAAATTACTTTCCCCGAAGATTCCTGTCTTTTTTATGTAGCATCTTTGGCCCAAAAGTTATGTCTCTTTTCATAGGGAGTGATTCATATGAGAATCTTCAATTTCATGAGAATTAAGAACTAATCTCATCCATTAATATTAGTAGATTAACGGTTACGATTTGATAAAAAAAACATGTTTACTTCTAGTTGTTTTATACATTGAGGGATAATATAGTAAACTTAACGAAATTCCAATCTTTTAACTTCCTTAAATCGTGGGATTAATTCATCCTTAATAGCTATCCATTTAATTGTTCTCTACTTAATCGATTTTTAAGTAGATTTTTGATTGTTCTATACTTTTATCCATTTTGTTTTTTAGTGGATGCATGCTCGGACTTTCGTAATAGTGAAAATAGGCTACACTAGCCACTTTCTCAAAAGAAAGATAAAAAATAGCCACCTTTTAAAGAAAGATAAATAATAGCCATTTTTTGTGAGAAATTATCAAATTGCCCTTAATAATGAAATTAATATAAACTAAACTAAAATATTTGAAATTTAAAATAATTATAAAAATGCCAAACTAACCTATTTCCCTACTAATCTGCCGAGTACTCACCCTCTCCCCCAATTTATTTATCTTCCTTATCTCCATTTCATTAACTAACACACCACCCCCTTCTATTTTCTCCATTAATGGGTGTCATCCTCCCTCCCACCCTCATCGCCCAGCCACCACAATACTACCAAATATTGTTGCCGCCTCTCGTCATCCACCGCCCAATACACGATTACATATGCACGAGCAATCTTTATTTGTGAATTCAAAATATAACTTATCTCTTCATTTCTCTATCTCTTGCTCCATTCTTCAATTTGTATTTCTCTCCTAAATTTTTTCGACAAGCATTTAAAAGTTCCAAAATACACGATTTTTTGAAGATATGTGACATGTAATCATGCAATGCTCATTCGGATTAGACGCATCTCCTTCATAAACCGTAATATATGAGTTTCATTTCATAGCTTTTAATTTGATTGTGTATCAATGATAATTACACGACAAGTCGAATCGTGCATTGATTTTGCCTGCAACATAGTTTGTATTCGTGTGTTGTCAATGCTATAATTTTAGTTGATCGTGTATTTTTTGGTTAGGGATTGAAATACGACCTCGTACATTCATGTCTCGTGTATTTTTAGGTTAGTCGAGAAGATATCATACGGAGACAAAGGATGAAAACTTAATGGCGGTAGTTCTTTTTTTTGGACATCACGGCACTAGTTTACGAGCTAGAAAGTAGGCTACAAAATTTTGTTTTTATTATTTTTAATTTTTCAGTTTATAAAATAGAAAAAAGAATGCAGAGAAGGGTATAAAAGTAACAGTGGCTATAATTTATCTTTTTTAAAAACTGACTACTATTTATCTTTCTTTTACCAAAGTGGCTATTTTAACTTTTTTCTCTTCGTAATACATATTTTCTACCTTTCATTGTTTATCCTAAGTAAAATAAAATAAAATGCATCCTCCAAAGTTTTTTTTTCTTTCGTTCATATACGACAATTCACTTCTTCTAATTATTTAATTGTTCCATTCAATTGATTTGTCTAATTTTATAATTCTTACTTATAATGCCTAAACCCTACTTATAATGCTTAACTGATTTATAATGCTTAATTATAAATTCTAAATCTGAACTCATATAAACCCAAGGATTTAGATTTTAGGGTTTAGATCTTAATTATTAAATAGTAAATTTAAGCACAATAAGAAATTTAAACAAGCATACATGAAAAGCAAACTAAGCACTTTAATATTCATAAAAACATAATTTCATATATAAATGAGCATTTTTTAATAACTATTGAAATAACTATTTAAGCATCCTATATATAATAATTATTTGAGCATCATATAATAACTATTTAAGTATTTCAACCCTAAACCCTAAACCTTACAACCATAACTTTAAACATTAAACCGTGAACCCTAAACAATAAATCATAAATCCTAACGCATATAAACCCCAAGGGTTAGATCTTAATTATTAAATAGTGAACAAGCATACATCAAAAGCAAACTAAGCACTTTAATATTCTTAAAAAATATAATTGCATATCTAAATAAGCATTTCTTAATAACTATTTAAGCATCATATAATAACTATTTAAGCATTTATTAATAACTATTTAAGCATCCTATATATAATAACTATTTGAGCATTCATTAATAACTATTTAAGCATCATATAATAACTATTTAAGCATTTCAACCCTAAACCCTAAACCTTAAAACCAAAACTTTAAACATTAAACCGTAAACCCTAAACAAATAAACCATAAATCATAACCAAATCATAACCCATATAAACCCCAAGGGTTTAGGTTTTAGGGTTTAGATATTAATTATTAATGGGTGAATGCAAGCATTAAGAGAAAATTAAACAAGCATACATGAAAAGCAAACGAAGTACTTTAAAATTAATAAAAAGTATAATTTCATATCTAAATAAGCATTTATTAACAACTATTTAAGCACCATATAATAGCTATTGAAGCATCCTATAATAACTATTGAAGCATCCTATAAAAACTATTTAAGCATCATATAATAACTATTTAAGCATTTATAAATAACTATTTAAGCATTCAATAATAACTATTTAAGCATTTCAACTCTAAACCCTAAACCCTAAACTTTAAAACCAAAACCTTAAATATATGTAAATTTTCATGTTTTTTTTTATATATGTAATTATCCTTTGTTACATCTAGAATTATGTTTTTTTTTTACAAATAGTTCAAAGCGTACTATATTAATATTAAAAGCATTAAATTGACTTCTAATAAGCATGAAATCGGTAATATATTAACAAAACCACAATCCAATTGCCTTTTATAACAAAATAAATAAAACAACCAAGTGAAAATTTGTATTGCTTTTTATATTATTTAATCATGCTTACATAATTTTGATTAATTATCTTCATGCATACAACCATCTTGCATTTTCTTCCACCACCGTTTTCCAATCGGTACCATCATCTTCTGTTTTATCTCAAATAATTAGGACTAATGGCAGCCATTAATTGCATTAAAGAGATACTTTTTTTGCAATCTTGGAAATATAATTTGAAGATATATGGTACCGCAAATTAAGGACACAGTTGGAAGCTTTGTGCAACAATTACTAAACTGCCCATACCGTTAGTAAGATTACCTTTTAATTAGCTTAATTAATTAATAGAGATTAAATCTACACCACACAAATAACAAATATCAAGAGTCATGATTGGTTCCTAGTTTTCACGTATAGATTGGTCTCCATGAAAACCCTCCCCTTTTCATATTTGTAACTTTACTTAAAAGTAGGGTTATTTTTTCTTTTTTCTAAATTTAAATTATTAAAAACTTGACTCAAAGGTTTAAAAAACTTTTGTCTCTTGTCATATATGTAACTTTACTTAAAAGTAGGGCTTTTTCTCTTCTAAATTTAAATTATTAAAAATTTGAATCAAAGGTTAAGTAAGAAATTATAATTTATACAAAATCAGGGTAGGTTAGATCTTCGACTTGTTAGGTCGCCATCGGTTCACATGGTTCACTGTATCTTCACGAGAACACTTTGACTCATATTATTTATCTTATATCTTCGAAAGTTGTGGATCATACCTACTTTTTTTTATCTTTTAAACTGTTTTATATTATTTAATTTTCTAAAATACTCATTCTGCATGTATTAAATAAGTAACGAGACAGTTTTCTCAGCTAGATTCCATATCAACCAAACTCCTGAAACTAAATGGAAACACCACTCATCATAAACAATCTACAGGCAATACTTGAATTATTACAAACAAACTCCTTTTACAATTATTATTTGCTAAGTTCACTCTTGATATGGAAACATAGAAATGGAACAGATAGTCAAAGAACTAATCAAAACTTGTAGCTTCCAATGCATCATTCATCCATGGACAATCCAAACACCATGACATTGCATGAACTTATCCAATCTTGAACGCCAACCGATTTTTGGACTTGTACGACAGAAATTTACAATGAACTATAATCGTGTAGTGGGTCCCACGTTATTCAAAACAATTCCATGTCTTCTTCCACCACATTAACCCATGCTTCCATTCGTTCACCACATGGGCTGCTCATCAAAATCACTAAATTCTTGAACGGCAAAGTCGTCGTGCAAACCCAAACCGGTTTTCCCCAACCGAAATCAACATCGTACACCGGAAACCTACACCAGCTGCTAAAATTGCAGAACTCCACCCCACCCTTCATGAACAAACCAACCGTTCTTGTTAGGAGATTCAAATACTCACCATTTTCCACCGTCTCGATATAATCGTTATCGATTTTCACTATCGCAGCCCTCAGCTTCGCAACGAGGTTGCAATGATTCGCCTCCGGTTCCGACAATGCAATTGCGGGTCTCCAACAATTACCAAACATGTGTTGTGGAAGTGGTGGGGTCTTTCTTGGCCTTAGATTCACTGCATGAACAACGACGCACGACGTCGGCGTCGCTTTCGTGCTATCTTTGGCTTTCGCCAAATCCATGAAGCGTCGCCAAATGTAGGAAGAAACGGCCTCAACCCTAGTAGGATTCTTCACTTATGGTGATGCGAAATTAGTATACATGCAATCATTCTTGAGCTTTGTTAGCACTTCCTTGTCGAAAACAAATCTTTTCATCAACCATGCCTACTGTTGGAGTGAAATTCAAGCCCGAGAGGTCTCTTGGTGGAAAGTAAGAAGCGAAATTGAACAAGGGACGAAAATTTTGAGTCTCGCCGCGGCATGAAGCTGCCCATGCATTGATAAATGCGACGAGAGATGTTCCGTCGGCAATTTTGTGCGACAAACATATAGCGACGGAAATCCCACCGCAATCAAAGAAGTAAATTTCCACTTTTAGGACAACATTTTCATCTTGTCCTAGAGAGTGAAGTGGCGTGAGTTTCTTGAGTTCCGCAATGCTTGGCTCGTGTATAACTTCGAAGAGTCGAGTGTGAACATGAGCTTCGATGAACTCAGCACCCGAATCATCACATTCGATGGACGAGTTCTTTTGAATCCTACCTCCTAAGGGGTAGAAAACAGTTAGGATTTGGGATAAAGACTGTTTTAGCAGTTGAGATACTTGGTTGTGGGTGAGATTTTGGAGGGTTAATTGATCATGGTTGTAGAAGAAAATGAGGGGAACATAAATGGGAGGCGCGATTTGATCTAGAAATGACAATTTGAGGTTTCTGAATTGGAATGGAGTTGGAGTTGATGGCTTGATCATCTCCTTTGAGATTATCTCCATTTCTATCGCCGCAATTTTTGAGATTTGATACTTTGGTATGATATGCAGCGGAGTAAATCTATAGCTATTTATAGGCATAATACATTCTTAGGTCCTTGTACTTTTAATTTTTGTTTCAATAGGTCCTTATACAATAATATTGTATAAGGACCTATTGAAACAAAAATTAAAAGTACAAGGACCTAAGAATGTATTATGCCCTATTTATAGGTGAAAGTTGTTTATGATTAGTGTCTTGATTAGTGTTCAATAAGTTATAATTGCAGATGGACTTTTTGAGCATTTGGATCTTAACCTACCTATTTAGATTTGTATCTATGATAATTGCTACAAGGAAAATCACGTACGTGCGTCTAAAAATTATTACTATGCGTAAAAATAGAAATATCAATTTAGATCGAAATTAATTTACGGGTCAATTTGAATAGCCCGAAAAAAAATAAGTTTGCTTGCACTGAAAATTTTTAGCTTGAAAATGTCAAACTAGTCTGAATTGAAAATAGTATTAGCACCTATAAATCTAGATCAAATGCTTGGTGGGTTGACCTGATTATCAAATTTTATTACTTTGTTTATAAATTTGAGTTAAAGTTTTGTTTTGGATTATTGTAGAATATGTTTGACTGTTTATCTGAAAATTGTATAGTAATCAAGTAAATAAAACCGACTAATTTACCACGTACACTTTCTGCCTCGAAATAATATAGAAATGGAGATTACAGTGTTCTACACCTTGATCGAAGGATCTTGAAATTTGGCACACACTAAAAGAAAAATGTCAATATTACTGCTCCCACTAATTTTTGTCTTCACTATTTGATTTAATTCAAATGCTGCATCTCACCCGTCCACATGTAAAACATTTAGTTTTGTTATGTCAATGACATGTACGATTAATATTTGATTGTTCCTAGAACTATATACGTTTAATATTTATTAATTATTAAAAGGCAAAATACCCAAATCTAACCTAATAAATTCACCTTGTGACAAATTTAGCTTTAACTTCACATTCGTGACAATTTTAACCTTATAAATCAAATGTGTAACGATTTTAGCCACCTATATAATGTTATTTGGGTGTGTAGAATGCGAATCGGCAGAGTAACGACTATGTAAAACCGAGGCGAGAATTTAATTCTCTGTCCGCAAGACAAAATTGCTCCGCACAGTACACGCGGTTCTATAGCAATTGTCTTCAAGATACAACGGTTTTCGATTACGAGTTCTTGTACTAGAACGCCGTAATTACGGCGAACCTACTTGATACTCGGGACTTGAGTATGCAAAAGATAAACTATAGGATATATATGTGATGCTTGAAGCGAATTGGAATTATTGAAACCAAAGGGGGGGCCTCTATTTATAGTTTCCAAGTGGTGCGATCGAAGAGACGCGACCGGACGAAATGGCGCGAACCAAGGGGACACCTTGGTTCAGCCAAGATGTGGGCCGAACCGCTGCCTCGGTTCGCGAGCCACCCTTTCGCCGTTTGCCACGTGGCAGTGGCTGGGCGCGCCACGTGGCACGCTCAGAGGTCGCCACGTCAGCGCACACGCGACGGACATACGCCAGCCACGCCTCCACGTCAACTGGGCGTACACGTGGCAATGCCACGCGTGCTCAACTGCCGGCCACGTCACCAAACGCACGCATTGTGCGGGTTTGACACACGCCGATCGTCCACGTCACCGCCACCTTGCACGCCACGTCACCAATCCGAACCATCGATGCCCAAAACATCAAAGGCCCCTACGGCTCCTCGCGACGAAGTGCAAAGTGCAAAGTGCGCCGTCAAAGCGCCCATTGCGACAAGTGCGACGTGCACGTTTGCACCATCCTCGTAGGAGTTCGGTCAATGGTGACTAAAAAGTCAACTATGGTACACCATAAGGCACACCATAGAGGAGCACACTTGATTGCTCCTTAGTGTTTGGAAATCCCTTATAAATGGCTCTACTCTTCATTATTTTTCCAATGTGGGACAATGTTTTCCCCCACATTTCCCACATTCAAATGCTTTACTTTGTGCATTCATTTCTCATTCATTCCTTTATGGAATTAGACAAATAAATACACTAGATTCATCTACATAAAATGTAGATTTCAAATCCATTATCAAATTCCATTAATTAATGGAATTACCATAACTTAATTATGGATTTAATTTAGAGCATTTATTGGGAAAATTCCAACAATCCCCCACATGAATGAAATTAATGCATATGCAACCTATACTAAGTCCCGACGATTTGTTATTGCATCAGGAAAGGTGGTAGTTAGCCTTGAACCTTCCTTAGTGTAGTGTTATCGGATTTACTTGCTGCTCGGTGAACGAGATGTCTTGAACCATTCAGCTTTTGTGCAAATCAAGACAATAACACACACACAATAACAGATCTAATATCTTTCAGTTCTCACGTTGTGTCCATTTTGGCCTTGGACCATATCTTGGATTCATAAGTGTTTTTTAATTAGAAGCGGCCTCACTTCTCACTTATATAGGTGATCTTCTATAAAGAGTATCCTGCCATACTCCACCTTTTACAAGACTATAGAAATCATTAAAAACTTTTCACAAGTTTACCCTTTACCACGCACGACAGGTTCGTACTTGGGCAGCTGCGAGAATGGATTATATAGTTCCAAGTACTTGACTTGAACCTTCACAAAATGTTGTCTCCTTGAACCAAGTTCATGGGATCTCCAATCATCATGGTGGAGTGTCATTTATGAACGTCCATTTATCGTGGGTTTCAATCCCATTCCCCTTACTGCGTTGTAGAATTGATCACGATTAATACCTTTAGTAAATGGATCCGCTATATTGTCTTTTGACTTTACATAGTCAATGCATATTATGCCAGTCGTGATCAATTGCCTAACGGTATTGTGTCTACGACGAATATGTCGAGACTTACCGTTATACATACTATTCTTTGCCCTCCCTATGGCAGCCATGCTATCGCAATGTACCATGACAGGAGGCACGGGTTTATCCCAATAGGGAATATCCTCTAAGAAGTTTCTAAGCCATTCGGCTTCTTCACCGGCCTTATCTAAGGCTATGATCTCCGATTCCATAGTGGATCGGGCAATACATGTTTGCTTAGAGGATTTCCAACTTATGGCACCGCCTCCAATGGTAAACAAAAACCCACTTGTAGATTTGGTGTCTTTGGTATCGGATATCCAATTCGCATCACTATATCCCTCCAACACGGCTGGATATCGTGAGTAGTGTAATCCGAACGTGTAGGTATGTTTTAAATATCTCAACACTCTAGTTAGAGCCGTCCAATGATCCTTCGCGGGATTACTCGTGAATCGACTCAATTTACTTAGAGAATATGCTAAGTCAGGCCTTGTACAATTTGTGATATACATTAGGCTTCCAATGATCTTAGCATAATCTTCTTGCGAAACGGGTTCTCCTCGATTTTTAGCCAAGTGTAGACTTACATCGACAGGTGTCCTAGCCGGTGGTAGATCGAACACTTTGAATTTCTTAAGCACTTTCTCAATGTAATGAGATTGTGATAAGATTATTCCTTCCGATGTTCTAGAAATTTTAATTCCTAGAATCATGTCCGCTAATCCCATATCTTTCATGTCGAAATTTCTTTTCAACATTTCCTTTGTATTCATGATAACATCATGACTACTTCCCATAATCAACCTGTCATCAACGTATAAACATACGATGATGAAGTTGTTTGGGGTGCCTTTGATGTAGACACATTTGTCACATTCATTAATTTTGAACTTATTTGACAACATTACTTCGTCAAATTTCGCGTGCCATTGTTTAGGTGCTTGTTTAAGTCCATACAAGGATTTAACAAGTTTACACACCTTCTTCTCTTGGCCGGGGATCACAAATCCTTCGGGTTGTTCTATGTATATTTCATCTTCAAGTTCCCCATTTAGGAATGCCGTCTTTACATCCATTTGATGTATTTCAAGATTATACAACGCCGCTATGGCTATTAGCGTTCTAATGGATGTAATTCGAGTTACGGGAGAGTATGTATCAAAGTAGTCATACCCTTCCTTTTGCCTATAGCCCTTGACTACAAGCCGAGCTTTGTACTTATCTATAGACCCATCAGCTTTGAATTTCTTCTTAAGAATCCACTTGCAACCCAAAGGTTTATTTCCCGGAGGAAGATCAACAATATTCCAAGTGTGATTGCTTAAGATTAATTCAAATTCGTTATTTATTGCTTCTCTCCATAGATCGGCATCAGGACTAGACAAAGCTTCTTTGATAGTCCTTGGTTCATCTTCTAATGAATATACTACAAAATCGGGGCCAAATAATTTTGTAGTTTTTGCTCTTTTGCTTCGCCTTTGTTCCGGTGTAGGTTCGCGTGTTGACTCAACACTACGATTAACATCCATAGGCGAGATTTCGTCATAAGTTCTCTTGACAGAACTTATGTCCTTCTTTTCTTTCTTAGGAAAGATCGTTTCAAAGAATATGACATTTCTTGATTCTATGATCATTCCTTCGTTTATGTCCGGTACTTCTGACTTGTGTACCAAGAATCGATTAGCACTTCTATTGTTTGCATAACTAATGAAAATGCAATCAATAGTTTTAGGTCTTATTTTCATTTGCTTGGGTTTTGGTACTTCAACTTTGGCTAAGCACCCCCACACTTTCGTGTATTTGTAGGATGGTTTCCTACCTTTCCATAGTTCATATGGAGTCTTATCTTGTTTCTTTTGGGGTAACTTATTTAGAATCTTATTTGCCGAAAGAATAGCTTCCCCCCACATGTTATGTGATAAACCCGAGTTAATCAACATAGCATTCATCATTTCTTTCAATGTTCTATTCTTTCGTTCCGCAACACCATTAGGTTGTGGAGAGTAAGGTGCCGTCTTTTGATGAATAATGCCATGTTCACGACAGAATTCTTCAAAAGGCGCAACATATTCTCCTCCTCGATCACTACGAATTATTTTTATTTTGGTGTTGAGTTGATTTTCAACTTCATTTTTGTAACTTTTGAAAGCTTCGAAGGCTTCATCCTTGCTTCTCAAAAGATACACATAGCAAAATCTTGTGCAATCATCTATAAAGGTGATGAAGTAATTTTTACCTCCTCTCGTTTGCACAAGTTTTAAATCACAAAGATCCGTATGAATTAAGTCAAGAGGTTTTGATGACCTTTCCACCGAATGGAATGGTTGTTTTGCCATTTTCGCCTCAACACATATCTCACATTTGTGATGATCGAATGATATTTTTTGCAATAACTCCATTTTTACCAAACGACGTATTGTTTTGAAATTTGCATGTCCTAATCTATCATGCCATAAATTAGGAGACTCAAGCAAATAAACAACTTTATCTTTATTAGCATCATTGAGATGTACATTCATAGTACATAGCTTGAAAAGACCATTGTCTAGATAGCCTTTTCCTATAAAGCGACCATTTTTGGTCAATACAAATTTGTCGGCTTCAAAGACCATTCTAAAGCCGGCTTTGCTCAAGGCAGATCCCGAGATAAGGTTCTTGCGAATGTCGGGAACGTGCAACACATTTAGCAATGTGAGCGTCAATCCCGATGTCATTAAGAGAGCAACTTTCCCACATCCAATGACCTTGGATGATGCGGAATTGCCCATGTAGAGCTCCTTCTTCTCGGTGACCGCCTCATAGGTCGAGAACATAGCCTTGTCGGCGCAAATATGGCGAGTCGCGCCGGTGTCTATCCACCAACCCAAGGGGTTTCCAACCAAGTTGACTTCATCTACAATTGCGGAGAGGTTGAGCTCGTTCATGTCGATGGGCACGGTTTTTCCTTCCGCCATGTTTGCTTCTTCTTTCTTCTTGTCCGCCTTTGGTTTGCGACAGTCCTTCGACATGTGTCCCGATTTGCCACAATTGTAGCAATCTCCTTTGATCCTCCTTTGCTTCTTTGGGTTGGAGTCGTGCTTCTTCCCTTTGAACTTGCGTTTCTTCTTATTGTTGCTCGACTCGGCCAAATTTGCCTTTTCCTCATACGAGGACTTGTCCGTTTTAGAGTCAGATTGACGATTATCCTCCTCAATCCTCAAACGAACGATTAGATCTTCAAGACCCATCTCCTTGCGTTTGTGCTTGAGATAGTTTTTGAAGTCCTTCCACCGGGGCGGCAATTTCTCAATTATTGCGGCGACTTGAAAGGATTCCGACAAGACCATACCCTCGGCGAATATGTCGTGCAAGATGAGTTGAATCTCTTGCACCTGTTCAATGACAGCCTTGCTGTCTACCATTTTGAAGTCCAAGAATCGCCCGACTATGAATTTCTTCAAGCCGGCGTCTTCCGTTTTGTACTTCGTTTCCAAGGAATTCCATAATTCCTTGGAGGTTTTGGTACTAGAGTACACACTATAAAGTGTGTTGTCTAGCCCATTGAGTATGTAGTTGAGACATAAAAAGTCGCCATGATGTCATGCATCATACGCGATTCGTTTATCCGAATCGGTATCATCTTCATCAACATGGGGCTCATTTTCCGATAGGAATCGAGCCAAATTTAAAGTAGTGAGATAAAACAACATTTTAGATTGTCAACGCTTAAATTCCGAACCTGAGAACTTCTCCGGTTTTTCGGCATGAGCGGGGGCGTTTGGAATGTTGGTGCTGCTTGATTGCGCCATTTCCACACGGAATTTTGTCTTGCGATTGTTATTTGGGTGTGTAGAATGCGAATCGGCAGAGTAACGACTATGTAAAACCGAGGCGAGAATTTAATTCTCTCTCCGCAAGACAAAATTGCTCCGCACAGTACACGCGGTTCTATAGCAATTGTCTCCAAGATACAACGATTTTCGATTACGAGTTCTTGTACTAGAACGCCGTAATTACGGCGAACCTACTTGATACTCGGGACTTGAGTATGCAAAAGATAAACTATAGGATATATATGTGATGCTTGAAGCGAATTGGAATTATTGAAACCAAAGGGGGGGCAACGCCACGCGTGCTCAACTGCCGGCCACGTCACCAATCCGAACCATCGATGCCCAAAACATCAAAGGCCCCTACGGCTCCTCGCGACGAAGTGCAAAGTGCAAAGTGCAAAGTGCGCCGTCAAAGCGCCCATTGCGACAAGTGCGACGTGCACGTTTGCACCATCCTCGTAGGAGTTCGGTCAATGGTGACTAAAAAGTCAACTATGGTACACCATAAGGCACACCATAGAGGAGCAGACTTGATTGCTCCTTAGTGTTTGGAAATCCCTTATAAATGGCTCTACTCTTCATTATTTTTCCAATGTGGGACAATGTTTTCCCCCACATTTCCCACATTCAAATGCTTTACTTTGTGCATTTATTTCTCATTCATTCCTTTATGGAATTAGACAAATAAATACACTAGATTCATCTACATAAAATGTAGATTTCAAATCCATTATCAAATTCCATTAATTAATGGAATTACCATAACTTAATTATGGATTTAATTTAGAGCATTTATTGGGAAAATTCCAACATATAATGATAACGACTACGGGTAACCGTATTTAGTAACTTCTTTATTCGCTTATTGTTATCTTTCTATTTTTGAAAATATATATTTTTTTATTATTTCTGATTTTAAATTAATTATTGTTATATAGACAACTAAACACTATTTTCTTTATATAATTATCCGTTACAATTAATCAATCAATTTTCATTAAATTAAAAACTTCAAATTATGGAAATATACCATTCAGTGACCAACGTCTTCTATGACCACGCCTAATTCACATTATAGAAATATGTTAAGAGTGATGAACTATCTCCTCATATTTCATTTTTGTGAATTCATAATTCTAATAAGAATTAAATGATGGAACCGGTAGCCAACGACTCAACATCATCGTCGGTGCTTCTCAAATTCCAGTAATTAGGAACTGTGAGTTTTTGATGTACGACAATCTTTGTCTCATTTTCTGTATTCTGCAAACACTCGACATTTTCTCTATTGCCGTCACTAGCTGAAGAACGACGTTAGCAAGTTTTAGCCTTCCAATTTTATTTTTTTCTAAAAATTATATCAGTTTTTTTAGTTGGATGTAACTTAATTAAGTAAGTTTGGTGTCTTTACGATCGACAGACGAACGAGGTGTTTCATTCTTTGTTGATTTGGAGTTTGAAAATCTCCCCTTTGTTCTGTAGCCAGTGTAAGTTGGTTTTGATAAAATGAAGATTTGAGCTGAAAGGAAAAAAAAAAAAAGAAAAAGAAAAAGAAAAAAGACTTTGATAAGGAAGTAATAAGCCATGTCAGCAGTCGAGATGTATTGCATATTTGCCTAAATAAAGAGATGCTAAAGAAACCGAGAGTGTTCCTCCCATTGGCACAAGTGTTGAACACAAATCAATGTATGGTAAAGTGCCTAATTTTTCTGTTGAGACCGAAACATTGGATTATTTTTTCATGTTCTCGGTAAACTTATAATTGATATGTATGCAAAAGTTGGATTATTTTTTGTATGTATTTCATGTATTATGATGAATATATAATCCCTGTTCTTGCAAATATTTATTCTCCTTATTTTGTAAACATAAATAAATAATAAAACAAAACATGCACAAAACAACAAATTTTTATTTTTTGTTAAATCTTCATAAAATCTAAGATTATAACCATTATACATATTATTTGAAAATAATAATCACAACATAGTTTACCTCTTGTATATACGGGTGAGAAACAACATTTATGTTGCAAGAAAAATCATAATTAAAAACTACATTTATTTTGTATAGAGTATATGATAATCTTAGTTAATTTTAATAAATCTAAATTTAATCAATATTTATATACATATTCATTTATGTAATGGGATTCAAAAAAGATACTCCTTCCGTCTCGCTATTTTTGACATTTTTTTCTTTTTGGGTCGTCTCACTATGTTTGACATTTTTCCTTTTGGGAAATAATTAACACTCTCTTATTACACTTAACTTTATATAATTAAATCTCACCATCCACTAACTTTTCACTTTTTAGCACATATCCCAATATAATTTAAATCCCAGTAAAACTTTAAATTGTCATAACTTGATCGTTTGTTCTCGGATTTTTATAATTTTTATACCAAATTAAAGGTCTCGATACGATCTTTCATTTAAGATCAAACATGAATATATTTTTATGCATCTATGAGGCTTTTGTTTTAAAATATGTATAAATACATAAACAACACTATATATCTACACACATTACACTTTACACACTAATTACTTGCGTCTTAATTCCCGTGCCAAAAAGAAAAGTGTCAAACATAGCGAGACGGAGGGAGTAATATTTAAATTTTAGGTCTAAATATAATCAAAGAATAGTTGTCTCGTATGGAAATATGTGTAACTAAATCAATTAGATAATAAATTAATGACAAAATGCATCCTTAGGTCCCTGTATTTTATGTTTTGTTTCAATAGATCCTCCTAGTATTATTTCGTTTTAATGAATCCTCATACTTTCATTTTTGATTTTACGGGATCCTTATTTAACGGATCTATTCCACCGGTTAAGTTTTCTGTTAACTTAATTCCATGTCATTATTTATAACTAAAACAATATTATGTGGTTATGTGTGGGCACAACGCCACGCTGGCGGTTCTTGGTACTTTTCTGCTCTGGTTTGGGTGGTTTGGATTCAATCTGGGCTCATTCAATGAGATTCTCGTGCCCTACCCTAGCAGCGCCGATCAGGAGAACTGGACCGCCGTGGGGAGGACGGCGATGACCACCACGCTCGCCAGATCGACTGCCGGAATCGTCACTCTGTTCGGGAAGCGGCTGCTGGCCGGCCACCGGGACGCGCTCGCCGTATGTAACAGCGTTATGGGCGGATTCGTCGCCATCACCTCCGGCTGCGCCGTCGTGGAGCCGTGGGCGGCGATAGTCTGCGGATTCTTCACCGCCTGGGTTTTAGTCGGGCTGAACATCGACGATCCTCTCGAGGCCGTGCAGCTCCACGGGGGGTGCGGGGCGTGGGAGCTAATCCTCAACGGGATGTTCGCGAAAGAGAAGTTCGTGGCGCAGGTGTACAATTCGGGAAGGGCGTACGGGGTGCTAGTGGGGGGAGGGTGGGGGCTGGTGGCGGCGCAGGCAAGGGAGGTGGCGGCGATAGTGGTGTGGGTGAGTGCGACGACGGGGCCGCTGTTCTACTTGCTGCATAGAATGAGGTTGCTGAGGATCTCCATTGATGAAGAGGTCTTGCACGGCTTCATATCTCCAGCAGTGGAATATTCATATTAAATTAAGAAATGGCTTACTTGGAATATTGTTTTAATTATAAATAATGACATAGAATTAAGTTAACGGAAAACTTAACCGGTGGAGTAGATCTGTTAAATAAGGATCCCATAAAATCAAAAATGAAAGTACGAGGATTCATTAAAATGATAAAATAGTAGGAGGATCAATCGAAACAAAACACGAAAGTACAGGGACCTACGGATGTATTTTGCCTAAATTAATTTACAATTGATTATGACCACACTAATTGAGGAAAAACATCAAAAGACCACTAAATCTAATAAATAATTCCTAATATTAAATCCATTAAAACTTATAATTATATATGTATATAGAATGTATTGGCTTTTAAGATTAATAAATAAATAAATTATTTATGTGGTATGTAGAATTGATTAGATTAGATAGATTATATGAACCTAGAAATTAGGAATGCTTCAGATGAATTTATAAGTTTTTTATAGTCTTTTGAAACAATTTAATCTATATCAATGTATAAAAAAGTCTTGTTCTATAAAATGTACATCGCCTATAATATTTTTATAATATATATCAAATTAAGGGTAATAATATAATATAATATATTACTATAAGTTCAATTTACCTAATTTGAAAATATTGTAACTCAAATTTAGAACATATCTCAAACTAAGTTCTATTCCCTTATCCGTCATTCTTC